>LPNX010720337.1:369610-430201 GCA_001517045.1 Pseudotsuga menziesii | reverse complement strand
CGAAAAGGCTGGACGGAAGGTTAAACAAACCGTCACATGAATGTATAAATGCATGCTTAGCCATGAATAGAATAATCAATCGGGAGTTATACCTAACAACAGCAGGTTTACTCTTCTCCTCTCTCGACATCCAAGTCTTCCAAGCCTTAGCTCCCAAGATTCGGATCAATGGTATCATATCATGTATATTCTCCATTGGAATGAGGGTTTGAGCATAGTTTGGGTTCAAATATCTACAAGAATTTCCAACAACCTCTTGGATGGATGAGGCATCAACATTGGTGTATCATATGGAGTGAGTCTGTAGGTTGACAAAAATTGATTTCATATAAATGTTTTGAAAAGATACATCTCTTGAGGGGAAAGGATTTAGTTGTTGGGTAACCACTCCTTGATTGGAAAAGTTTTGTTTCAAAACAACGTACTGGGGTTGTGGTGTAGGAGGCGTCTAAGGAGGGTTTGTGTGTGTCTTCTTCTTGGCTCCCAACATCTGTTGAAATTAGGGGATAAAAGTACAATGGTGAGTGTAATGATCATATTCACCACAAATTGAGCAATGATAGTTTGTCCTCAGGTTGGAATTATTTCCTTTCTTGGGGAGGTTTAACCCTTGTATTGGTTGTTTACCTTGGTTTAGGTTCTATTGGGGAACTTGGTTTCCCCCCTTTCCCTATTGTTGGGGTTGTTTTATCTTTCCCTTCTTCTTACCCTTATTTTGACGGTTTGGGGGATTCACAATGGTTAGTTGCTCAAATTGTTGAGCTTGTTGTTGTATAGAATGTTGGAAAAAGTTGACTCCCATATGGGGCATGGGTGTTGTACCAGGGGGACACGGGTATGGATAGTAAGAATTAAACCTTGGGGATGGGATATACACTAGTTGCGCTATGTATGACGTGGATGTAGGTATATATGGTTCCATTTTTTGTTGAGGAACCTATTGTACTTAGAATTACCTAGATAAATAGGGTTGTATGTTCCGTACCAAGGCTTCCCAAATGAATGATTTGGTGCAGCAGTAGTGGGAGCCGACACAACAAGAACATGTGGGTATTGTGCCATCATGGTTTGTGGTGCAATATTTGTTTATGGGGGGAATTTACCTTGGGAGGAAATGGACCCAATAATCCCATCTGCAGAATGTGACATCCCTGCAACGAGAGGATCTAGTGATCGACGTCGAGGGGCATCTGATAGTACAGTGTACAAATACCATGATTGTGGATAAATGAGGTCATAGTGTTGGTATTTGAGAATGGATTCTTCCTCGCTTTGTGGCATTGATGTAGCCACATTATTTATGATAGCTAGTTGGAGTGATTTATGTTGGAGTATCGGTACAACCTACACATGGTATAACCACCGCACTTCTGGGAATATAAAACAAGTGGAATAACTGCCACTCCTGGTGATAGGGCCTTGTGCTGGGTTCCAAATTTTCATCAACATCTATAGGTTTTGGTGTAACGAAAAACCTTACATGGTATCAGAGCATAGGTCTTAGGTTCAATTCCTCCAAGAACTAATATTCTATTTTTGGAATGGGCATAATTGTAAACAGGTTCGTTAGAGCATGTATTGATGTAATGGGATATTTTGAATTTGTGAGAACAACTAGTCGACAGTTAGAACAAAAATTGTAAAAAGCATGTAAGGTCGATCCAAGCATTGTGTGGAAGACCAAAGAGGGACCAAGCTTAAATAGAGTAGAGACTAGACAAATGAGAGAACTAGGAAGATATGAGAGCATGAGAAGTACAAACATTTCATATATTGTAAAGAAGATCATGAGAGAGGTCTGCAAGTTGTGTGCGTAGACCAAATACATTCAAAATATCACTCATGCCATATGAAGAGTGCCTTTCTATTTTTTCCTATATGATTTTCCATGTTAATTATGTGTCTTTGATCTCTATGTTTATTGTGTATGGATCCTTATAAGCTTGTCGAACAAATAATGATATAAAGTCATGGAATGTCAATTGATATGTGTTAAAATCAATATATTTTATATGATGTCTATGTATGTCAACGAATCGGTCTATTTTAGTCACTGGTATGTATGTGTCAATGGAAGTCTATCCTCCGGTTTCGATCAAGTGGCCTAATTATGTTGTGATGAATAAATCCTCTTCCATAACTGCAGAATCTGGGTTTTCACTGTCCCCATAGATATCTCAGGCAAGACCTCACTTGCATTGCAAGTGCTACTGCAAAAAATTTACACTCTGCAAGGAAGATATCATAGGATTTGTTGACGGACATGAAATTCTATACTTGGGTCAGTATATAAGACACAAAAAAATGGTTATGTTTCCAAGACCTGAATCGTCATCAAGGGGACATGTTTTGGCACCTGACGAAACCAAAAATTGAATATTGGTTTATTACAAAGAAATATAGTTTGCATAGGAAGAAAGTGAAGGATCATGACTGAATTCAACATAATGATTAGAAATATATATTTACACAGATAATCATGAGATTTTCTTTAGTGAAGTTCCCATTATGTTTCATGAATTGTTGTCGAAGCTAGCGACTCAGAGGAAAAAATTTCAAGGTAGAGAACCTACAGAGTGGAGTCCTCGGTTAATCCAATGGTTGGAAAGAGTCAGTAATCCTATATCTAGGGATTTTAACTTCTAGGTTGATAACATTCTAAAGGGATATATTACTAGGATAGTATTAGATAATATAAGATCATACAATGATACAGAAAAGACATTGGGTAAATTATTGTGTGCAAAGACATTGGGTAATGTCACCAAAAAAACTTGAGCAATATGGACAAGAATAAGCTAAAATATTTTTTGTCGATAGTGATATTGAGAAAGAGGGTGGTCACCTAATGAGTCAAAGAAGATTTCATTTGGGAAAGAGAAAAAGGACTGCAACAAGAAGATGAATTTGCAGCGTGAACAAAAGAAGGGACTATGAGTTGGCACCATATCTTGACAAAGAATCCTACGACGAAGAGGAGGAATATCGTCTTATATATTAAGAAGAAGAAGAGGAAGCACCCTATCTAGATCAGGACTACGACATACCCACAACCCTGTGCACATCATCAGAACCTGAGGTAAGACCTAAAATCACATTAAAGAGTGGTTTTGTAGTTCATAGGAACAACAATAGTCGAAATAGTAGTCAAAAAATTCCTACTAGTGGAAGCTTTAATTCAACAATACCACAAGTACATAGAATGTTGAGGAGTGATATTGAATTACCTATATTCAATGGGAATGGGTTGGAATACCCTAAGTAGCATTGGTTCCTGTGTGAATCTATCTGCACAGTGCAACTGGTCTAAGATGAGGCTATAAAAAGATCCCAAATGATCACAACCTTTAGTGGCCATGCGCTTGACTAGTATATGAAATTTTATGTGGTCGCCATAGGGATCCCTCATAAGTCATTAGATCAGATCTAGAATGGAATCGTAGAAGCATTAAATAATACTAAGTCCGAGTCACAATGCATTACAAAATTAAAAGATATCATGCAGTTGTCGAATGATTTTTTCTGGGACTTCGACCAAAGATTTAAAACTCTGATGGCTAAAGTGAGTTCCTAGATATCGGATGTCCAAGATATATAATGGTTTATGGTAGTGATGCTACCAAATATTCATGTTCACTTGATGCAACAAAATATTGTATCCCATATCAAATCTCTTGAGCTTCCTATGAAGTTGGAGGCTTCATCGATTGGAGAAACTAGTGCGAGAATGATGCATATATAGTCACATATTGCCAAACTCCCGATGTGAGTACAAGAGAAAAAGAAAGGAAAAGTAGTTCAGGAGGAACTCTGGTGTACTATATGTATAACTAAATGCCATCACAAAGACTCATGCCCAACATTCCTCAATTATTTTGCATCAGGAGCAACAAATCCTATAAATTCATAAGGAATTACCTGGTGTAGAATTTGTCAGACTAGAGGTCATCAGTCAAAGGAATGATTGTATCTACATAAAATAGTAAGTGCACCTACAAGCCTATATTGTATTTTTTTTCGATCTGCAGGTCATGATGAGAAATACTGCAAGGAGTATCAGTTTCTTCTAGAGAAAACAATCGACACATATTTGATGAAAAATGATGAATAGATACAAGCCGAGTGAGCTTAGGCTGAGAGAAAACTCCTGAAATAAATATTGAAAATGCATGATATAACAAAAATAACAGAACATAGAAGGAAAATAGTGATCGCAAGCCACTTTAAGAGGGAAAAATCCTTTGATCAAGCTCAATACAAATAAATCGTGGATGCCTAAATTGGCCTCAATACGTACTTATATACTAAGATAATCTAAAAAACTATTGGTCCCCATGAATGTGGAATAATACAATATACTCATGGGACAATTACAATCATATGTGTTCAACAACAATATACTAACAAAGTAAAGAGAAGGGTTGACACGAGTTCCTAACATCCCCTCCCTCTTATAAAAGTTTTGTCCTCAAATCTTTAGATGTGTAATGTTATCTCCTAAAATAACCAGCCTGTTTTCTATTATTTTAGGTGATAGGTTTGAGTCCAAAATTTTTATTTTAAAATTTTTTTTCTAGAGTCAATAATGAGATCCTTGTTCTCATTACTAATTCAAAAATCAAATTTATTGAGTCTTAATTTCAAAATTTTGAAAAGACAGCTTGTGGTAGTTAACTCTGTTTTGTAGAGGCTAGGTTCGCTACCAAAAGACCTCAGTTCTGGCAGCCAGGAGAATCAAGCTAAGGTTCAAGTTCACATTAGCTGCCAAAAGAGCCCAGTCTTGGCAACTAGAAGGATTAAGCTAAGTTATGTTAGCTGCCAAAAAGGCGTCTCATTAAAAAATTAAAAAAGGAGAGCACGTGTCCGTACTCAAGCTTCACATCAAATGAGCCTGTGGGTTTTTGCCGCCAAGGAGAAGATCAGAGCGCGTCTCACACGACCATCATGAAGTTTAATGTCATTTTACTGCTGAAAGCAAGTTGTGAAACACCATATCATTAACTACGCAGGATTACGCAGGGGGTTCAAAATATGATGCACAGCTCCAGATCATTCGAAGCTGATCGATCCATCATTCACCCAGGGGCTCATAATGTAAGGCATCTGAAGATCATGTGAAGCTAATCGAATCATCATTTCACACGAAGTTGGGTGATTTCATAGGCAATTACCTGCTGAGCTCATTCAATGGGTATCTCATGTCTTAAGCATTGCAAGCAGGCCCGAGGCTCCTTGTTATGTTATCGCGTAGTTGGAGTTTTGGTTCGATCCAGGAGTTCTTTTTCATCAAAACAAATCCTCATCACGGGGCCTCTTTACAAAGGTTTGGCTCATGGCCAAAACAGGTCTGCCACTCAGAACAGAGCTCGATGGGGTGTGGTACCTTGAGTCCCACCCACAAGTAGCAGAGTTCTTCAAAACCGCGCAAGTGTTCGATTATTGTGAAAGGCTCACCAGTTTTAACCAGCCACTCGCCGAAGCTTTCGCTCTGAGCTACAATGGAAGGACGGTAAAGTTTGACCGAGAAGAGTTTCATGTGGACGAGGTAGCCATAGCTGAGTGTACAGGCCTCCCCAGGACAGGGCAAAGTTGGTTTAAGACCACTAAGGCCTCAGACATTGAATTCAGGTCATATCTTCTACCAGCTCATAAGGAGACCATTCAGAGAAGAGATTTTCCCATCACTTTCCTCGAACCACAATGGCAAACTTTGTTAAAGGCCATTTTCGTTTACATAACCTGTGAAGGCCGATATCACAGGGTGCTGCATTACCATTTCAAGTTATTAAATCACTTCACAGGAAGGGTAAGTATAAATCTGCCATTTTTCTTTCACAAAACCCTAACGAAAATGGCAAAGCAAGTCCAGGCTAGACCGAGCAAGGTAGCAAGCAGAATCTCCCACCAGGGTCTCGTAACTTTGATAATCAAGGAGCTGTTGAAGAAAAGGGGTATAGGCCGGAACTATTTCTTGTTTTGGCATGAGTTCCCTACAGAGCTTGCAAATGAAGGGGCGGTTGAACAGGGTAAAGGCGAAAAGAGCAGCACTCCCAAAACCAGCAAAAGAAAGAGGAGAGCCATATCTCCTCAAGCCCAAACAGAATCTCCTTCCTCATCTAGCAAAAAGAGAAGGGAAAAGAAGAAGCTGGTATTTGAACCAGCTGAAGGAGCTCCTCAAGGAAGAAATCCTCTAAATCTCCCTTACTCAGGATCTGAGTCTGGAGACGAAGGAGATCAAAGGGCAGAGCAGCCCATTGAAGGAGATAAAGGTAAAGACCTTCCCTCAGCTAATGCACCTAATCCTAAACCTTCCACACCAGAAACCAACAAGTCCAATAAGCTGCTACAGGAACTTTCCCAAGCAAAACATAATGTTCAGCAAGTCAAAATGCACAACGCAGAGTTGATTGGAAGGAATATGGCATTGCATGACCGGAGCCAGGAGATTGTTGAGAAACTCAAGAAGACAACAGAAAGGAACGCAATGCTGATAAAGGAGAACGCTAAACTCTACCGCACTCTCAGAATGCTCAGGCTAAAATTAAGGGAATTGGAGGGAACAGAGGTACAACCAGTAATCCCACAAGCACAACCATCTGGCCTAGACACGTTGGCTGAGGTCGCCACGATCCCTGAAGAAGAAACGCCTGTGGAAACTCAAAAAGAACAACCTGTGGAAGCTCAGCAAAAGAGGGCTAAACGAGCGATACGAAGGAAGGGAGCAGCTGCAAAGAAATCCTGACAACTGAGCACCAGCTTGTGGGACAACATCGTTTTGTTTCTTTTTGAATTTTTGACAGGTTTCATCTTTCGGCAGCTTAGGCGAGCCTCACTGAGCTCATTAGCTGCCAAAAGGACTGACTATTGGCGATTAGCGTCTTTGGGGTTTTAAAATTTGAAACGGTTACAGTGTTTGGCAGCTTAGGCGAGCCCCACCGAGCTCATTAGCTGCCAAAAGAACCGACTTCCGGCAGTTAAGGTATGAAATCAACAGAGTAGTAAATTGCCAAAAGCTGGTTTTGACAGATTTCTATGCTTTTGCCCAGATATCAATTTTTGTTCGTGGAATTGGCATAAGACCAGTTGTAAGAGATATATTATGGGATATGTTATCCATATCTGAATACCTTTGGGCGAGATTTCAGTCAGCAGGGCATCATTAATGAATTCAACCTTATTTCAAGGTATACCACTGAAAGTCGACCACCACATCAATGACTTCAGTTGTTATGCGCCAGCCCAGCCCACCGAGCCTTCGAAGGCCAGCTCTTTTGCATCGAGCACTTAGCACAAATCGAAGGGGAATTACTTAATGTCATCTCCTTGATTTCAGAGACTAGTTCAAGTCTTTTAAATATTGTTGTTCAGTTAGTTTTAGTTAATTAAATCAGATCCACGTTTTTAGGATCTGAAAACTATTTTGTAAAGGCTATAAAGCCTGAGAACCAAGACTTTGTAAGGGTTCGATTTTGGATGCATTTTGCTATGGTACTCAGCTTTTTCATGATAATATAGATCACAGGCTTCTCTCAGCTTTGATGTTAGTTTCCATTTTCTCTTTCACTGTATCAGTGTTGCTTAGCTTCGAATGTGAATGTTTACTTTCCATTGTCTATCTCGCAGCTTGGTATTAGTTTCTTTAATGTCTCTCGAGCCCTACTATGTACTGGTTTGGTTACATTTGTTCTTCACCCACCTTTGATATTATATGCTGATCAATCGATTCTTGAGAGCACTGTTTCATCTGTTTACATGCTGAATGTCTGAATGCTGTACTCTGATTTAGTCATCCCATTGATCCATCTTTACAAAAAACACCAAAAAACATTGAATTCTCAAGTTACCAAGCATACTTAGCTATAACCACTATGTAGTTTCCTGGAGCGATAACATGTAAATTGTTGCTAAATCTCAAGGAGTGGTTTCCATGTAGCATCCTCTGGCTGCATGCCATGTTAAATTCTATGAATCATAGGATCATCAGCCTACATGAATTCAAATGGAAGAGAATGTTGTAGAAGAGAGAGCGAGAGGAATTTAGCAATAGACTGTTCAATTAATCAAACTAAATTGCACACATGTGGAGATAAGTTTGGAATAATATGATTAAATCAATAAATAATATGCAATACGATGGTTGTACATATAAGATAATTCAAATTCCTAAGATAGGATTTGAATCTACCAACTTAGACTAACTCCATAGCTAACTTAGTGTGAGAAAATCAACACTAGAGCTCACTAATGAAGCTTCACATAACGAACTTAGTCTACAATTAGTTAATTGATGAGGGAAGGTGAGAAAAGGAGCCCACACTCCCTTCAATCATGCAAACTGGTGCTTGACTAAATGATTGTGATCTAACTGATAGTAACTGGAGCATAACTGAACATGATTGATTACCTACCAAGGTCAATTGAAGGAGGCTGTTAGTGGCACTCGGAGTGGCTTCCTAAATTATAGGGATTGGTCCTTGGGGATCCTAAACTCATGCAATCAGGTGTAGTAAGTGACATATGTAGCCTAGGTGTGTCCCCCATGCACTAGTGGAGTGATGGATACCTCCTAAGCTAGGAAAATCGACAATTAGACTATGTTATGAAAGGGAGGATTAATAATAATCCCAGCACCCCCCCCTTAATCCTGACTTTGGACAACCTGGGCCCTAACAACTAGAAACAAAGGTCAACCATACAATCTAAATGAAAAATAATAACTTCTAAAAACTAAGGAAATGGGGAAAACCTCATGGGAACCCCCCCCCCTCAAAATAAGCAGGAAAATCGGGACCAAGCTTTCATATCAAAAACTTGTGAAAAATTATTCTGCAATACCTCTCCACAAAGATGTGGTTTACAGAGTGATGGTCCTTATGTGCACTAGTATCCTGGGACTGTGCATGTGAACCTATCCAAAATAAGTGATTATGTCTATAGTAATATTCCTCTTTGGAAGAATATAAATATGCACAACTTGATTAGGAACATAGATAGTTGTAAGATGGATTATGTCTGAAGGAATTTTCCTCTTTGGAAGAACATGAATCTGCTCAACTGAGGTACATTGATGGGAGAGAAAATTTTCTTGAGAATTTTAACAATGTGAGGTAAACCCAAACAACTGAGATGTTGCAGCCTTGAACATTGAACCATGTGAGGTAAAACCATCTCCAGATGTTTGGAGAAAGTGTCCACGCGAATGCATGATGTCTCCAAATTCAGTATCACTGTAAGAAAGTGTGCATGTGATCATGTAGGAAGGAGGAGGAGGCTTGGGACCATGGGGAGTGAATTATTGAGATCCATAATCTGATATATCTTCCAAAATATCCAATGAAATTACTATCCATCACATAAGTGAACTCATGAGAAGAAACTAATATAGAATCCCCAACATCACAATTTTTGAAAGAGACTCGAGGCGCTTGATTTTCACACCAAAATTGATAAGAACAACTACAAGAATGAATGGAGGCTCTTGAAAATTTAAATTCAAACCAATTAAGGTGATATCAGATCCAAGAATAAGGAACAAATGTTTCAAGTGTGCCACTGAGATGGCAGATGCACTATGTTTTCCTTCTTCAACAAAACTCCGAGTATTGGTGTAAGAAATCATGTAGGAATTTGATGGAAGAAATAGATCAATGAGGGTGAATGGATCACTCCTAAAATATGTTATTTCTTCCAAAACATACAAAGTATCACTTTTCTACATGCCAGTGACATGATTGGAGAGATAGGAATCAAATTTCTCTTCAACTCCTTGAGCTTTCACTGACAAACTTTGCACAAAATTTAGAATAGAAGAATAACTAGAGAATGACTGAGTAGGATGGACGGAGAATTTTTATTCAAAAATGAAGGTTTGAATGTCTTCTTTTGGATCAGTTTTATGAGAATATGAGATATCATAGATCACATAAAATTCTATAGCAACCAGAGAAGGAGTCACTACAAGGAGACTTTCAACATTTTGAATTGAATTAGTTGAAGATTCTGCTATTTCTTCATCTTGAACAACTTCATAATAGATAATTGGGGCTGAGACATTTGAAGGAATAACAGTTGAGGAGGTGTTGGATTCACTTCAACTACCATCTACTTATTTCTACACACCAAAAGATCTATCTATATTTCTCCATAGCTCGAATGTATACTCAACAGATTCCATGAGATAACACATATTAGGAGTCATTACCATACACATTCTTGCATACGCTATTTCACCATCATATAGCCAATCATTTTCATTTTCATAAGATCCTTTACCAGCTCCAAAAGACACATCAAGGAGATCATGGCTCTCAATATATGCAACCATCTTCAATTTCTACTCAACATAATTGAATGGTGATAGGTGGGGAACTGATCTTAAATCCATTTTAAAGTTGTATAATAGAGGTTTGTGCAAATTTTTTCTTCAAATTCAAGAACAAATTTGAATCCAAGAAGATGTACATGTAAATCAAATCATCCATGTAAGATTAAATAAACACTCAAAAACATGATTGATGTCATGTTTCCAATTCAATCATAACTTCTTCTACAGTCAACGTAATTAAATTCCGTCGAAGAACCATTTGAGATATCGAAGATATATTTTAAATAAGATAAGGAAATTGACCTATCTCATATTGTGTAATGATAAATATCAATCCAAAATAGAGGGTACGGATGGACACGACCTATTACAAACCTCTGATATTCAACTGAACATATCTTTCAAACCAAAGACTCAAATTGAATTCCATGAAAAACCCATTTCATATCACGGAAATAAGTTTCAAACAAGATATGGTTGACCATCTAAGATGATATATAGATTTCGTGGTACCTCTTCAAATTTGGCTGCGAATTTGAAATCATACCTACAAAAACACTGCAAAACAACTCAATTTGAATCAATTTAGCTCAAACACTCTCCACTTTGAGATGTGCACTTTCTCTAAGTACATCACACCTAGATAGACTTATCTAGGAATAATACAGAGGGAGAAATGCAATTATTCCATGAATTATGTGGAAGCTCAATGGCTTATGGTGCATCAATGGAAGTTTCCAAGGTTCAAGGAAGGCATGGATACCCACTCTAATGCCATGTTAAATTTTGTGAAGCATGGTATCATCATCCTGCATGAATTCAAATGGAAGAGAGTGCTACAGAAGAGAGAGAGGTATTTAACAATACACTGTTCAATTAATTAGACTAAATTGCACACAGATGCAGACAAAATTGGAATATACGATTATATTCATGAATCAATAAATAATATGGAATACACTGGTTGTCCATATAGGAGAATTCAAATGCCTAAGATAGGATTCGAATCTACCAACTCAGACTGAATTTGGAGCTAGCTTAGTGTGAGAAAATCATCACTAGAGCTCACTAATGCAACTATGTAGAAATAAATTAGTCTAGAATCAGTTAATCGATGAGGGTAGGTGAGAAAAGGCACCCACACTCCCTTCAATCATGCAAACTAGCACTAGGCTAACTGGTTGTGATCTAACTGATAGTAATTGGATCATAACTGAACATGAATGATTCCCTACCAAGATCAACTAAAGGAGATTTTTGGTGGCACTCAGAGTGGGTTCCTAAATTATAGGGATCGGTCCCTAGGGCTCCTAAACTCATTCAATCAAGTGCAGTAGGTGAAATATGTCCCCTAGGTGTGTCCCCCATGCACTAGTGAAGTGATGAAGACCTCATAAGCTAGGAAAATAGACAATTAGATTATGTGGTCAAAGGAAGAAATAATAATCCCAACATGTCGTTCCACTTAATTAATACCTCTGTGATGGATCGAGAGAGAAGCCGAGAAGTGTTCCCATTGAGGATAGCCTCTAGCTCCAAAATGATAGGTACTTCATTATCTAGTTCTAGTAAAACAATTTGTGCTTCGTTGTTGGTGCCAATAAATTTCTTAAGACAAGGGGCCTGGAATATTGGGTGAACATGAGAAGAAGGAGGAAGTTCCAATTTATAAGCAACAGACCCAATCTTTTGAAGAAACTTATATGGCCCATAGAACATTGGATCCAACTTATGAAGTCCTTTTAGTTTCAGGGAGGATTTCTTGTAAGTCTGTAGATGAAGAAAAACCATACCACAGGCCTGAAAAGTGTGCTCAGAATAGTGTTGATCGCACTAAACGACCCTTATTTGTCATAGAAGTACCATCCCAAGAGTAATATGGTACATTAGAAGGGTTATTGGCCAACCATTAGATGCTTTCCTATAGTTAAGAGTCATTGACATAGCCTTGCTGAACAGATTGAAACCAATTTGGAATATGCATAGAAATAGATGAAAGAGAATTGTGGTCATCAAATGTGCGAGAAAGAGAGTCCACCACAAGAATGTCCTTACCATTCTTGTAAGTGATCTCATAGCCATAACCCATGAGTTTTTTAACTCATTTCTATTGTGTTGGGGGTGATACCTGTTGTTCTAGGAAATATTTCAGACTTTGGTGATCAACTTTATTGTAGAAATGATTCCCTGATAAGTATGGTCACCACTTTTGTACTGTATGCAAAATAGGCATAATTTCCTTCTCATATGTAGAGACGACTAAAATATTATTGGAAAGGGATTTTATAGTGAACACAATGGGATGTTAATCTTAAGGATAACAACACCAAGTCCATTGTCGCAAGCATCACTCTCAATAGTGAAGGGATTGGAAACATTGGGCATAGCTAGAATAGGTGTGGTACACATAGCTTGTTCTAGTTTCTCAAATGGACACTCAATAACATGTTTCCATGTAAAATATCCTTTTTCAATATAGATATTAATGGATCTGCAATATTCCCATAATCCTTGACAAACTTGCGGTAGTATCTAGTCAGTCACAAAACACCACAAAGGCTCTTGAGTGTCTGAGGATGTGGCCAACTTTTCATGGAATCTATTTTGGCAGGATCCACACGAATCCCTTGTGCTAAAAAATTATGCTCAAGATACTCTGGTTTCTCCTTCCCCAAAACACATTTATAATATTTTTCATGGAGATGATGACCACAGAAAAGTTGCAGTACAAGATTAAGATGCTGGAGATGCTCACGGGGACTTCACTTAGTGAACCTCTTACATAACACATGTGATCGTGGGATATTAAAGAATACCCTTAATTTCGAGAGATATTGACCCAAAATATTTTTGTTGAAACCCCCTCCCAATACTTAAAACCTCCTCCCCACCCCTTTTTATACCTCAATCCTTATAAACCACCCTACCCATCCCCACCTTAAACCCCTCACCCCCCCAATACTTGCAATATATTGGTTTGATTTTTTATAATTTTGAAACCCACAATATGAACTAACATGATAGGATATTGGTCAACAAGTGAATCCCCCATGGAGATGCTCATCCCATGTTTTATTATAGATGAGGATATCATCAAAGAAGACCATAATGAAGTATTTCAAGTAGGGCTGAAATATTCTATTCGTCAATGCCTAGAATGTGGAAGGAGCATTAGTGAGACCAAATGGAATGAACAAAAACTCATAGTGGCCATCACATGTGTGGAAATCCGTTTTAGTAATATCATCCTCATGAACTAGAATTTGGTGATACCCAGAATGAAGATCCAACATGGAGAAAAATTGAGCACCATGAAGTTCATTAAGAAGCTCATTAACAATAGGAATTGGAAAATTATCCTTGATTGTGATGTGATTAATTTCTCGAAATTCAATGCATAGGTTCCATGATTCATATTTTTTTCAGACAAGAAGAAATGACGAAGAAAATGAACTGGTAATAGGGAGAATAATACCTTTCTTCAGTAAGTCTCAAACGAGCATCTCAATCTATGTATTTTAGTGAAATGAGTAGCGATAGGACCTCATGTTGGGAGGCACAATTCCAAGAAGGAGATAAATACAATGGTCCTCTAGTCTTGAAGGTGACAATCCCATTGGTTCAACAAAGACACATGCATATCGATCCAAAATTTGTTGTAGAAACAATGGAGTAGTGCAGACCATTGATGGTTGCATCTGAATGGAATGGAGTTGAGGGATAACACCGTGTGAATTCTTCTTAAATATATTTTCCATGCGATGCAAAGTGATGATGCTGAGAGAGTCTAGTTATAAGTCCTTGAATGTGTTTTTTTTCCCATTGACTGAAATATGCATCAAAGTTCAGCAAAATCCCATAAGATGGGTCCAAGTGTGTGTAACCATTGAGTACCCAAAACCACATCAAATCTTCCTAAGTGCAAGGAAAACATGTCTAAGCACAAGTAATAATATCCAATAGAGATACGTAGATTGTGACACTTCCCCTTGTAAGGTAAGGTGCACTTCAAATATGTAGAAACAATGGACAAAACAATCATTAGAGGAAATTTCAACTCAAAATGGGCCTTTTAACCCTCATTCAAATTCCATGTAATCATGTGTTAGCCAATGAAATTGCTTTAAATTTGAAATACCGTATAGGTCTTAAACACCTTTTTAATATAAATTTGGGGATATGTATCATAAAAAAAACTACTTTTTTTGTTCGTATTTTTGACATATCTCCCTGTTGTTTTACTCAAGTTTAGATCAGGAGAGCTTGTTGGATGATGTGAAAGCTATGAGTGATTTTTCAATAGATACCCAGGGTCTTCATCTCGTCTTCCACAAAGTATGATTCTATCCATGTGATTACAATTATCTGAAGTCGAACATGGTAGAAACCACTTGATTATCGGTTAATGATGTGAACCGTTAACAAGTACGAGGGAGATCACCATTAATGTCGATGATTCCCAAGGTACCCTAATAAAATACACTAAGTGTGAATAGATAATTTGATGTTGAACACCCAGTCGAATCTTCTGATCAAAGGTCATTGAATGTGAACCTATGTCGAGAGAGAGAGAATCTGTCATTAAGGCATATAGACCTCAAGGTACTAAACTTGTTCTTAAGACTAATTCCTGGATGATGAGCTGATGTTGATGGGAATAGTCTCGTCGAAGGAGGGCCATAATGAATCCCACATCGATGACACGAAACTTGGAAAAAAGTTCTGCAATGTTGTAGATAGTGTAACCATCGAACTGACTCAAAATAACTGACACAAAGGTTTTTTTAACTCCAAAGGTAAACTTCTAACTTCCCTTTGAACATCAGAACAAGACAATACACTTGGCATCATTGACTCGACGTGGCGGAACATAATACGAAATTGGAAAATGAATTATTTGAAAGAATAAAAGGAGTGACATGACTCATAAAAGTGGATTGACTCAGAGATAAGCTGATTTACCCAATTTATTGAATGAAATGCAGATAAGTGCCATGTTCAAAGGTGACGACAAATTGCCATTTTATTTGCAAAATGAATTGATTTCCTTCCCTTAATTTCCCCATCATGATTGATGAGTGCCTCTTTTCTTTTTACAAGTTCAAAGAGGGTAACAAACACTCGATGTAGCTTATCCAAAAACAAGTCCATTCTCATACATTTTACAAACCTGAGAAAGGAGGGGTTCGTTCCTAAAAAGGGTCTCTCAATGTTTAGTTTAACGAGTCCAATGAAAGTTAACTCGGTCTCGTTCATGTTTAGAGAGTCTGAACGAAGATGGAAGAAGACTCCAAAGGGTCCTTTTTCGTATGATTTAGTATCTAGGGCCCGAAAAAATATAAAATAATACCCAAAAGAACTCTTCCAGTCATGATTGCTGGAGTGTTCCTTTTTCATAAATAGTACATCCGAACTGAAAAAGAGATAAACTACCATTGGGGAGACGAATCTTCAAATAATTTAATGAGTGTGAAGAAAACAAGTGTACTCAACAATATTTTCATATTTAGGGAGCCCAAAAATATTTTAAAGGAAACTCCATTAGGTTTATTTTCTTGATAAAAGGTTTTTACGAGCCTGAAAAGAATTGGAAAAAGACTCGGTACTTTGATACAAGGTTTTGGGAGCACGATCATAGTACCAAAATGAATGCTCAAGGACTTTTTCCATTTTCCAAAAGTATAAAAAAGTCAAAAACAAACTTCCCCATAGACATTATTGCTTATTCCTGCCCCTGCAAGACTTAAAAATGACCAGTAGTTTCCCAACATATTCGAGAAAATGACTTTTATGAACTATGTTAAAGGGTATTTTATAAAAAATGATTTTAAAACATTATAAAACCTAAAAACATGTTATATAATCTAAGTAAATAGTGAAAACCAACTTATTTACTATTTACAAAAACCTTGGAGAGCATTTTGGGAGATTTGGAACCAAAACTTCAGCAGGAGATTACGGGAGCATCCACCATCCGTTTTCCACACTGTCAGTTTCAGGTAAAAGTTAAAACCATTCTCTTTCCTTTCATGGTTTCCAATTTTTAATTTTGATGAGTTTTTGAGGTCAAAGGTCAAACATAAAAGAGCAATGGTGGGCACCATGCTTGGCCTTTACAGGAAAGGAGGTGCCCGATATAAACTGCGTTTTTCCAATTCAACTTAGGTGGTGGCACCACTCTGTCTTAACTGGATAGAGGCAATGCTAGTTGTGAGCTTCAAAAAACATATGGCCTAGACAGAATAAAAGTTTTCAATAAATTTTGATGGTTGGATATGATTCTAAATGGCTCTTTAATGGTTTTTGACAGGTTCATTTGATAAAAAAATGGTTATTTGGAAAGAAATAGAACATGATGAGGACAATGCTTGTGCCGCAAGAAATGCAGGTTGTGTGGCTGCCCTAATAGGTTGTGGCCTCCTAAAGTTATTTGGTACCCCTAGTATGGTTTCACATGTCCACTTACTGGAATGTATTCTACAGATGTGGAACCCAGATTAGTAGCATTTTGAGGTGGGACCTCATGTTTTGACTATAGATGTAGAAGACATTTACTTCTTGACATGGATATCTAGATAAGGGGCCCCTATTTATCAAACTGGTTCTTGAGGAGAGGATGTGACTACACAAGAATTGATTGATCATCATTGTCTTCCTGGCACAAAAATTTCAAGTAAGAATATTCTCATCAAGGATGTGGTGGATGTGCCACTTCTCACTATTTTGTTTACTATGCAGAGGCTAGCTAGGAGCAAAGGGGATCACCATGCATCCCAGACACATCTGCTGTATGCCTTGGAAGCTATGGAACCTACTGTTTTTAACTCGGAAGAAGCACTTCTTCCTATTTTCAAGGACCAGCTGACAAAATGTCAGCAAGGGGAATTGAAGCAGTTTGGGTAGTGGTCCATTTTAGCCTACTTCTTCTTTGAGAGGGTGCCTCTCATGAGCCCCCAGGTGATCTTCAATGAGCTTAGGGATAGAGACCCATGCATGCTAAGGTGTGTAGATATCATGGCCCATACAGGAGGTGGTATGGCTAAGGTGAAATCTGAGGCCTCCTTCTTCCATTGGCTACATGACCAGATCCTCATGATAGAGGATTCTGCATACATAGGGACTGGTTTCAGAGGTGATCCTGATCTACCATTACCACCCAGTGCTCAGTGGGGAGATATTGGTAAGAAGAAAAAAACCCTAAAATGTCGATCATGTTTTTTATGTTTTTATATTTTATGTTTTTATGGGTAGTAACTAGACTTAAAAATTTACATGCAGATGTTGGTGGTGCATGGCTTGGGGGATACTCCCCGATGGATAGGCAAGTTGGAGCTAAATTTGTTCATAGAGGTGATGCCCATCTTACTGAGCTAGAGGGGAACCTGGAGTGGCTATCTCTTGACATCCTAGACGCAACGATAGATGGCCTCCCTATGAGGTATCATAGACACACTGCAGAAGTGCCAGGTTGCTTCAACCGACTACTTTGTAGGTTAGTACGAGCCATCATGTGCTATCATGAGCATCATTAGATGGTGGACTACATGATGTACTACTGAAAGCTGACTAGATTCAGGTTTTTTGTATGATTTTATATTTCCTGAAAGCCACAGTGCTTCAGATGAGGTCTCGCGACCACATTTTTTTGTAAAAAACACTCTTTATATATATATATATATATATATATATATATATATATATATATATACACACAAACTTATTACCGGTGTTTATATGTCTCAAATGGAAATAATATTTATATGATTTTATGTGTCATTTATAGTTTATTTTACAATCAACCATGTTTATTTTACAAGTTATGAATGGGAAATATACCAGTCTAGGATGTAGTTTGCTAATGAATCAGCCACTGTATTATTTGACCTAGGGATATTCCTATAAGTGATACACTCGAATGACCTCTCTATTAAACGAAGTCTCTGAAATAAATGGAGGAGTATAGGGTTTCTGATGGTATAGACATGGTTTAGATGACAAACCACTAATTGTGAATCCATAATCACTACCAAATAATCAATGTCTCGAGATGTGGCCTTAGTCATTAGACCTATTACTACCTGATACTTGGCGATGTTGTTGGTAGCGGGACCAATACAAACTGCTCTTGAACTGATCAAGTCATGAGTTGGGGAATAGAGAACGCAAGCAACTAAAGGAAGGTTTAGGGTATGATGGCAAGCACCATCATTGAAGCCATAAAAATGCATTCGATCCGCATAACCAAAACATGGTGTAAATAGTTTGGACACTAAAATAAAAACCATATTGAATCAAGACAGAACACACTGAAAGACAAAAATATACATATATAGAAGGTGTTAGCACCAGAAATGAGCCCAAGGTTGAGGAAATGCCCACCTCCGGGTAATAGCAGAACCACTTTAGCCATGCCTCCAGCCCTGTGCAGTCAGAGAGGGATCTCTCATTCTTCATTAGAGCATCTCCACATAAGTTTGTCAGTCTTGTGTGTCACTTGAGACTACTCCGCATAGGATTTTCAATTGTCATAATCATGGGGCTAGGATCCTGAATGGGGAAAAGTATGTCAAGGAAGGTGCATGGGGGGATTATCGAGGGGATGAAGGGCCATGGGTAAATGGAGTCAAAACCTGCATAAATTGGCTGTTGGTGGAAGAGTGACGTAAAATTGCAAGGGGAGGCAATATAGCTACTGATTTCCCAATCAGGAGATTTAAGCGGGCGTTTCAAAAGACAAGGAGGGACAGTTCATCATATGGAGCACAGACAAGATGAATTCCATATGACTTTAGAAGAACCATCATTAAATGCTTGTAACAGTGGTCAAAGCATAACAAGTATGAATTCAACACCACTATACCCTAAGTCGCAAGCATGAAAGCAATAAACAAAATGGAGTGGGAGCAGGAAACACATTCACACGTAAAAGAAAGCACTTATTGGGAAAAACAATAACACAGAAATATTGGCTGTGAATGACAATCCTTCACTGCAATTTATTCATACATAGGTGATGAGTTTTACAAATGGGAACCTCAGCCCGAGGATTGTTTCCCAATCCAATTTTCCAACCCCTTTCTCCCTCTATCGAGAGCGTTTTTATACAATACTAATGCTGAGACTATAGAATAAAAAACTGTTACATGTTGCCATCCGACATTAATAGTGCAAAGAGTGGGCTATCGCCACATTTTACAAATAGAAACAAACATTATGGAGCTAGTGGCTTTATTTGTCCTGGCTAATAGTTCGACACGTTCGACCGCCACGACGGATGATGAGTAGGATGCCTGCTTCTATACTTTGAGGTGTGTCCTTCCACCACATTCAAATGTAGCTTTCCACATGAGCACACACTGGTGAGGTATTCAGCATCCTTCTCCAGTCTAGTCACATCTGCCACCTCCTTCCCTACCAGGTAACATTGTTATACATGGGCTCTAGAAAAAGTGTCGCATTGCTTCTGGCTGATATAGACCTGTGGGGTGGCTCATCATTCTTATACTCCTCACCTCTAGTGAGGTGAATTCTCCTGTAGGTAATAAGGTGTAGAATATCTACACTAGCCCCATCACCCTTGGAAAGTGGACTTCACAAACAGGGCTGTTAGGGATTTAAACCCCCTCACACTCCCATCCAAACGAACATCTTCACAGAGAATAGCAAATGGTTGACCCTTTTTGTGCAGGCTTTGGTGGATGTGATGGTATCAGGGGTTCTTGGAAAAACACTTATGGGGAGTAGGTGTCCAGGTCTCACGTCATTGGAGATGCAGATATCATGTCTGGGCCTTGATGCCTGGTGTCACCATTGGCATGCAAATACCAAAGTGATGAGTGAGCGTGGAACCTGCTCACCAACCATCAACACCCCCAGATGGACAATATTTTTGAACCAAATCTTCATCATCAAACTCTATCAGGCCTTTGCAAACTTTGTGGAGAGGTAGAACCTCGGCCTTGGAGATATGTTGAACTGAAGGCAGTATTTATAGGGCATCAAGATTGAACTTTGCACAGGCTGGTCAACATTTTTGCACATTCTGTCATCGAGTATATCTGGTCTCAACATGTGCGAAGGCATGAGCGGAGTGATCTCTTGTTTTCTGGGGATTCTGGTTATTCGGCTTCATAGGTCACGGTGTCTCACTGTCTGCTATAGAAGGTGGCAATGAAATTCCTCTGGCAGTGTAGATCCACGCTGCATATTCCCTAAAGTGTACGCCTGCATGTTGCATTGGCTTTTCCTTGTGTGAGCAATGGATTCGCCGAACACTTTACTAATTTTCATCGGCCAATCCATACAAATTCACCTCATAGGGATGGCTTCCTCTGGAATGAACACGCGCCACACTTGTGAACCGGGAAAACTATGCCACTGGACGACACTCCCACCTCAGGCGTATCTTGGATGGTGTCAGAGGAATTGGCCAATCTAATATGAGGCATATTACATGTGTGAATGCCCCCTCTGCTGTCATTTCCACACAAGATGGGATATTTTCACTTCGAGAGTCTTCTTCAGCCATTCGATTAAAGGAATATTTGTATCCATTGTCCATGTTCTACTTATCTTGCTGCCGATCTTTCTCTTTGGTACGCCGCGGGTGGTTTGGATCGTGATACATTCTGAGCCATGGATCGAGGCTGGCCCTCATGTAGCCATCAATCAAAATAGGCCCTGCCCTTTTTCGTAATAGAGAAATCAACTATTCTCCCGTGCTGGTTCACCTTGCGAAATGAACCATAGTTGCTGATCTTTTCTCGCTTATATCATAGCTATTGATCCTTTTGACCTCTATGCCTTTTCACGATTTGAGATTACGGTTTTACCAGCACATGTATGGATTACGAAATCACTATAGGTCATAGATCTGCCCCAAGCCATATCTCAACCATTGAAAGCTTTCGGTCATTGACGAATTTCACGATCCGGGAAAGGAGCTTGGACCATGCATGTTTGTCCATGTGAAGTGATTTGGAACCGTTGATCTACCTATGATCAATCGCAGCCCTTGAATATGGATCACACCCAATGGCATGATACAGTTGTCGCTTTCATCATTGAAGGATGGTCACATGAGATTCGATGGGTTGGGACCCTTACCGAACCTCTGTCAAGCCCTTGAATCAACTGTTAAAATGGAGTGTTAACAACTGGCTCCATGAGGGATTCTATCCTCCCAATGAGGTAGCAAAGAACCCATGTAGACCAAGTGCCAAATCCATTGGGCCATCTTCAGCTCGTCTTGGGCCTCTCCATTCTACTTCGTGCTGCTGCTTCAGTGAATACGTGACACTCTTGCAAATCATGCTGGAGACTGTAAACCTGTGATGGTAACTGAAAATGGAAACAAAATGAAAACAGTAATGAAGGAAATGCTCGATAATATATGAGCTTATTTTCTCCTACCTACTCTACCTAAATTTGTACACAAGTCCAACTAAGTGAGATCATATTTCTAGTGAAGCCAATCAAGCAACTCGTCTAATATTCTTGTTCTTGTATGGTGCTCGATGGACAAAAATGAAACAGATGATGGGAGAAGGGAATGATAAACAAACTGATGTTTAAGGCTTATATATGACCAATCATTGCCTTCACCAAGACCCTCGATGTATTTGGCCACGGGGTCATAAAAAACATGACAACCCTCAAAAAATTCTGTTGTTGGCTGACCATGAGAAAGCCGCCCCAACTGTAAATTCCCTTGCACGCTGTAAAACCGATCTTCAAAAGAACCATGCAAGGAAAACACGTGACAATTTCCAGGCGAAACATCCACAACTTCATCTAAAACTTCTGATTTTAAAACTTCATGATCTTTATATGTTTCAGCAGAAACATTATTCATTTCTTCAACATGTCTAGTTTTCGGTATGTCTTCATACTTCTGATCTTGGATTGCAATGAGATTTTCCTCACTAACAGAAATTGTGACAGGTTGATTGCATTCTTCAGAAAACAAATCGGTATACCCATCTCCTTCCAAATCACTAGGCTGATCATCTCCTTCAAGCAAAGAGAGCTTTATATATTCATGTAAATCTTTGGTGTAATATGAATCTGATCAACATGCGACAGTCCTCCTTCAACCACTATTTCAAAATCTGATTTCTCTTTACTTGCATTTTCAGAAAATGAACATGTGCAAGGACTACAAGACTGGGATTTTCTAGAATTATCATCTTCCGTGTAATTAATCACACAAGCACTGTAACTTTCAAGAGATTGCTGCTGCGGAAAGGAATTTTTTGTTTGTGAAGGGGATGTCTCTTCTTGTAACAAAAATTCGGAAGTTAAATAACATGAGGAAGGATTCGATTGACAGTCCCAACCTCTCTCCTAGTCACACATAGAATGGCAAGAATTCTGCAAATCATTATTAGTTTCAGGAAGAGAGATATAACCGGTTGAAACAGAGCTTTGGTCTATGCCAACTTCGGCTGAGGAAGACAATACTGACTGCTGGGAGTTTCCTTGAATATCATGGAAATTGAATTATCTTTCTTTTTGAGCTGAATACTCATGTAATATCTATAAAACCTCTTCATCCAAATACTGATCATCACCACACTCATCTTTCACATTTTCAATGAACTCTCTATCGTGTGTGCAACAATCTTGAAGTAACAACAAAGAAGGATAATTCCTTTTGAAACTTTCATGAAATATTGTATGAAAGTATTTAAGGGAGGATAAATTCCCTACTAGCAATCACTCATACCAAGACCTTGCATATCCTTCTAAACTAAACATGAACAGTTTCATTAAAGAATCTTCATGCCATCCCACTCCCAGCTTATGTATATGCTTATGAAATCTAAATAAATGGATGACAGCATCATCACCCTTTTCATCATTGAATCTTGGAAGATACGTTTGCCAATTTACCAGAGGTATTTTATTGGGATAACCAGGAATGGCCACAAGATTCATAGGAGCATACCTTGCAGCTCGAGAAGTCATCTTGAGGGCGGAGAAACTGAATCAGCTCCTCAAGCTTTGCAACCCCATTTGATAGTGGAGCTACCATAGAAAATTATGAAGAATGGATCCTTCACAGATGGAGTTGCTAGGTGAAAAGAGACATGACCTTCTTGATGTCTTACCATTGCTCACCATCAACAGTCAGATCTAAATCCTTCGTTCAAATCTAGGGAAGATTTGAGATCTCTCCCCGTCTCTTTCTTTCTGACCACCGCTCTCCTCAGTGGAGTCACCTTCCAGAATATTTCAATGGAGTTGCCAGGGAAAATGATACAACCTTCTTTACATGTAAGAATCTCTATTTTCCCATAGAAACTATTTATCCTTTGAATCTTTGTCGTTCTTCCTAGGGATGATATTCAAGCTCGTCCTCAGAAACGACGCCAGTTTTTTATCACCAGAAATGAGCCCAAGGTTGAGGAAAGGCCCACCTCCGGGTAATAGCAGAACCAGTTTAGCCGTGCCTCTAGTCCTGCGTGGTTAGAGAGGGATCTCTTGTTCTTCAGTGGAGCATCTCCACATAAGGTTGTCAGTATTGTGCGTCACTTGAGACTGCTTTGCATAGGATTTTCAATCGTCTTAATCAGGGGGCTAGGATCCTGAATGAGAAAAAGTATGTCAAGGAAGGAGCATGGGGGGATTATCGAGGGGATGAAGGGACATGGGTAAATGGAGTTGAAACCTACATAAGAATCGGCTGCTGGTGGAAGAGTGACGTAAAATTGCAAGCGGAGGAAAGATAGCTACTGATTTCCCAATCAGGAGATTTAAGCGGGTGTTTTAGAAGACAAGGAGGGACAGTCCATCATATGGAGCACCAGCAAGACGAATTCCATATGACTTTAGAAGAACCATCGTTAAATGCTTGTAACAGCATCCAGATCATAACAAGTATGAATTCCGCACCACTATACACTAAGTCACAAGCATGAAAGCAATAAACAAAATGGAGTGGGAACACGAAACACATTCACACGTAAAAGAAAGCACTTATTGGGAAAAAAAAAACAGGAATCTCAGCTGTGAATGACAATCCTTCACTGCAATTTATTCATACATAGGTGACAAGTTTTACAAACGGGAACCTCAGCCTGAGGATTGTTTCCCAATCCAATTTCGCAACCCCTTTCTCCCTCTATCGGGAGCATTTTTATACAATCCTAAAGCTGAGAATATAGAATAAAAACCTGTTACAAGTTTCCATCCGATGTTAACAATGCAAAGAGTGGGCTATCGCCACGTTTTACAAATAGAAACAAACATTATGGAGCTAGTGGCTTTATTCGGCCTTTCTAATAGTTCGACACATTCAGCCACCACGATGGATGATGAGTAGGATGCCTGCTTCTATACTTTGAGGTGTGTGCTTCCACTGCATTCAAATGCACCTTTCCGCATGGGCACACACTGGTGAGGTATTCGGCATCCTTCTCCAGTCTAGTCACATCTGCCACCTCCTTCCCCATCGAGTAACATTGTTATATGTGGGATCTGGAAGAAGTGCCGCATTGCTTCTGGGTAATATAGACCTATGGGGTGGCTCATCATTCTTATACTCCTCACCTCTAGTGAGGTGAATTCTCCCATAGGTAATAAGGTGTAGAAGATCTACACCAGCCCCATCACCCTTAGAAATTGTACTTCACAAACAGGGCTATTAGGGCTTTAAACCCCTGACACTCCCATCCAAATGAACATCTTCACAGAGAATAGCCAATGGCTGACCTTTTCTACGGAGGCTTTGGTGGGCGCGATGGTATCAGGGGTTCCTAGAAAAACAATTACAGGGAGTAGGTATCCAGGTCTCGCATTGTTGGAGATGCATATATCATGTCTGGGCCTTGATGGATGGTGTCACCATTGGCATGCAAATACCAAATTGATGAGTGAGCGTGGAACCTTCTCACCAACCATCAACATCCCCAGATGTACAAAATGTTTGAACCAAATATTCATTGTCAAACTCTATCAGGCCTCTGCAAACTTTGTGGAGAGGTAGAACCTCGACCTTGGAGATATGTTGAACTGAAGGAAGTATTTATAGGGCATCGAGATTGATGTTTGCACAGGATGGTCAACATTCCTGCACATTCTGTCATCAAGTATATCTGGTCTCAACATGTGCGAAGGTGTGAGTGGAGTGATCTCTTGTTTTCTGGGGATTCTGGCTATTCAACTTCATAGGTCACGTCTTCTCACTATCTGCTATAGGAGGTGGCAATGAGCTTCCTTTGGTATAGTAGATCCATGCTGCATATTCCTTAAAGTGTACGCCCCCATGTTGCATTGGCTTTGCCTCATGTGAGCAATGGATTCACTGGCTACTTTACTCATTTTCGTCGGCCAGTCCACATAAAGTCACCTCACAGGGATGGCTTCCTTTGGAATGAACACGTGCCACACTTGTGAACTGGGAAAACTATGCCACTGGATGAGACTCCCACCTTAGGCGTATCTTGAATGGCGTTGAAGGAATCGACCAATTTGAAATGAGGTAGATTACACATGTGAACGCCCCCTCTGCTGTCATTTCCACACAAGATGGGAGATTTGCACTTCTAGAGTCTTCTTCAGCCGTTCGATCAAAGGAAGCTTCGTATCCACCATCCACGTTATACTTATCTCGCTTCCAATATTTCTCTTTGGTATGCCATGGGCATTTTGGATCGTGATACATTTCGAGCCATGGATCGAGGCTGGCCCTCATGCAACCATCGATTGGAATAGGCCCCACCCTTTTTCACAATGGAGAACTCAACTATTCGCCTATGCCGGTTCGCCCTACGAAATGAACCATAGATGCTGATCTTTTCTTTCTTTTATCACAGTCGTTGATCCTTTTGACCTCTACACCTTTTTGGGATTTGAGATTGTGGTTTTACCCGCACAAGTATGGATTGCGAAATCATTGTAGGCCGTAGATCTCCCCCAAGCCACATCTCAATCGTTGAAAGCTTCCGGTCATTAACAGATTTTGTGATCCAGGAAAGGAGCTTGGACCACGCATGTTTGTCAGTGCGAAGCGATCTGGAACCATTGATCTGCCTCTGATCAATTGCAGCCCTTGAATATGGATCGTGCCCAATGTCATGATACAAAAATGATTTAAGCATAGTACCTCTTTAGGTACAACCCATTGCGAGGTTGCCCGAAGGGTATCCCATCATAATCCATGAGCTCATAAGCCCATTTCTATAAAACTTTGCTAAAGACAAAGGAATCATACCACATTGAATTGAACTTCCCTTTACCTAGTTTGTTGTGTCTCTGATCGTAGGTTAGAACTAGGTCACCTTCATTGAAAACATGAAGCTGAACATATTTATCATACTATTCCTTGACATGTTTCTTATGTGCTTCATTAGCTAAGGCAATATCTCTTCTAGTTTCTTCAATATTAGTCAGGTATAGAAATCTTTCTTCCTCGGTGGAAGTGTTTGGATGAAGTTCTACCGCAAGTTTCCATGACAAAATCTGGCATTAGATAGGAAGGAAAACTTCTAGTCTGTAAACTAACTGAAAAGGTGTGAAACTAGTCGCTTTTTTTACTGGAGTCCTGTAAGCCCAAAGAGTAGAAAAGAGAGTCAGGTGCCAATTGGATTTATGATCTCCAACCATCCTTCGTAGCATAGTTTTTAAAAATTTGTTAATGGGATCAACCTGACCATTAGCCTGTGGATAGTAAGGAGTTGAGTTTTCATGGCGAAAACCTAGCTTGGTACTTAAATCAGTCATCATCTGATTTCAGAAATGTGATCCGTGGTCAGTGACTATAGACTGTGGGACTCCAAAACTAGCTATCACATGATTGAATAAGAAGAGTGACTTATTTTTTCCATCCTCTGCACATGTAGTCATAGCCTCATCCCATTTCATGAAATAATCAACAGCTACAATGATGTAACCATGCCCCCCAGCTGAGGTAGGATTGCAATGCATAAAGTCAATACCCCATTTGGAAAAAGGGCCAACCACAATGACAGGGTGTAAAGGAGTAGGGTGGGTGTTGTTGATTGCATGGGCAGACCCGGGTTTACTATAGTCAACCAACAACACCCCTAACTCACTGGCCCTTTGGCAACAGACCGCAAGGCGACTTGAAGTCTCACCCGAAGTGAATCTAATGGGTTGGCCAAGGACTCAAGCATCTTGGACCAAGTTCTATGGTAGTCCTACTGGTGGCTCGCAGCTCTTTTAGCTGCAAGATCTCCCTCTGTGTCTGAGCATCGTGCAACCTATTGCTCGCGCTGCATAATCTCGTTGTTGCGCAGCTCTTCTAGCCGCAGCGTCTCTACCCTTGTGCATGTCGTGCGGGTTCTCCTCTCTTCGCACGACCTCTTCCTTCTCACAATAGTCCCAATCTCACCGCATCACTGCACACCGTGTAACACGAAACTCCTGTTCAATGCTAAGTCCTCAACCCACAGAGTCGCGCACCGCAGCTCCTCTGCCGATGCGGTATCGCCTTCTTGCGATACCCTCCAACCGCGGTTTAGCGCACTTAGCGTTGTTCATGTCGACGTGCAAGACCTGATACCCAGACTATCTTACTGTGATCAATTAACTATCTAAGGCAAGCATAAGTAGGCCTTATACGACGGGCCAAGGGTTTCAAGTTGTATATATCTTCCTGTAGTGCTGTAACTAAACAACTCATTCATACATCAACTGTAAGCAAATTGCATAACATAATCAGATAGATGCAACAAATAAACACAATATGCAAATCGATCACTGAACACGGGATTTTAACGTGGTTCACCCCCAGGATGGGAGTTACGTCCACAAAACTGTGCTTCTCTATTATAGCTTAAGGGAAGGCAAACACAGTTCTGCTGCGCCTCAAATGTAGCTCAAGATCTTCTCTCTTAGATCTTTCTTCTCTACCTTTATGATGTCTCTCTTACAACATACTCTTCCCTCTCAGTCGATCCCTAAGGATATTTACATGCATGCTCTACAAGCCGGCTACTGGTTTTAGTAAGATTGCTACCACTAGAACCAGAACCAGAGCTTGGCTTTTACAACAGTCTACTTATCCTTATTTCCTATTTCAATCATGACTGTCTCTCTATCTAACCAATTGGCTAACTGACTGACTAGCTAACTAGATAACTAGCTAACCCTTTACAATACAAAATATATTCTTATATAGGCAGCTCGAAGGTCGTGCCATTACAGCACTGTGGGCCTGTCCCAATAGTAACCCAAACCCTAATTAGTGACAGTCGGTCCTCTCTGTCCTTGAGGTAGCCGCTTCCCGTCACACCACAGCTCTCTGTAGTCTTCCATGCTTCCCGGCACTGATCATGGGTACTATGCACCGCTTCACTTTCTGTCCTTCGTCTTCAATGCTTGAGCCTCATTGCTCCTTCTTCTTTATGAGGGTCGCTGAGCCCTCCTGTCTTCCGCCGCTGCCTTCAATGCAGTGGGTGAGCTCTCCCTTCTCGGCCGCTCAGGTACCGTTGCCTTTCTTTGACTTTCGTATCTCAAAAAGTCATGGTTTCCAGCTCTGCTCTGCAGTTGGAACCATGCTACGGCGTCGTAGCTCCGTCTTATCCTCTTTCCGCCAAAACTTATCTCTCTACCAAAACTAGCAGCTCCTTCTGTAGCTGCGGGACCCTGCTCCAACAGTCCCCTAACACTTACTTGTGGCTCGTCCTCGAGCCACCTGGAACGGACTTCTCCTGCTGTAGTTTTTCCTTCTGTAGCTTCTCCTTCGCCTCCTGCGAAGTCTTCTGCAACTTCTGCTGAAGTCCTTCGACTTCGTTCTTCATTACCTCGGCACGTTCTCTCAGAATTTTGGTAACTTAGCTCACTGGGCTCTCTTATCCTTTCTGCCCATAGTCACGGTTTCACTCTCTTCGCTCTTTCGTCTTTACAAGCGCTCTAGTGTTTGAGAAGTGTTCCACAGATATCCTTTCCTTTTTATTTGGGTTAGAACTTTTATCACAAGGAAAATCTGTATCTTCCAGCCTTCTCAAACATTTCCTTCCATTTAGAGCCTTGTGGATGGAGAAGAAGCAACCCATGAACTTCGCTCCGAGAACAAGCCTTTGTCCTCATTCTGGAAGTCTCCCCTCCGCTGGGTTTGCAGGCTTCTTCCACTTCTCTTCGCTTCGAAGTGGTCCAAATCCACATGCTGCCTCTGACCCTCAGGTTTCTGTTTCAGTACCTTCGCAATCTTTCATGCTTTTCTTAGCTGATCAGATAGGTCAGCGATTTTCTCCTGTTGCTTTCTTTTTCTCATTTTTACCTTCCTCCTAGAGGGAGATTTCTTCTCATCACTCTTCTGCTCTGCTTTCTTATCTTCAGTGATCGGCTCGGCGTTCTTCTTCTCCTTAGCAGAGACTTTAGTGACAACTTCTACTTCTGGCGCTTGACTCTTCATCTTTAGCAACTGTCTAACTTGTGCTGTACTTAATTTCTCATCCCTGGGCGACGTCGTCATGGCGGACCTACGGTCACCGGGGTCAAAACGTCTCAACATGCCTTCTAGAGGTTCATTTTTAGTCAGAATCTGCTTGGCTCAATACTCTGGGCGTGCAGTGGCTTCGAACTCTGGAAGTCACTGTACTCTGCAACTTAATTGGCTCTGCATAGGGGACACTTAGCACTGCCTTGCATAGCTCTCAAGATTTGGCAACTGTACCCTTCCTACTTGAAGGATGTCTGCTTTTATGCCTAAGGCATACTACCGGACGCAACGGTTCTCCTGGTTCAACCCCATTGGTCATCATAATTACTTGGACGAGACCCTACCCATCATTCTGATCTGTCATAATTACTGAGATTTGATCACGTGTCCCTCAAAGCGTGCATATCCAGGCACCGGTGTCGTCATAGATTTACCAAATCTAGAAAAAATTATTATACTGTTGCCAAATCTACGGTAGGGGATACTAGTCATTTCTTCATTAACTTCTTGTCAGACAGTGACTTGACTAGCCCACTATCGGTTGCAAACTGGGTACATGGCATGGGGAAACATCGCACTGTGCAATGCAACTCCGCATCGCCTGCACAAACAAATAGCGTTAAAACAATTTATTTTTTTTCCGGTGTGGACTCATTCCTGGCGCGATGCCTCCTTTCAACTACATTGGACATCTGCACGATTATAAACTAGTTTAAGCTAGGGTTGAGAGGTGAGGTGGCTATCACTATAGAGCTTAAGCCTACTGCCATTGATCCATGTGGGAAGAAGCTCCCCGTTCAACTGGCTAAGCTGAACGGCACCTCCCTCTGTAACTTGCTGTATCTAATATGGCCCCAGCCAATGTGTCTTGAACTTCCCTGGAAACTTAATGAACTTGCTATCATAGAGGAGCACTAGGTCTCCGATCTGGAAAGTCTTACTCTTAATGTGTCTGTCATGCCAATATTTTTCTCGTGATTTCTGCACTTTCTGATGGAATCCGGTGATGAATCTGTCTTCTTCTAAGGTGAGCAACTGTGCCAACCTTTCCTCGACTGTATCTGTGTCAGTCATCTTGGTAATTTGAGCGATTCTTAAGCTGGGAAGAATATACTCCATAGGCATAACAGCTTCCTTCCCATATACCAAGCTGAAAGGTGTATGTCCCGTAAGTTTCTTGCATGTGGTCCTGTATGCCCATAATACAGCGTTAACTCTAAGATCCCAGTCATTCCTTTGGTTATTGCAGATCTTAGTAAGAGCATTTTCTAGAATCTTATTGAAGGCCTCCACTGTACCATTAGCCTGTGGATGGTAGGGAGTGATCTTATAGTGCTGAATCTGGAATTCTTCTGTCAATGCCTCAATAGTGCTGTTCAAGAAATGTGTGCCTTGGTCACTCATCAAAATTACTGGGCATCCAAATCTACTGATGATATTTTCAAACAGGAACTGTGCAGCTGTAGCAGCATCACAATTTCTTACTGCTTTGGCCTCTGCCCATCTGGTGAGGTATTCTGTTCCGGTAATAATATATATCGCTCCCGTGTGCTTTCCTGGTGGGTTGATAGGACCCACAAAATCTATAGCTCATTTGTCAAATGCGCGCAATGTGACCTGCGATCGCAGTGGCATTTCATCACGTCGAGAGGGTTTGCCCACCCTCTGGCAGATATCGCAGCATCTACAAAATTCCTTGGTGTCTTTATGCAACGCAGGCCACCATAATCCTGCCTCCAGGATTTTCTGCGCAGTCGGCTTTCCAGCAAAATGACCTCCTGCGGTTCCTGAATGTGCCTCTCTGAGAATAACATCTTTTTCATGTGGCATTACACATCTGCGTAGAACTTCATCGGGGCCTAACTTGTATAGGCATCCTGCAATGAGGGTGAAGTCTGCTGCCTTAACAACCAACTGTTTCTTTTGCTGCTTAGTAAACTCATCAGGTGCTACTCCTGTAGTAAGGAATTGAATAATGTCAGTATAGTAGTCATCTACGATCTGGATAGAGAACAATGGTGCATCTGGTAAGTTGTCATCTAGGTTACTGGGCTCTTCCCCTGAGTCTATACGTGACAGATGATTTGGTCTAGCATTTAGTCTTCTTGGTTTCACAATGATTTCAAAATCATACTCCTGAAAGAGGAGTAACCATCTGCAGATTCTCCCCCCTAACACAGGCTTGTTGACTAGGTACTTCAATGCGGAATGGTCAGTAAACATTTTAAAGGAGGTGCCCAATAGATAGTGCCTAAAATTCTGCAGCACATACACCATAGCTAAGCCTTCTCTTTTTGTTGTGGTGTAGCTCTTTTCTGCTCTTGATAGCTTTCTGCTGGAATATGCGATGGGATGGTCAAGATCCCCTTCTCCTGGCTGGGTCAAGATGACTCCTAATGCGATGCCGAATGCATCCACATGTACATGAAATGGCTTAGTCCAATCCAGAAATACTAGGATGGGTGCTGTAACCATCTTCTCCTTAAGTATGTTGAGACTCTGCTGGCATTCCTCATTCCATAGGAACTTTACATCCTTCTTCAGCAATTTCTCCATTGGTGCTGTAATCTTTGCGTAGCCCTTGATGAACTTTCTGTATTACCCGGTATGACCAAGTACTGTCCTGAGTTGCTTGACTGAGTTGGGTGCTGGAAGATTTACAATGATGGCGATCTTCGCGGGATCTACCATCAAGCCTTGTCTGCACACAATGTGACCCAACAAGATACCAAATGGTGCACAGAATATACATTTTTTCAAGTTTAGAGAAATCTGGTACTACTTACATTTCTCTAACATCAATCTTAAGTCTCCTATATGCTTGTCAATTAGTCCGAATATAGTCCAATCATCAAAATATACTTCCAAGAATTTATGAATGTATTCTTTAAATACAGCAACTACTACTCTAGAAAATATAGCTGGTGCATTCTTAAGACCAAAGGGCATTACCGTATACTGGAACTAGCCCCATTCTATTGCAAAGGTGGTCTTAGATCGATCTTCTGGATGTATTCTGATCTGGTGGTAGCCTGAAAAGCCATCATTGAAGGAGTATACCTCCTGTCCTCCCACGTTGTCTAATACCTCATCAGTGAACGGTGTCGGGAATGGATCATGAAGTGATGCATCGTTGAGTTTTAGTAGATTGACACAGATTCTGATGTCTCCTTTTGTTTTCTTCTCTTGGATGACCATGGGGCTAACCCATTCGCTTTCTTCTACGGGTTCAATGATTCCTGCTGCTAGCATCTTGTCGATCTCGTCCTTGACTTTTTCTTTGTAACGTGGGTTTAATCGATATGGGCGTTGCTTAACTGGTCTAGCATCCTCTTTCAATGGTATCCTCATAACTCCCAGGTCTCCGACTATTCCCTTCATCTCCGTGAACTTGGTGGGAAATAGGTCCTGATAGTCATGTAACAAATCTGCAATCGGTCCTACTGTTTCATCGTTCCAATAGTCTCCAATAGAGGCAAACTTAGGTTCTGCATTTGTGCCAATATTGACCTTTTTAATCTTGATGGACTCAGTGATTGCTGGAGTCTCTAGCTGTGGTCCTCCAACATCGCGAGTTCCTTCTGACTCCGAAATGTTGGTGTTATGAGGGTCCTCCTCCCCCTCCTCTGGTTCTGATGTAAAATTATAGCATTCTAATGCCTCTTCTAGCTGGATAGTCCACTCAGGTTGGGCTGGCACTGAGATGGTGCAATCCTCAAAAATCTTTGTCTTGATTATGTCTAGGGCCTGAGCAACACTTGGATGTTCTGATTCAAATGCAAAGGTGAGCAGGAAACTGTCTGTCATAAGTGACCATGTAGTCGTCCCTTTTCGTAATTCAGTCTCTGTGTACTAGTTCCTTGGAACTGTGTCCAATGTGTGAATGAATCTGTGTACCCATTCATCCTCTGGAATGTTCGACCAGCTTTGTTCGCATGTCTGAATGTGTGCTCTAGGATCAATTTCTCCTGTGTACTTCTGCTGAGCATAGTCTTTGTCGACCGAAAATCTGATCGCCATCAATATTTTAACATCATCCCATGATGCGATATTTTCTTTATGCGCGTACCACCATCTTGCGGGTGTGGCTCGTGCTGCAAGGTCCATAGCTGTGATTCTCTGTTCGTAAGGCATCTATTGCTCAAACTGCTCAAGGAAGTCCTGGATATCTATCAGTCCATTGTATGATGGAATCTTAGTGGTCTCCGCCCCAATCCATCGCAGTGATTTACTCATAAACGCACATCTGCGAGCTGAGACTTCGTAAAGTCTATCCTGCCAGTTTTCTAGGCCGACATCAGAATTCGACGCGCATGAGCTATCGCATCGCCAACTAATGTTCCCTTCTACGGTTGGGTTGATGTAGTCGTTCTGGTTCGCAGTCATCTGGTAAAGGCTATCTATGTGATGTGCTTCCTCCTCTGCTCTTAAGGGTTCAATATACCTAGGACTTTGGTAAGGATCCAGTGGTGCGATGACCCGGATTTGCGCATCCTCAAAGGTCATTTGTCTTCTCTTTAGGTCAATGACAGCCTTGCTACCAATTTCCCAATCAATACTTAATAGTGCTGGATATGGTCGACTGTCACCAATGATTTCTATAACCTCGAAGTCCACAAAAGTACGAACTCCGTCAATGTCAACTGGCACCTGTGGTAGTCGACCCAATGGTGATACTCGCTGCTGATTAGCTAATCTCAGGTGGATAGGTGATATGGCTAACTGAGGACTACCCATCTGTTCCCATGTCTGCTTGGTTAGAACATTCACCTCTGATCTGAGATCTAAGACAACCTCATCCATTTCAAACTCACCAATCTGCGCTGTGAATTTCATCTCTCTTCCTGTCCTTGTGTGTCTTGTAATATTTTGGACAGCGCGGTGTGCACTACCCGAGAGAGAGGATTGCTGACACTGATCTATCATGCGCTGTAGTTCATCGATAGCTTTGTCATTTCTCAGGAGTTTCAAGCAGCTGTGTAGGAAGGATTGTACACTTCCTATCGATTCATCCTCGTCGCATCTTCCCGATGTGGTAGCCTGCTGTGCCTGCTTAGGGCTATCGCCACAAGGTGTTTGCTGCGGTACGCCCATAGATGGCAGTACCTATGATCCTGGTTGTGTAGGTTCATTGAAGGAAGCCTTAGCTTCATGAAATGTCTCTTTATTCTTCTGTAGGTCGAGTGCTATTGCTTTACTAGGAGCTCTGCGCACCCACCCCTGACTTGTGTTCTTTTCGGTCTCCTGTGATGTGCCACTGGTGGAAGCACTGCTATGAGTCACAATATTGACTCTTGGTTTTGGCTCTTCCTGCTCAGCAACAATAAGCTGTATTTTCTGGTGTACCACTGGCTTAGGGTCTTTGATATTAGCTATTAGGATAGGACACTCTTCTATGGTATGGTCATAAGATTTGCAGTAATTACAAGTAGTAGTGGGGCTCTAACAGTCCCTAGCGTAGTGTCCTATAACTTCGCAATTATAGCAAGTGATTGGCCCATGACCTTGGCCAAAACCTACTCCTCAGCCAAATCCTTATCCACGTGCAAAGCCTCCTCCTCGGCCTCGTCCTTTGAATCCTCCTACACGGCCTCTGTAAGCCTGATCCGGCTGTGGTCCTGTTGCTGGACCCTGTGTGTCTGCTTGGACTCTGTACACATCATGTTTTCTCTCTGACATGATATCATAAGCTCGGCAGTCATGTTGATCATGCCCGACGGATTTACAGAAGATACAATATAGGTTCTTAGGTGTCTGTACATACTTCTGAAGCAAAGGGCATTGCTGAGGTGGATGTCCTTGTGTTTTACATATTTCACACCATGGCCCTTGTGTTCTTGGTAAGGGGTTAGGAGCCTCTGATGCTAAATATTCTACGAAGACTGGACAGTTGTCTTTGGTATGACCTTGTGCTCTACACTTTATGCACCATATGTCTTGCATAACCTCTTTCCCTTTCTTAAGTTCGTGTATCTGTAATGTGAGGTTGGCCAACTGGTTCTGTAGGGTTGTCATGCCTGTGGTAGTTTCTGCTAGAGGTGAAGCCTCCAGTTTCATTGCCATCTCCAGTGCTTCATCTTGAGTAGTGAGTTTCTGCTGCATTAGTGGCATTCTAATATGAGGGAGCAGCGCTGCAATAAACCATTCCTTATGCTGCTTCGGCGCAAACTCAAAACTTACTTGGTCTATAAGAGCTTTGAATTTCTGGTCAAAGTCCCACATTGACTCTGATGGTAGCTGCTGAATATCCTTGAGCTCTGTTATACACTGAGATTCAGAATTAGGTTTCTTAAACTCTTTGATCATGGTGTTCTTAACCTGGGCAAGTGTCTTGGGTAATGTAGTATATTTTATGTACCATGTCAAGGCTCTATCTCTGAGTGTGGTGACCAACTGTACAAGTTTAAGGTTATCATCGTTGATTGTTTTAATGGTCCACATGGCTTCACATAGGAACCAATGCTGTTCCGGGTCTTCTGCTCCTGTACCTTTAAAAATAGGTAGCTTCATGTAGTCTCCCATTCTATTTCTCTGTGGTGGGTTCTGACTGACTGGGATACTACCACTCAGCGGTGTAGGTGAAGCTGCTGTAGCGGGAGTAGGTACTGGCTGTGAGCTACTAGATGGAGTACATACGGGTTTATTCTGAGTCCCTGTCTGTTTCTGTGGAGTATAGGGGTGGTAAGGGATACCCCCCTCTGGTTCTTCTGTGGTACTAGGACTCTGTTGTCTAATACTGTCTGAACTGTCTTGAAATACAGGAGAGATAAAATATACTTTATACTTCTTTCCACTACAGGTTTGTCCAATGTCATCAAAATCACTTTCAAACTCTTGTGACATTACTATCTTTACTTATTCATCTGAAACTAGATCCATTGTTCCTTTTTCATATAGCAGCATCTTAAGGGACAAGTTTAGAGATCTTAGGTACTTACCATGATATCCTCTGAAGAAGTATCGTTCAGCTGCATTGAAGCTCTTTCTTTGGTCAACTGCAAATTCTGTAACAAAGCCTTCTAGCGCACTTGTCAGCCAGAAGTCCACTGCTCTCGTAATCGAATTGACAAGGTTCTGTACGGTATGAATCAGCTCCGGTGTCCAGACAATGTGTCTTTTCTTCTTGAATGTGTTCGTATCTGTCAACTTGGATAACCAGTCGAAAATCTCGTTTCCATAGGTTGCAAAAAATATAGCGTGTATGTCTGAAGCGATATGCTTTTCTAACCAGGCTTCTGTGCTTAGTCTCGGACTCCGATTCTCTTTCTTGGAGAACTCCCTTAAGTCTGAATCCAGCCACTGGTGAAACTCTTCTCTGGTAGGATGCCAACAGAACATTAACTCCCAGTTGTTTAAACTGGCAACGGAACCATTTGTTGATTGCATGGGCAGACCCGGGTTTACTATAGTCAACCAACAACACCCCTAACTCACTGGCCCTTTCGGCGACAGACCGCAAGGCGGCCTGAAGTCTCACCCGAAGTGAATCTAAAGGGTTGGGCAAGGACTCAAGCGTCTTGGACCAGGTTCTGTGGAAGTCCTACTGGTGGCTCGCAGCTCTTCTAGCTGCAAGATCTCCCTCTGTGTCTGAGCATCGCGCAACCTCTTGCTCGTACCGCACAATCCCGTCATCGCGCAACTCTTCTAGCCGCAGCGTCTCTACCCTTGCGTGCGTCATGTGGGTTCTTCTCTCTTCGCACGACCTCTTCCTTCTCACAATAGTCCCAATCTCACCGCATCACCGCGCACTGTGCGACACAAAACTCCTGTTCAACGCTAAGTCCTCAACCCACGGAGTCAAGCACCATAGCTCCTCTGCCGGTGTGGTATCGCCTTCTTGCAATACCCTCCAACCGCGGTTTAGCGCACTTAGCATTGTTCATGTCGACGCGTAAGACCTGATACCCAGACTGTCTTACTGTGATCAATTAACTATCTAAGGCAAGCATAAGTAGGCCTTATACGACGGGCCAAGGGTTTCAACTTGTATATATCTTCCTGTAGTGCTGTAACTAAACAACTCATTCATACATCAACTGTAAGCAAATTGCATAACATAATCAGATAGATGCAGCAAATAAACACAATATGCAAATCAATCACTGAACACGGGATTTTAACGTGGTTCACCCCCAGGATGGGAGTTACGTCCACAAAACTGTGCTTATCTATTATAGCTTAAGGGAAGGCAAACACAGTTCTGCTGCGCCTCAAATGCAGCTCAAGATCTTCTCTCTTAGATCTTTCTTCTCTACCTTTATGCTGTCTCTCTTACAACATACTCTTCCCTCTCAGTCAATCCCTATGGATCTTTACATGCATGCTCTATAAGCTGGCTACTGGTTTTAGTAAGATTGCTACCGCTAGAACCAGAACCAGAGCTCAGCTTTTACAACAGTCTACTTATCCTTATTGCCTATTTCAATCACGACTGTCTCTCTATCTAACCAACTGGCTAACTGACTGACTAGCTAACCCTTTACAATACAAAATATATTCTTATATAGGCAGCCCGAAGGTCGTGCTATTACAACACTGTGGGCCTATCCCAACAGTAACCCAAACCCTAATTAGTGACAGTCGGTCCTCTCTGTCCTTGAGGTAGTTGCTTCCCGTCACACCACAGCTCTTTGCAGTCTTCCATGCTTCTTGGCACTGATCATGGGTACTATGCACCGCTTCGCTTTCTGTCCTTCGTCTTCAATGCTTGAGCCTCGTTGCTCCTTCTTCTTTATGAGGGTCACTGAGCCCTCCTGTCTTCCGCCGCTGCCTTCAATGCAGTGGGTGAGCTATCCCTTCTCAGCCTCTCAGGTACTGTTTCCTTTCTTTGACTTTCGTATCTCAAAAAGTCATGGTTTCCGGCTGTGCTCTGCAGCTGGAACCGTGCTACGGCGTCGTAGCTCCGTCTTATCCTCTTTCCGCCAAAACTTATCTCTCTGCCAAAACTAGCAGCTCCTTCTGTAGCCGCGGGACCCTGCTCCAACAGGTGTGCTTTTTTGGATATAAATGTTGGAAGGGTGGGAATTTCTTAACAACCTCATGACAATATTTGAAGATTGAAGGATAGAAATAGCTAGTGCAGAGGATTTTCTAGGCTATAGACATCCTAGAAAGATGACTGCCACATGCTCTAGAGTGGAAATCATTAAGGACTTGTTCAACCTCTTCATGTGTAAGTCATTGTTGTAGAATGTAATCGATACCACATCTATACAATGTATAATTTAAGAGGAGGTAGTAGTTCACATGTTGACGGATACGATGATGATCGTCACAGGATATATTGGGCTGAAATCTTTGATTTTGGAGATAAATGATTAAATATCCATACCATGGATCGGTTGTGCTTATAAAGAAGAGGAATTTATCCAGAAATGAATCACTGAGCTCAGTATCCATCAAAGAACAGGGAAGGTCATACATCAGCTCTACAAAGACCAAGGATTTTTTCAAAGTGGCCTTGGTAAACCCAAGGTCAAATTCCTGTAGGATGACAATCCAACAGGAATATTTCCCCCCTAGTACCAGATGATTTAGGATGTAATACATATGGTTCTAATCTGCAAGTACCATGATACTGCGAAGAAATATGTAATGACTAAATTTATGAACAACAATGACTATAGCCAATGCTAACTTCTCCACACGTGATTATTGGGTTTCAGATTTGATGAGATTCTTACTGGCATAATATATCACGTGTTCCTGGCTATTGGGATATTCCTGTGCTAAAACCATTCCAATGGTAGTAGTGGAGGCAACAATATACAAGAGAAATTCCTTTGAATAATTCGGGGGGTGTATCACGGGTGAATGGTAAATGAAATGGCGAAGAAAGTTTTCCTTCCCTTGTAAAATTTGGAGCTCAACAATGTTTGTTGGGGTAGATAGGGCTAATATAGCAGTAATATTTAGTGGATCAATCCGGATGCCATCCTTAGAAACCACAAAGCCAAGAATATGCCCCATTTCAACACAAAAACACATTTTTGTGGATTGGGCCATATGTTATAATGACATCATATTAGGAAAATGTCCCTAAGATGCCCAGGGTGGTCCTCCTGTTGTTGTGAATGAGATGGGATATCGTTAAGGCATGGCTCCACGATGTTCTTAATATTGTGAAACACATAGGGCATGGCACACTGGAATGTATCTTCGACGTTTTTGAGGCCAAAAGGTAACTTCCTATAGGAGAAGGTTCCCCATGGGCATATAAATTCCATTTTGTGTTGATCGACAGGAAATATCTCAATCTGATTATAGCCAGAAAATCCATCCATGAACGAGAAGATTAAACTTCCAGCACAGTTGTCAATAATATGATCGATATGTGGAGTCAGAAAATTGTCTTTAGGACAAGCTTTGTTCAAGTCTCGAAAATTGATATAGACTCTAATGGTGCCCTGATTTTTGTTCACAGGGACAATCTTAGATACATATTCCATCAGGGGTATAGGATAAATAAACCATGCCTTCAGAAGTTTTTCTACTTCGGCTTTAATAGCTGCATCCTTCCAAGGATGGACTTGACGTAATTTCTTCCTGACAGGTTTTTTTGTGGGATAGGTTTTAATTTCATGAACCAAAATAGATGAGTCTATACTAGGCATTTCTTCATAAGTCCAGGAAAAAATATCTCAAAAATTCTTTGAATAATGCTCTATATGCTTCAGATTCTTGTTTTGAGTAGTTCTGGCCTACATGAACATGCTCAATGGTTCCAGGTTTGACTGATATGTCAATTGGGTTTTTTTTAGTAATGTTGCATAGATTTCCTTTGGATTCAGTATTTTTCAAAAATACAAGTGTTTGCGGATGGGTTACAATATCAATGCTGATAAGTGATTCAAAGTCAAAACCCACTGAAGTGGCGTTGGGAAGAAAAGAAGATCGGTGATGATGATCTTCCCATACGGGTTCATTTTCACTCATGATCTCCATGATGGACTCATCCGAAGGAAAAGTTTGTATGAGATAATCTAGAGTGGGAAGTGAGGATTCTAACTAGTAAGGTAGGTGGTAAGGATCTGAAGCCACAAGATGAAGATCATCAATATGGTCATCGAAAATAGATTGGAAAACATCGTACATTGCTTCATACAGGCCAAGGGAGGATGACTCAACAACTTCTTTTCCCTTGGTGCTATAGCCAGTTGTGGAAATCACATTTAATGTTGCATCTTCTGTACTAGGAGGGGATGATGGAAACACACCCATAAGGGTGGAGTCTTTCAACATACCTACCCCAATACACTGATAAGGAGGAGGGGACTGACCTAGCATAGGGATGTTATTCCTCGTAGGGGTTGTAACATCTAGCATACAATATTCAAGTTGAGCAATAGTCACAATCTTCCCCAAATGTGGAAATTGGAGAGTTCTAAATACTATCGAAGCGACAATGGTCATAGCATAAAACCATTTTCTCCCTAATAGAAGATTGTAATCTAATGGGGCATCAACCACTTCCACTTGAATGGAAACATTATTTCCCCTAAGCTCGACAGAAAGTGCTAGAAATAGGCTATGGGGATGGAAACCTCATCCATCAAAAGCTTTCAACATCGTAGGAGACTTTGTAAGCTCAGGAGAACCAATGGCTCTCCAACAGGCTATAGACAAGACTGAGGTAGAAGCTCCTTCATTCAGGACGGTTCAATGTACGTTTCTCCCAACTACTCTAGAGGAAATATGAAATGCGAGTTGATGAGGTAATATGGATTTATAGTTCTCTATGTTGAAATGAATTAAGTTGGTATTATCTAGGTCTAATTCCCCCAAAGCTGTTAGCAGGTTTTTACGCTGCGTTGGACAGCTTTGGAGTACCTCAAGGGTAGACATCGTGCAAGGTGCCTGAGCTAAATATTCAACAACATTATAAAATTGTGCCGCTTGGGCATTGGGATTGAAAACAGACTTGCTGAGGGTAACCTTAGGTGGTCGTAAAATTAAATCAAGATTAGGTTTTTCGATCATGAGAGTGCCATTAGACGAAGACAGAGGAGAATTGGTAGAAGGAAATTTCTCGAAAGAAGGATTTTCATCCTTCTTCTCTATTGGCTTGTCATATGAATGACTACGAGTATTTAAATTGATGGTCTCAAAAGACATCATTCTAATTTATTTCGTGGAGTTAGAAGTCGCCTGATTAGACATATGGTCTATCAGTTTCTCTTGAGAGGGAAAATGATGAGTAAGAACTGCTAGTACAGGGTTACTCTTAAAAAATTTACTAATATCATAATGATGAGGACATTATTTTGTGAAGTGATCTCCTCCGCACAATAAGCAAGGATATTTGGCATTCCTCTTCCCTTTATCATTCTCATTGGTTTTCGGTTTAGGATTTTCCTGTTGGTTTCTAGGTTTCTTGTTTTTACCTTTTCCCTTTTTCTTATTGCTAGATGTCTATGAGCTTTGGATAGAATTCACCTCGATAGAAACCGCAAGAGTCTAAGGAACAGTGGTAGAAGGATTTGGTTGCTTGGAAGGTTTTGCTGTCGACGAGGGCTAGATTGAACCAACCACCCCATCAACAAGAGTTTCTGCTGGTGGCTTAGCGGGATCTGTGTTGGGGCGAGGATCTTAAGGAATTAAGTCATACAACATTCCAAATTGGGAATATACCAAATCTAGATACTGAGGGTGAATGATAGCCTGCTCTTCAGTAACAACACCACCCATAGCCACATCTTGGGTGATAGGAGGCAACAATGACTTAGTGAACCAATCAACTAATAGTTGGTCTAGAATGGGAACTTTAATAAGCTGTCTCCACCTTCTCCACTCATGGATATGATCCGATATGTGTCTGGAGGTATTATGACAGAGTGAAGTTAAAATATTCGTACCTGTTTCATAACAAATGGGTAGCTGAAAGTGTGTAAGGAAAACAGTTGCTAGAAAGATAAAATCCACAAACAAATGTTGTGGAAGTTCAATGTACCACTTCGCAGCCGTGCCGGTTAGTGTGTGCTGGAAGAGTCTTAAATGAATAGAATCATCCATTAAGGAGTTTGAGGAACACCACAGATGGAAGGTCATGACATGGTTCTTGGGATCATCTCCTTGTTTTCCATCAAACTTGGGAATGTCTAATGGAAATTTTACCAGAATAGAGGGCCATGAAGGGTTGTGTCGAATGGGATCATTTATCAACTTGGATAGATCAAGTAATTCCAAAGTTTCCAAGAAAGGTAATTGTCGATTAGGTTCCACATACTGGTAATATTGATAAGGCATATGTGTACCGGTAGGACTATAAGTTGACTGATATATGGGCTATTGATTTGGTTGATTAGATGATGAACCTCTTGAAGATCCCCCTAAAGGGGATGGGCCTCGAAAAGGTTCCCCATAGGAGGTGGGACTCCAAGAGGTGGGCCTCCAGGAGGCGGTCCGCTCGGTGGTGGTCCTCCAGGTGGTGGTCACCCAGAAGATGGTCCCCTAAGTGATAGTCCTCCCGAAGGCAGGCCTCTAGGTGGTCATTCTTCAGGCGGTGGTCCTCCTCCAGGTGGACCTCCTCTAGGTGGGACTCCTCCCGGTGGACCTCTAAATGGTGGGCCACCATAAGGTGGCCCTACGACACCTCCAGCAGTAAGAATATGCATTCCTCCCATTGTTGGCATGGATGACCAATTAGGTTGCCCCCATGGTGTAAACATGTTTCCAGGGTAAGGGGTTCCAGAATACATGGTTCCTGTAGATGTAGGTTGATAATTCATCTTTACTATAGGTAATTGATTTGATGGGTAACCATAACCCCAAGAAGGCTGGTTGACTGCAGGTTGTACCCCTAAGGGTTGGCTTGAGCTCAATTGAGGGTTTACCATATTGGCGTGGGTAGGAGGAACATACACTGTAGATTTCCCTGTAGTAGAGGTCTGCCTAGTACTAGTAACAAATCCACTAACTGATAATGTAGGTCACGCTGGGGATTTCTCCCCTACGTTAGAAGGTACTGATACCACTTGAGCTGAGGGTTTCCCCCCAGCTATAGAGAGTATGGGAGGACTAGCAACAGACCTAGGATTTAAAATTGCAGGGTTGGAGGTTTGACCTGGATCATGAGGAGACATGCCACAAGATGGAACATCATCAGCAAGGGGAATATATCCAGAAGGCCATGGATCTGACAGATGGGGTAAAAGGGTCGACATAGGTTCTTTATGAGGTATAGGGGTAGCCATAACCCTGTCCATCCTCTCTTGAAAATTATGAGCATGATTAAGTGACGCTTGAATTATCCTATATGTATCCTCATTCAGAGGAGAGTTTTCAAAAGAGGGTCTAATAACCCTAAACATAGAAATCGCTTGACCCATAGAATTTCTCCAAAAAGGAGCATCAGGGCCATACTTAGTTTCGTCAATACCATCGTTTCGACCTTCCATTGGAGGATGAAAGGAAGTGTCAGCCATAGGAGACTGTTGGACCAAGGGAGTAACGTAAGAAGTGAATTGATCTCCACTTTCTACAATTGGATTTTCCCCATACGGGAGTCAGTTACAGCTCCTTGGTTTGTGGCTTCCATTGGGCCTTCCCCTGTTGCAGGTGGAAATTCGGGTCATAAAACCTGGTTTCTTCTAGATCATCTCAACTGAAAATCAGTCAGATTGTAAAAGTCACTAAAACCTAACCTAGGGTTTCAAAACTAATAAAAATCACACAAGGTATTATTCTACACAAGCTACAGGCCACAAGAAAACTTAAGTGATAGGATGAGATAAAATTAGTCGGTCTCTCACCAGGATTTTAAAGAAGGTGCAATTCACGATATACTCAAGGTACGTCTGAAGTAATATACCTGAGTGTTGTTATCGGTGTATTGCTCCAAACAAGACAACAAAATGGTTTTTCTCAGTTGGACAAGGAATCATAGTAGGGTGTCCTGATATACGCAAGGTACATGGGAACTCAAATCCGTAGTAGTGTTGTCTAATGCACAACCATCCACAAGGGGCCTTATGATATACAATCAAGTATGTGAAGTACCTTTCTATATACCTTAAGGGTATGTGAAAGTTCATTCAATATAATGACAATACTTGGAAGAACTGCGCGAGTCCTGGGTTGCAGTGCAGGAAAATAACGACAGCTCCTACATTTCACGACGCCGGAACACGTCACAAACTTATCACTCAAATTTATTTACAATTTTAGGCCTATAAATACCGTTAATTTTAACTTGAGTGGTTAGGTGAATGCATGGAGTTCTGATAGAAATTTAAATCCATGCAAATATGAAATGTAGATACTTTCACTTTACCATTCAAGACATGCCTACTTACGGGAAGGAGAGAGTAGTTTTATTTTCAATTTTTGTTTCAAAACTGAAATTTTTTTCCCAAACAACTGCACTAAATCAATATTTTTCCGAGAAAGAGAAACAAGCAACAAACTTCAAACTAGTTTTTGAAAGCAAGAAAAATAGGGTAAGATCTCTTTTTCTAAGAAGAAAGACAAAAAAAACACAAAGGTATATTCAATACTTTTTTCAATTTTTCTTTTCAAAAACTAGAAAGATCTAACTTAAAACCACTAACATTTTTATTTTGATGAGATCAGAATGTAACAGGAAGAGAAGAAAAATGGAGATCTAAAAGATTACAAGGCTAATCAGAGGTCCAATAATTCATCCTCAAACAAAAATATAAACAAGTCTCAACAAGAAAAAAATTTCTTTTTCAAAGCAAAAAGAAGTCCTTCACAAACTTTAATGAAAAATGAAAACAAGCAACCAATCCAATCTTTATTTTCAGATTTATCAAACAATGAGAATGAGATCTAACTAATGCTAAGCTCTCAAACAACACTCATTTCAAAAAATTTAAAACCAAGCATACAAGTAAATGAAAAGATGAGTCTATACTAGCTCTTTGATTTCAACAAAATAATCCTTTTACCACATCCAATTCGACATTAAAACTATCAGATCTCTTTGACACAAACCTAGACACTCAGAACTAAAAGCAACTCAACAAAATTTTTACAAAATATTTGAAAAAATAAGTCAAGAAAATCCTACCTGGCACCGGTTCCAGAGGGTCATTGACAGAGTGGTTCTGCAAGAGCACCGCTTCCTGATTGCTTATCACATGTGGTGGCACCACGTTCTGCTCACTGATTTCAGGTGGTGGCACCGCTTACTACCCACTATGCATTCATGGTTCCCTGTAGATGTCCAAAGCAAAGAAAATTGCAAAAAAAGTAAAATTAATCAGTGTGCAACTGGTATTTAAATCATGAATTAACAGTAATTGAAAGCACCGAAAGTGAGAAAAACCTAGATCTGAAGAGATATGATGATACCGAACCAAAATCTCACTAGCTTAGCTATTGGATCTGATTAAACTAATAAATACTTGATCTTGGATTTCATACAAGTGTTTGAAAATACTAATGAAGATCATATCAGCTGAAGCTCTTCCCCAGTGGAGTCATCAGATTTTTAGCTAGGAGTTTTGCACCTCCTATGGATAGGACTTGTTCTTCTCGTCTGAATGGTTCAGGTCTAGAACAAATGGTACACAACAAGATTGGAAGACATTCCCTAGAATGGGTGGAGATATGGAATTAGTCTCTTTGATGTAATGGTATAGCTATTTCTTGCAATGATGGTTCTTCATGGATATACCTGCATAATCATAAGAAAACAACAAACAAGATCAAATAGCACCAAAATATGATCTACTATTCTATGTTAATGACTAAGAAATTCAACAATAAAAAATATGATAATAACACAATATATTTTATGGGAAAGGAACCAATTTTGCATGAAATAATAGAGAAGAATTTTACAACCTATGCCTTAGTGTCAATGTACTCCTTCACAAATCCAACATCATGTCCCCAATAGCTCCAAACTTGCTCCCTCAAGCTCACTCTACTATTTTAGGCCATAATATCAAAGCAACAACATAACTTTACTCCCTTCCTCAACCATGGAGTATGAGCCTACTTTTATAGGGTTGGGATGGATAGAAATGGTTGAGAAATTGGTGGATGAGGTGGATAGGAGATCCTGAAAGGATGGATCTCGAGCCCAACTGGCCCTAGTGATCAGGGATAAGGGTGCCATGAAGCCTTCTTTCAAGAATATTTGTGAGAACTCTCTTCTTTCACTTTTTACCAAGGACACCGCTTCTTCCTTATTGAGATAGAGTGGTGACAGGGTAGAACCATGCTTTGATCAAAGAGTAAAGGCGGTGCCACTGCTTACTACCATTACATTATAGGTGGTGCTAAAGAAGGTACTGCTCTTTGACTAAAGGGTAGAGACGGTGCTGGATTTTCATATGTAGATTTGATGTCTGGATCAATATTTTCACTTCATAATTTGGGATTGAGGGAAAACACTGAAGTTTGGGACCTCATCACATGCTGATGATGAGATTTAGGTGTAATAGGTCATCTAGAGAAGGATGGTCAGCAAGCTCCTCCTAGATGTCGACCTTATCATATACTAGATCTTGAGAATCTTCACAAATTTCAGGTGTAGGTGGAGAATCCACATCCAAGAGATAGATATTTTTCTCAGCACATCTATGTCCCCAGGTGAATTCCTCTTCATAATTATAAAAAAATCCATTTTTCTCTATGTTCTTACATCTTGTCCATAGACAAATGCTTGATAGGAGTGGTTCTAGGAGATGGCGTGATTGGAGGTCTTTGGGAAACCATATTTTTTAATGGTACAAAAGTGGATTTGGAGTACAGTTGAGCTATGATCTTGTCCTCCACAAACTTAGCCAACCCTAGGGATTTATCAGTGATGGATCAGGATAGATGTAATATGCTATTTATCAACTAGAAATATATATGGACCCAAGTTATGTTCTGATTCCTAAATTTTTAGGGTATTCACTTGGATACCAATGTTTTCTAACATCTTGTGTAATGGGGAAGTACCCATCACTCCATGGTTTAGGTAAAACTTATAAGCGCTTTGCCACAAATGATGACTCTTGGCTTACCTCATGGGTGGGAACTATTAAATTAGGTAGGGGTCGTTTCCCTTTTTGTTGGAAGGTCCTCTCAATGACTAGATATTAAGTTGAGCACACAGATCTATGGATCAACACACAACTCATAGAACATATCATACATTTTTACTCAGGAATTGAAGAATGAAACGATGCAAAAAATGGCTTGCATCTGTGAATGCTTTCATTAATCAAAAATTAATTGGATAACAATTACAATGAAGTACAATGGCTAAATAGTCTCATGCAATTCGAATTGGTTTGACTCTACTTGACTGAATGGTTAACTGACCTTGTCTAAATCATTATCGAAGGACTGAATGGTTAACTGATCTTGTCTATATCATTATCGGAGTTCATCGGAGTTCTAAATCACAACTCAAGTGACTAATTCAGTGTTAAATAAGCCTAATTGACTGTGGTAGGTGAGAAATGCACCTCTCCTACATGCAACCATGAAAACCTAGCGCTAATTGAATGTAGAGGACTAGAACTGAATGTAACTGACTCCTAACTGAGCTTGACTAGTCACCAACTCAACTCAACTGACCTTGGTTGGTATCGGCACTCCTAGTGGCTCCTAATTTGTAGGAATTGATCTAGGAGGCTACTAAACTAATGCATGCAAGTGCAATTGGTGGAAGTAGGCCTCAATTAGTGTTCTCCACACTTTAGTAACTGGAACATGTGCCCCAATTAGGCCAAGTGGACCCAATAGTGCTAGTGACTAAAAATAGACTGGAAGGACTCCCGATTTAGACATGACTCATGATTTAGACATATGACCAAATTGGACAAGGGAGGATTAATAATCCTAACATCCCCCTTGAATGCTAACTTGGAAAATATTTAGGCCATGGTAACTAAGACCATAGGTCACCCATTACATCAAGTAAATTAAAGTAACTTATCAGTCAAGGAGCTATGGAAAAAAACACATGGGAAAAAATCCCCCCCTCTAACTAAGTAGATAGAATCAGGATTCAAGTTTGAAAAAATTGAAAATGTGTTACCACAATCTTTGTGATGTAGCAAAGAAGCATGCATGATGTTCTGTGCACAGGTATCCAGGGGCCTGGCATGTAGACTTCTCCATATTCTCCCAAAATGATGATGGAAGGAAGGAGGAATGTAACCTTTGTATCTTGCTGGATGAAGAAGTGTATGATCAGCTCTATTCTTCTAAATGTAGTGAGACTGAGCCCTTTCCATCTAGCATCTTACTGAGAGTCTATTGCATCTCTCTGAAGGAGGTAATATTGAATGACATAGCACAAGGGTCTTTCCCTTCTGAGTGTAAAGTGGTTTTCTAGTCATATTCATAGCTTCCAGTTTGGAAGTACGGACTAGATCTAGATCTGAATCACCCTAAATATCAATCTCATAAACTGATACAGCTAGATGTGCAATACTAGTGGAAGTTGCAAAAGAAGTAGATGAAATGCTTTTACCTTCCCTTGTAAGTGGCTGTTGAGAGTGCACTGGTTCTGAAAATGGCATGAAGTGAGAGAAATCATATGCTGTGGAGGCATGATTTACAGAACCCTTCACTATGATTTTCCTCGTAGAGATATCTATGATCTCCACTGAGTTAGGACCAAATATGAATCCCTTTGGAGAGCCAGTATGAGTCATTTGGTATCTAGATAACATGTTTCCAGCTAGGGAGGGAACTTAAAGCATATCTTTGAACTTTCCATGTTCAATATTGATATAGGCCTTCCCCTTGGTTTGAACTTTACTGTTATTTCCCATATGAATACTAGGACCATAAAAATAATGCAAGGAAGAGAATGATTCTTTGGATGCAATCATATGATTGGAAGTTCTAGAATCAATGAGGAAGGAATGTGTTGTTGAATAGCTAGCCTTTAGTGCATGACATGCTTCGAAGTATTCTTTAGTCTCTTCTATGTTGTCAGCCTTCCTTGCACTAGCAAGTTCATTAATGTTATGTTTCTTTAGAAGAAGTGTAATTTAATCAATTTTTCTTCTCATACAAGAGCTTTCTGGATGAAAGCCCCTTCTACAGTTGGAACAAATGGTATTTCCTTTTCCATTCTTCTTACTTCTCTTCAAACCTGAAGGCTCATTTGACTACCCTTTCTTCATAGGAGACTCATCCTTTTGCTTCCCTTTATCATTCGCTACCTTAGGTCCTCCTGCAACCAGTGCTTGATCTCTAGAAGATCGAATGATTCCCATTTGGATGAACTTGTCATGCTCATAAGTGAGAGATTCAATGAAAGCATCAAGAGTGGGCATCCTCCAATTTGGAGTAGTGAGATTCCTCAATTGAAAACTTGATACAAAGGCTAAGTAGTCTGCACTGAGGTTTGATAGAATGGCAAGGATGAGTTGATCATCCTCCTTCTCAACCTTGCATAGCTTCAACTAGAATATCATATTCTTGAATTTTGTGAAGAATTTATTCAGTGTTTTGAAGTTGGATGCATGGAGAGAGATCATCTCATTCTCTAGCTGATGGACCCTCATCTCATCCTGCTTGTCAAATAAGGAAGCAAGCTTATCCGAAATATCCTTGGGAGTCTTCAATCCCTTGATGTGGAAAATAAGATCTCAAGAGATTGAGAGACACAAGAATCTAGAGGCTTCATCAATCCTATTCCAATACTTTTCTTTGTCATGATTAAGAATTGGCTTTGCCTCTATCTCCATTGGGAGTATGAAGAGCTTCTTGGAGCGACGCTGGTTCCCCATGTCCTCCTTCCACTGGTGGTAGTTGAAGGAAGTGAGCTACTCCATTGGAGGATCTATTTTGAATGCAGTGAAGAAGACTGAGCCGCTGTAGTGAATGGAATGAGGAGAAAGAGCTTCTTATAGAGAATGCAGTGAGAAGAACTGATAACTTGTAAATCACACAATCAAATAGACAAAATAAGGTCGACATTCTGCACTTTTGGAATTTTCGTCTCACCCAACATAATTGATCAAGCAAGATTGATCAACAATTCCTTTACTTGGGATATTAAGTGGTAAATTCTTCGCTTCTGGTGCAGTACTGAAGGAGCAAGTTTTCTAAGAAAAAATGATCCAATAGGAAATATGAGGAGGAGAAGTGCTTTGTTTGTCGAGGCTTTGATACCATATTAAATTGAGCACATAGATCTATGGATCAACACACAACTCACAAAATAGATCACACAATTTTGCTTAGGAATTGAAGAATGAAACAATGCAAAAAATGGCTTTCAGCTATGAATGCTTTCATTAATAAAAAAGTAATTAGATAAGAATTACAATGAAGTACAATGGATAAATAGAATCATGCAATTTGAATCCTATATGAGGAAATTTGAATTGGTTTGAATCTACTTTATTGAATGGTTAACTGATCTTGTCTAAATTGTTATCGAAGGACAGAATGGTTAACTTACCTTGTCTAAATCATTATTAGAGTTCATCAGAGTTCTAAATCATAAATCAAGTGTCTAATTCTATGTTAACTAAGCCTAACTGACTGTGGTAGGTGAGAAATGTGCCTCTTTTGCATGAAACCATGCAAACCTAGTGCTAACTGAATGTAGATTACTAGAACTAAATGTAACTGACTCCTAACTGAGATTGACTAGTCACCAACTCAACTCAACTGACCTTGGTTGGTATCGACACTCCCAGTCGCTCCTAATTTGTAGGGATTGATCTAGGAGGCTCCTAAATTGATGCATGTAAGTGCAATCAATGGCAGTAGGCCTAAATTAGTGTTCCCCATACTTTAGTAACTAGAACATGTGCCCCAATTAGGCCAAGTGGACCCAATAGTGCTAGTGACTAAAAATAGACTGGAAGGACTCTCGATTTAGACATGACTCCTAATTTAGACATATGACCAAATTGGATAAGGGAGGATTAGTAATCCTAACACTAGCTACTTCAGGGTTCCTTTGTTATTCCTCACAATTAGTTTTAGGGATATGCGTAGGTAATTTCCATAGTTAAGCGGATAGGGGTTATTCCCTAATCCAAACTTGGAATTGAAATGAACAATACATATTCAAAGAAGAAGAACTACGACAATAATCACAGCACCGGGAAGCCACTACGAAAAAAATTTGGAATAAAATCCACCCAACGAGCCCAATAAAGTGCTCTGTGTGGAAATTGAACCCAGTGATAGATTAATTTTACTCACAACAATTATTAATTGAACATGCAAAATCACTCACAAAAGAGATTGAATAATGAGTTGAACACTAAACTGTATTGAATAAGTGTACAATAGCCAACCCTGTAACATAATAGGTTGCTTCATTAAATAATTACATAATGGATTCAAATGCATGAGGAGCAATTCAAATCTAGCATAAAGTAGGATTACTAAAATTAAGCAAATCCCCCATAGGTGCAAAAAGCTGATCCCAAATCAGTCATGGAGCTCACGAATTGGAAAAAGCACTTAGGCAAGATAAAGAGTGATGGAATGACAATTCATACATGCTTTTACAAGGAGAAAAGAGTAGAGGATGAAGAGGACAAAAAACTAGTTCACCTCACCTAGTCAAACTTTCCCTATTGCCTTAAAGCACTGAAAAAGAAGGCAATAAAGCAGAAAAAGCAGAAGGGTGCCTAGGAGACCAAGAATAAAGCAGAATTGATTCCTTGAGGTTTCCCAAGTGCTACATGGGTCAAATTAGGCAAGTTGGACCACTATGGATAGGTAATTGACAACTTGCATAAGGTGGGACACATGAACTAGGAAAACAAGACAAAAATAATTAAATTAATGTCTAAGGTAGATAACTATGGGTTGATTATTATAACACCCCCCCTTAAGCCTGACTTATGAGTAATATATCAGAAAAATACAGCCTAGGAACAAGGCTTAGTCACCCTTTACATACTGCATGTCCATTTAAACAAGGAAAGAGTCAAAAACCACATGGGAAAATCCTCCCTTAAACATGGACTGTAAAACAAAATTTGGAAATCTTGTCTTCACTCATGCTTCATAGCATGATTAGAAATCCCCATCAGTGATTTGAGATTGCTGAAGGTCTTCTCAAAAAATGCTTTGGTGAAGATATCAGCTACTTGTTCTGAAGATGAACAGAAGAGTAGGTGAATGGTGCCATCATGCACAAGCTCTCTGATGTAATGCATATGGATCTCAATGTGTTTGGTTCTCTGCTTCTGAACTAGATCTTTGTAGATTTGAATGGTACTCTGGTTATCATAGTATATGATATTTGAGTACTCTCATTCGAAACCACACTCTCCAAGTAAACCCTGCAACCATAAACATTGAGTTGCTGCATTAACAACTCCTCTGTACTCTGCTTCTGTAGATGAGAGTGCAATGGCACTCTGTTTCTTGCTTGACCAGCTGATTGGCCCTTCTGCAAGCATGAACACATATCCTGATGTGGAATTTCTGTCTGTGCTATCACCTGCCCAATCACTGTCAGTAAATCCAATCAAATCAAGATCAGATTTTTCTTTATAGAAGATCCCATGTGTCCTTGTTCCCTGAACAAAGTTAAGGATCCTTTTGGCTTCTTTCCAATGGATCTCATGAGGCTGATCTATATATCTAGAAGCCACACTTACTGCATAAGAAATATCAGGTCTAGTATGTGTCATATACAACAAACATCCAATCAATTGCCTATACAGTGTATTGTTTACCATAGGTGAAGAATCAACTTCTTCCAGCTTCACTCCTGAAAGGAAAGGAGTTTTGCTTGCTTTGCAATCCTTCATTCTGAATTTGTTCAGCAAATACAAGGCATAATTGGACTGGTGCACCTTGATTCCATATTTGGTTTGAGCAATCTCAAGCTCCAAAAATTGGCTTAAGAGCCCCAAATCTGTCATGGAGAAGATTTGGTTCATTGCACCCTTTAAGGAAGCAATCTCATCCTTTGAGCTTCCTGTAATGAGGAGGTCATTGACATATAACAAAATGATCATTAATGAACCATTAATTAACTTAAAATAGACATTTGGATCTGATTTGCACCGAACAAAATTCAGTGATAGCAAGAAGCTATCGATCTTGGCATACCAAGCCCCGGGGGCTTGCTTTAGCCCGTACAATGAATTTCTCAACCTGCACACAAGAGAAGGGTTAGTAGAAAAAACTTGAGGCTGCTGCATATATATCTCTTCAGTGAGATATCCATTCAGGAAGACACATTTTACATCCATGTGATGTACATCCCATTGCTTTGAGGCTGCAATGGCTAGGGCTAGCCTGATGGAATCCATCTTTGCCACTGGGGCAAAGGTCTCATTGTAATCTATCCCATGAAATTGTGAGTAGAACTTGGCTACCAATATGGCCTTGTACTTTAGTGGTGAACCATCAGCAGCAAATTTGGTCTTGTAGACCCACTTACACTGAACTAACTTCCTCCCTGGGGGGAGATCCACTAGCTCCCATGTGTTGCTCTTCTGGAGTGAGCTGAACTATTCCTTCATGGAAGCTTTCCATCTTGGATATCCTAATTCTTCTTCATATGTTTTAGGATCATATTCCACCAACAAGTATCATTTCTCAGCAAACATAGGATCCTTCATGCACAGACCACTCTCAAATTGAGATCTAGTCCTCCTTGGGTCATTGGGATCCCCAACTAGCTCTCCTGCTGCATGTAGTGTCTTGGCTGCCCATTTTGGCCTTGTAGGGATGTTAGGGTATGAAATAAACTCATAACTATTAGACATATCAGAATCAGCATGTTCAACAAACTCTTCACTTACTTTCAGAGGTTCAGGTGGTGAAGAGGTTTCTCCAACTTCCACTGCTGCAAGGGGTTCTTCTTGAAACTAAACACACATTTCGATGAAGGATTTGTTTGTGCTCAAATTTATCAGTTTGTACCCTTTTGAATATTTAGAGTATGCAACAAATAGACAATCTTGGATTTGGGGCTGCAAAGCCTTTCTCTTTTCTATTGGAATTCTAGCCCAAGCCCTTGAGCCAAAAATCCTGAAATGGGTCACATCTGGCTTGTGCCCACTCCATGATTTGAAAGGAGTCATACCATCAAGATTTTTGTGAGGCACCCTATTCTGGATATAGTCTGCATAGTTGATAGCGTCGGCCCAGTACTTTGGTGGCAAAGTTTTGGCCTCCATCATGCATGTTGCCATCTCCTTCAGTGATATGTTCTTCCTCTCAGCAACACTATTTTGCTGTGCTGTGTAAGGGATAGAATGCTGCATCTGAATAACTGCATTTTCATAATAATTAATAAACTCAAACTTGACATACTCACCACCATTGTCAGATCTGAGGACCTTGAGTTTCCTCCCAGACTGGTTTTCAACCAAATCCTTAAAGACTTTGAAGAGGCCAAAAACTTCAGACTTGTGTTTCAAGAAGTAAACCCAGCAATACCTGGAAAAGTCATCAATGAAAGTCAATGCATATTTGGACTGAATCATGGACATATGAGGTAATGGGCCAGAAACATCACTATGGATCAGCTTGAGGGGTGCAAAGGTTCTCTCATGACTAGCTCTCTCAAATTTATGCTCTGGGTGTTTTCATAGGATACAACCTTGGCAGACTCCTTTGGAATATTTTATCTTGGGAAACCCTATGACCATCTCTTTTTCACTAATATTAGAAAGATACTTGTAATTTAGGTGGCCAAATATTTCATGCCAAATCTTGCTTGCTTGATTAGCATGAATCAGAAGAGCAGAGGGGTTTGAGTAGGGTAGGAAGTGTGAGAACATGTATACCTTCTGAGCATGATTCACAACTCCTTTTGCAATGAATTTAGCACTTGTGATCTCTGTGATATCAACTTCATCAGGGGAGAATATGACCTTCTTTGGAGACCCAGTGTGAGTCATCTGGTACACTGATAAGAAGTTGGAGGCAAGACCAGGCACAAACAACACATTGCTGAACTGACCATGATCAAGATCAATCCTCCCTTTGCCCGAACTTTCAGTGAGAGAGTCATCTCCCAGTACTATAGGTGGTCCCTTCGACATGTCAAGTGAGGAGAATGCCTCCTTGGTCAAAACCATGTGTCTTGAAGCTCCAGAATCAATGATAAAACCGGGTGAGCTTGATGTGCCAGCAACCAATGCATGAACTCTCTCTCTGTCATCTGAACTTGATCCTCCTTCTCTCTTCTTTGAGCTGTCTGGAAGGGAGATGCCATTATTCTCCAGGAGTTGGGTCAGCATGTCTATTTGCTTCTTCATACAAGATATTTCAGTGTGATTGCCCTTATTGCAGTATGCGCACTTGCTCATTTCTCCTTTGTTTTTCTTCTTCTGGTTATTCTTCTTGGAACCTTGTGGCTCCTCTGGAGACTTGTTCTTGGCTCTCTTTTGCTCAGGTGGATTTTTAGCTTTATTTTTTCTTTTTGAATCCACCCTCGAATCTCCAGCAACCAGAGCTTGGTCTTTGGATGGTTTGATGGTGCCCATCATCACCAGCTTGTCTTGTTCTTGTGTGAGAGATTACATGAAATCTGCAAGGATAGGCATCTTCCAGGTTCGAGCTGTCAGTTTTGTGGCATAGAAGGTCGAAACAAACATTGAATAGTCAGGGCCAAGCTTTGAGAGAATGGTCAAGACCAGATGATCATCCTTCTTTTCGATACCACACTATTTCAGCTGCAAAACAAGTGCTTTGAACTTGGAGAAATAGAGTTGCAGAGATTCAAAGCTATTTGGACTCAGGGAAATCAGTTCATTTTTGATTTGATATCCCCTCATGTCATCTGTCTTTCCAAAAAGATTAGTAATATTCTCCCATACTTCATTCGGTGATTTCAATCCATTAAGATGGAAAAGGAGGTCTTTGGAAATACTCAGACACAAGAGACCATAGGCCTCATCCCTCCTGTTGTGCCATTTAATATTCTCTGTAGCTGCATTAGGATCTGCTTCTGTTGCCATAGTCACCCCGTAGAGGCCTTTCACTCTCAATAGTATCTCCATCTCTGCTTTCCATTCAAAGAAATTGAAGGGAGTCAAGATGATCTTCTGAGATTGATCCATAGCTTAGAAATTTGTCCCGGCTGTCAGTAGAAGGCTCCCAGTCACTGATGTTGAACTTGCAAAACAATTTTGAAGGAGAGAAATTGATCTAGAATGGATCTGATACCATGTGTAAATTGAACCCAGTGATAGATTAATTTTACTCACAACAATTATCAATTGAACATGCAAAATCACTCACAAAAGAGACTGAATAATGAGTTGAACACTAAAATGTATTGAATAAGTGTACAATAGCCAACCTTGTAACATAATAGGTTGCTTTATTAAATAATTACATAAGGGATTTGAATGCATGAGGAGCAATTCGAATCTAGCATAAAGCATGCTTACTAAAATTAAGCAAATCCCCCATAGGTGCAAACAAATGATCACAAATCAGTCATGGAGCTCACGAATTGGAAAAAGTGCTTAGGCAAGCTAAAGAGTGATGGAATGACAAATCATACATTCTTTTACAAGGAGAAAAGAGTGGAGGATGAAGAGGACAAAAAACTAGTTCACCTCACCTAGTCAAACTTTCCCTATTTCCTTAAATCACTGAAAAAGCAAGCAATAAACCAGAAAAAGTAGAAGGCTGCCTAGGAGACCAGGAATAAAGAAGAATTGATTCCTTGAGGTTTTCCAAGTGCTACATGGGTCAAATTTGTTAGTTTTTCATCACATTTAAGCTAGCATTATGATCTTAGGATCTCTTCACTGAGAGAATAACAAGTATAGCAATAAAACACAAGCACATCACAAGAGACAAGAGACACAAAGAGTTTTCCTCGGGGAAACCATAAAGGAGAAAACCCCGCAACTTCCTATAAGATAGAATCAACACCAAAATAGTAAGAGATCTCCCAAAACAGCAGTAGTCTTTTGTCTTTTGTCTAGTCCCAAAATTTCCTTCTCCAGTAGTGCGCCACACTTGGGAGAGCAAGTGATGTATTTTACAAGTGATAAATAGAGAGAATCTCACTCTCTATTTATATTCATCTGTTCACTTGAATTGCCTTTTCACACGTAGGCTCAACCTAATAATTACTACTCGAGCCTACACCTTAATTAGTGTATAATAACTCAAGTGCCCCGAAAATGTGGGGACTTAACTAATGACTTGATATGACTTGATTACATTATTAATCCTCCCGATCGAAACATCAGGGGCATGAACACATGACTCAAATACATAATAGAGACATCCCAGAATAACCATCGGGTTACAATATATAATATACATAGAAGAATACATTTTGAAGTTACATATACATTAACACTCCCTCTTAACTAGGAAGGTATTCTTTCGACACAATTTTTAGCACTGGTATTCTTCTTTGTATCAACTGGATCATATCGTCTTCAAGTCATCTTCGTCTTCAAGTCATCATCGGATCTGGATCATCTCTCGATCTGGATCATCATCACTGGACTGGATCTGGATCATCACTTGATCTGGATCATTACTGCTGGATCATCATTACTGGATCTAGATCATCACTCGATCTGGATCAACACTGGTGCTATCTCATGATTCTTCTCGTCATAGGAAGTTCTGTAGAGCCAGCCCTTTTTCATGCTGGTTGTAGGCCTACCCTCATGTAGGTCTTTGCCCAGCACTTACATTTGACCTGCTCGTCAGAAAGGCACACCCAGCACTCACATCTGATCATGTAGTGAACTACAATCCCATCAGAAAGGCCCAGCACTCACATTCACTAGCATGATAGGACACACCTACTATCATCTGTGAAATGGCTCAGCACTTACAACCACCAGCATGATAGGACACACCTACTATCATCTGTGAAATGGCTCAGCACTTACAACCACCAGCATGATAGGACACACCTACTATCATCTGTGGAAAGGCACATCGCTCACATCCTCCAGCATGGTAGGACACACCTACTACCATATGTGGAAAGGCTCAGCACTTATAATCACCAGCATTGTAGGACAAACCTACTACCATCTGTGAAAAGGCTCTGCACTTACAATCACCAGCATGGTAGGACACACCTACTACCATCTGTGAAATGGCACTGCACTTACAGTCACCAGCATGATAGGACACACCTACTACCATCTGTGAAATGGCACTGCACTTACAGTCACCAGCATGATAGGACACACCTACTATCATCTGTGAAATGGCACAACACTTATATTCACCAGCATGATAGGACACACCTACTATCATCTGTGACAAGGCTCAGCACTTACATCCATCCACGCGGGAACACATCCTGCTCACAATGATGGAAGGGCATGCACTCATATCTGATCATGAGGGGAACACATCCCAACAATCATATCAGAATGGTCCCCAGTCCTCCTTGACTGAGCTACCTGGTAACTGACCAAGCACCTCCATTCTCCTAGAGAATGGCAGTTGCCCTTACATCCGACCTACTCATCGAAATGGCCAACACTCACATCTAACATGGAAGGAACTTAATCCTTTAGCCATGAACAGAATAGTTCATCCCTTACATCTGATCAAGTGGGAACACATCCCTCTATCACATCAGAATGGCTACTCAGTTCTTACACTGAGTGTTCCTGGTAACTGACCAGGTGCCTCCATTCCTGGAATGGCAATTTCTCTTACATCTGTCCTACTCGACAGAATGGCCAGAACTCATATCTAACATGGAAGGGAGCAACCCTACCACCATGACAGAATGGCTCAGCCCTTATATTTGACCTACTCGTTAGAATGGCTATGGATCTCAGCACTCATATATGACATGGAAGGAACCAATCCTCTCACCATGACAGAATGGCTCAGCCCTTACATCTGACCATGGAAGGAACCAATCCTCTCACCATGACAGAATGGCTCAGCCCTTACATCTGACCATGGAAGGAACCAATCCTCTCACCATGTCAGAATGGCTATGGGTCTCATCACGTCTCTGGGAGGAAGCCTTGATCTGGAGAACACCGAGTCTCTCTCTGAAGTACTCAAACTTCATCCTAGCCAATGGCTTCATCAATACATCAGCTATCTGTTCCTCCGTGGCAACATACTGGAGCTTCACTGCTCCTCTCTGTACCATATCCCTGATATAGTGATACTTGATCTCGATATGCTTCGACTTGTCATGAAACACTGGATTCTCTGACAACTTCACGCAACTCTGGTTGTCACAATGTATACAAGTAGCATCTAACTGGAGATCAAATACATCAGACAGTAGCTTCCGCAGCCATACTGCCTCACAACTAGCTGAACAAGCTGTGACATACTCTATTTCAGCTGTACTCAGTGCCACACAGGATTGCTTCCTGCTAAACCAAGATATCACACTTGATCCCATACTGAAGCAACATCCCGAAGTACTCTTCCTGTTGATGGCACTGCCTACCCAATCTGAATCAACATAACCTTCCAGGTTAATCTTCTAATTCGCATTGTACTTGAGCCCATAATCAATTGTACCCTTCAGGTGCCTCAGAATATGCTTTGCAGCTGTCAAGTGAACACTCCTTGGATCTATTAAGTACTGGCTCAAGGTGTTCACAGCAAAGCAAATGTCTGGTCTCATTTTCATCAGGTACATCAATGACCCAATCATCTGACGATACATCGTAGCATCAACCGACTCTTGACGAAGCATCACTCAATAGCTCTAGGTTCGATGCCATAGGTGTGGCCATCGCCTTGCAGTCCATCATCCCGAACCTCTTCAAGATCTCTATTGCATACTTCCCTTGTCCAAGGAAGATCCCATCTGTACTCTGCCACACCTCCATACCTAGAACAGTAGTGCATCGACACATAACAGGAGCATCACTGGTCTTCCACCTTCAACCTTGGATCAAAGGTTGGAATCTGCTTCACTCTCAGTAAAGCCTAGAATCATCAGTAATCTGCCCATCCTGCCATA
>LPNX010720337.1:356058-366329 GCA_001517045.1 Pseudotsuga menziesii | reverse complement strand
CTGTGGGGACTTACCTAATGACTTGATATGACTTGATTACATTATTAATCCTCCCGATCGGAACATCAGGGCATGACCACATGACTCAAATACATAATAGACACATCCCGAAATAAACATCAGGTTACAATATACAAGATACATAGAAGAATACATTTTGAAGTTACATATACATCAACAAAATTAGGCAAGTTGGACCACTATGGATAGGTAATTGACAACTTGCATAAGGTGGGACACATTAACTAGGCAAATAAGACAAAAATAATTAAATTAATGTCTAAGGTAGCTAACTATGGGTTGATTATTCTAACACTATGATATCGGATGAGATAAACCTCCTGCGATAAGTAATGAAAATGCACGATATAACAGAAATAACAGAACATAGAAGGAATTTATTGATTCCATACCACTTTAAGGGGGAAGACTCATTTGAGAAAGATCAATATAAATAACTCATGGATTCCTTTATTATCCTCAACATGTACTTATATACTAAGTCTAATATTAGCAACTATTACTCCCCATGAATGTGGGATAGTACAACATACTCATGGGATGACTTAAAAAGCATATGCGTCCAAAAACAATATACTAACAAAGTAAAGAGAAGGGTTGAAATGGGTTCCTAACACAAGATCAATACCCTCAACCCAGGGGGTGGTATTTTTAGAGGCCAAGGATGAGGAGGAGGATTTGGTCATGGTAAGGGACAAGTTATTTTTTACAATTGTGGATAGCCGGGACATTTTTCCATAGATTGCACTAATCCTACATCGACGTGTTCATATTGTAAAGAATTGGACCACATTGTCGAAGAATTCCCACAAATGATTGCTAAATGGAAGGCTAGAAACATGGGAAACTATAACACACCTCAAAATGCCAATAAAAATATTTAGAATATTTCTTCCAAACCTTGGGAACCTAATATTACAGTTGTAATGAGGGGAGGTGTTGCGATTGGAAGAGATCAAGGGGAACCATATGGAAACCTGAGAGTTTGGATGACAACACAAAATAAAGCACCATTTTATGTCCAAAAATAAAATGAATTGTTCTTTGAGGCATGTCATTATTTTGTTGATAGAAATCAAGCATTGGATTCTACCGTTGTCCGAATGTTAAATGAGGGACCAAGATTAGAAATGACTCAAAGATTTGTATAGTTATTTAAAACAAAACTGACAAAAAATGAAAGAAAGTTGAGATATTTCTTTAAAAGTTGTTTAACATTGATAAAACATAAATATGATATGGCATAACTATCAACTTTAGTCAAAGAACCTCAAACAAGTGTGCGACCAGAGAAGGGAGTTAACCATATTGGTAAGAGACTGCAAACTTATCGTGAGCTAAGGAAGAATGCCTAGATAGGTGACTATGGCATGGATTGTATCATGTTGGATTTGGGCTCAAATGTTAATATTCTCTCTAGATAGACATGGGGAAGTATGGGAAATCCAAGACTAGTATGGTCTTTTGTTCAACTATGGTTAGCCAACCAGTTGAAGGTATTTCATATTGGTCGAATGACACAGGTTTTTGTCGAAGTAGATAGACTCTGTCCCTATGGATATTTTGAGGTTATATATATTGTCGATGATAAAAATCTATATCCCTCAATTCTGGGGATTGACCAGGCTATCGATAATAAAACCATTATAAATTTTAAGATGAGGGTATTAACATTTGAAGATGAAGAACTATGGGTGTGTTGGGATATAGGGCATACCTGGTCTTTATACCATAAACTTCACGCCAACAAAAGACCCACAGTGTTGGCCCTTTCGGCAACAACCTACGAACAGGTTGCAGTCTCACCTGAAATAGCTATGGGGTGCCACAGAATCAGGTTTCTGCAAGCAGAAGAGGGATATTACTGTACCTTTAGGTTTTAACAATTATAATCATAAAATGCAGAGCTTTAATAGTTACTTATTTAGCTTCGTGATTAGATAAACAAACATTGTCTTGCTTAACCCTTTACTGGGAATTCCAGCGAAGTTAGTATTTAGCAGTGATCTTACTTATCAGTTATATCTTTATCAATGCATAAAAGAACATAACAACAACACAGCAAAAAACAAAACACACGATAAAACGTGGTTCACCCCTAGTTTAGGGGTTACGTCCACAGAACTATGTTTATTCAACTCTTTACAAAAACCACAGTTTTGATCTGTGCACTCAGCTGCAGATCTCTTCAAGTCCTCAAAGCCGTGCACACAGCTGTAGGCCTCTGTGCACACAGCTATAGATTTCCTTAATCACCCAAAACCCTTTGCGCACACAGCTGCAGAGGTCATCCACGCACATAGCTGGGACTTAACCTTCTTACAAACAAGCCTTAGCTTCGCATCAATTCATCTTACATCAAAATCCTAAACTGACTTCTTTACAAGAGTGCTTATTTATAGTGCACTTATTACAAAACCATGGGCTTAAACCATGGGCACCTCGAACCCTAAACCTTGGACTTAAACCATGGGTTTATTACAAAAAGAAGGTTTTTACTCAACCCCGACACCCCTAAGACTGTTTTGAATTGTAACTCCACTTATAACTTCCACAAAAACCGTGGAGTTACCAAAATTAGGGACCATTAAGGTGCGCGCCCCAACAGGCCCCTAAGACTCACAAGTGGCCCATCCCGGGACACTCTGCTGCTCTTCTGGTAGACGAACTTTGTCAGCGAAGATAGTGAACTGCTTGTTGAGACCACACATGATATTTTCTGCTGCTTGCTCCTTTTCAACCAAATCCTGCAATACTGCGGCTGATGCTTTGCTGGCCTTTTTCTATGCAAATGCATCATATTTCTTCAGAACTTTGAGTTGGGTGTCCATAGCAGTACTCAACTAAAAATCTTCGCTGATAAGCGTCTGCATATAATTTTCCACTTCTGTTTCTTTTGCTCTACATGACTCAATTTCCTACTGGAGTTCATTGCTTTGCTTTACCTTGAGCATTTTCTCCATAGGCGGCAGAGTCTTAATTTCTACTTTTACTATATCGAACTATGTCTGTCATTGCCTGATGGTTTCTTGCAGCTGTCTGACTTCTGGATGTTCTTGCAGGGTGGTCCAGGCCTCAACACTGTCTTCTAGCAGCTTTGCTGCGCTACTCACAATATCCGATATTTTTGCTGCGCAAGCCTGAATGTCTGCTCGACGTTGCTCCCTGGCCTCTGGTGGGCTCTCCGGGGTGATGAGGAGTTGAAGCTCCAAAATCTGAGCCTCATGTTCTGCTTTGAGCTTCTCTATTTCACTGCGAGACTGCTGTGCATAGTCTTTTAGTTTGGTGATTCTTTGCTCCGGTTCTTCCTCATTCTGGATGTCGAAGTCAGGAATACTTCGACATGCCTCCTCCAATACTCGTGCCAATGTGACCTGCTTACATTCTGCATCTCTCTTTCTCTCCTTCACTTCCTCCAACTATGCTGCGAGGCTATCGTTCTGCTTCCTGGTATTTTCCAACAGTATTTGTGAGTGGTGGTCTCGGGCTTGGATTTCCTTCGTGATGGCTAACTGACAGAGATGTAATTCCATCATGGACATTTTAGTGTAATCTATTCCAACTATCATGCTCATCTCCGTGCGAGATGCTGCATCGGTTATGATGAGCGTGACACTTGAGACTTGTCCCCAGTGTTCTCTAACCGGCCATTGTCTTGTGTCCAGCTGTGCAGGTACTGGGGCACTACTTTTTGTAGCGCCCGTCACTAATTTTTCTGCTAACTGCTTCAGCTCCAAGATTTGCTTTGTTACACTGGTGATGGAATTAAGATACGTGTCTGCAAACTCTGACCATTTCTTGGTGAGAAATTCTGTGGATTTTGACAGAGCCTGATTAAGCTCTTCACTGGTCAGGGTAGGCTCTTCGTCGATATTCTTGTCTTTTGATGCTTTCATTTTCTTGTGGGATTGAAGTTTGGTCACTTCTTTAGCCTCTGGTGACTTGCACTTATCTGGTCGATTAGGGTCTGAGATAGTTTTGACCGAATCCTCTTCTTCTCCTTCATCTCCGCCATCTCCACCCTGGTCGATTTCACTCTGCTGTGACTCAATTTTCTCTTTGCTGTCCTCTGGGGGATCTTGCTGCTGCGTCTAACTAGGGCCAGATCCCACATTGGTGACCGGAGGGGTTGGGATGTTGGGCTTTGTTCCTTCATCCTTCAGCCATTCATCCGGCCACTACTGAATTATTGCGAGGATGTCATCTTTGGTCACCACATATGGCAGCTTCCAGCATGCCTTCTTCTGATATGCGTGGGCCTGGATAAAAACATTGCGCATGTCGGCCTGGAAGTTGGCCACTCCATCATATTGAGATAATAGCTCGTTACTGAGCCGTGGGGTTTTGACAATCTCATATGAGATACTCACGACGTAAAAGGAGAACACAGTGTTCGTCATTTGCTGGGATGCTTTGTCCTACGACACCAAGAGTGATGCATACCTCACTGCACCTGACATTCTTGGAGGTACATCAATAAACTACGCCTCGGTGGGCTCTTTCTGCTCAATCAGGGAAATAAGTACGATCAGCCATGAATAGTGAAAGGGTCTACCTTTTTCTTGCACGTCACGGGCATCTTCAAGAAATTCCTTAGCGATGTATGCTGCCCAGCTATAAATGTAGCCTTTCGCATAGTTCGCAACAATACTTACAATCGGGGTAGGTAATTCATATGGTCTACACTTTCTCATCAATTTGCAGGCTAAGAGTTCGGCTGCGAAGCAAATGTTGTGATGCTGAATGGCCGAGGTTTGATACCCTCACTTCCCTTTCGTCAGCCCAAAGCGTTCCTTCATGCTATGTGCTAGCTTCATATCTTCATGCTTTCCCAAAAAATCAATGCTAGGGTCAGGTCCTTCCTTTAGCAGGCCTGTAATCTGGTGAATGAGTTCTTTATTGATAATGATTTTCTAGTTTCCAATCCATAGGTACCCATCATGTACCAATGCCAATAATTGTTTGACCACCACGGTTACCTATGTGTTGCATCCGAAGTGGGGCACATCGAGCATCTTCAACAAACCAGCTTTGTCCAAGCCAGCAGCCCACTGTTTTACTTCTAATAATGTCGCTTCAGTCTCCTGATAGTGGACAGAGTGTAAGTATGTCCTAGGTATGAACTGTGGAAATTTCCCATGATCATTTGTATCATGGTCAGCGTACTTGAGCCGGTCTATTTTCCTTGTCATTGTCCCGACCAGCTGCACACCTGATGGCAGCGAAGGGGTGCATAATGTGAACTTCTTCATCCACCGAGGGAGCTAAAATCCTGGTCGAACTGGAAGAAGATACGGTGGACGCTGCGGTGCAATGTTCTCATCTTCTTCAAATGGAACCTCTGCTGAGCCAGATGGATTCATCTTGGGATCCTCCGGTGTTTTCCCTGATTGATGATGTCTGTCTTCGTTCTGCTTCGAACGAACTTCAAGTTTAAATTTTTTTCTAGTAGAGCGTGTTTTCATTGGCTGGGTCGGTGCTAGGGGGGTCTCTTCATGAGTTGCAGACACAGGTGGGTGGCTGAAAAGGTGCGGCAGACCCTCCTGTTCAAATTCTCTCACTAACTTCTGAAGCTCACTATTAGCTGACATGGATGCAATTATAAAACTGAAGAAATTGCAGAATGCAAACGCCGTGGGTGTGGGCATCTTCTTATAGAATCCATCCACGACATCTGTCATAACTGTGCATTGATGATACCAAATCTGATAGAGATCTTGTCCAAACGGCGGTATATTTTCCAAGATCTCATTAATACAGGAAGTAAATACAGGTAGCGTACTGGTGCTGCCAATTTTGATTTCTTCCAACAGTCGTATTTTAAGCTTCGACACATCTTTCCTTCTTTGGCACAAGCAATGAATCTGGCTGCACCAAAATAAGGACATTCAACATTTCCTGATACCAGCTTCCACCTGGCTTTGAACTTCAACCCACGACAGAATGTCTTCCACCACCTCAATAATTATTTTCATTGTTGAGAACCTTGTCAGAGATAGGTCCTGATATTCATGGAGAAGTTGGGTTACTTTTCTCACCATTTCGTCATTCCAATAATCTCCAATGGTAGCATACTTAGGTTTTATGGTCCGCGTCTTCAGGGGTTGAGTCACTTCAAGTGCCTCAACTGCTGGTCCATGTACTTCGCAGTGTCCTTCTAAATCAAGAATGTTAATGTTGCGTGGATCGTCATCCTCGTCAATTGCGAGGTTATAATATTTGACTACATGAGCTTCTTGTGCTTTCCAATCAGGCCGGTATTCTACTACTTCTTGATCATCAAATACCTTAGTATGGATCAACCTAAGAGCTGCATCTAAAGCTGGACAAACTTCATTAGTAGAAAAGGTAAGCACAAAACTATCAACAAGACAATCCCAACTTATAGTATCCTGGTGAAGCTCAGCCTCCACATACCAGTTCTTTGTTATCAGTTCCAGAGTATGCACAAACCTATGTACCCATTCTTCCTGAGGTACATGCTGCCATGCCTCGTAGCATTGATCCAAATTTCCCTGAGGACTAGTCTTACCATTAAACCTTCTTTGCACCTCCTGAGGTTGGTCCCTGAATCTTAGGTAAAGGGACTTCTGGCACGCTTCCCAACTATGAATGTACTTTTTGTGACCATTCCACCATATGGCTGCTATGGCTCTGAATGCTGAATCTAGAGTCTCCATTTTCTGTGAGTCTGGTACCTACTCTGAGAATTGCACAATAAACTCTTCTGGGTCTATTGAACCATCAAAAACAGGTAAGGTTCTTGTCTATGAGCCAATCCATCTGAGAGACTTGGTAATTCTGGCACATCTATGTCCATGCAGCTCCTAAAGTCTGTTCTGCCAGTTTTCTAACCCATCATTTGAATCCATCATGCAGGAGCTGTCACACTACCAATCCATGATACCTTCGATAGTAGGATCAACATAATATTCTTCCTTCACTGTGATATTGTAGATGTGGTCCAAAACATCCTGGTCTTCATCTCTTACTGGCTTTATGTATCTCTCTCCTTGAGAAGGATCCAATGGAACTATGACTCTCAGTCCTTTCCCTTCGAAAGTCATCTGTCTCTTCTTATGGTTAATGACTGCATCATTGTCTAATGCCCACTCAATACCTAGCAATGCTAGATAGGGGTTGATGTCGTCAATGATCTCAATAACTTCGAAGTCTGCTACAGTACAGATGCCATCAATATCTACTGGAACATTAGGGAATCGTCCTAGGGGAAAAATCTTCTGCTGATTGGCTAATCTCAAATGTATAGGGGACCAATCAAGGGTATGTTTTCCCATTTGTTCCCAGGTTTGCTTAGTTAATACATTTACCTCTTATCCTAGGTCCAAGATAACATCAGTCATATCATACTCTCCTATCTGAGCATTCAATCTCATTTCCCTGCCAGTTCTCCTAACTCTATTAAGAGCTTTTGCATGACCAGAACTTTGCTGAGGTTCGTAGGAAGCAATAACTTTCTGCAACTCACTTAAAGCATTCTGATTTCTTAAGAGCTTCAGACAACTCTGTAAAAAGGAGGACAGTGTACTTACTTTATCTATCGAAGCTTCTTGTGGCTGCGAATGCTGCTGATGTTGTTGCGCAGGTGCTACTGATGTGCTAGGAGCAGTAAAATCTCTCTTGGCTTCCATGAATGTCTCTTTTTCTCTTTCGATATCAAATGCTGGGAATTTCTCTGGGGCCTTACGAATCCAAGCCTCGTCAGGCTATTTCTCCTTATTCTGTACTTCCGTCGTAGCTCCACTCCTGGTAACAACATTAATGGCTAGGGCAGGTATTTGCTCGACAAAAATCATCTGAATATTCTGAGTAGGGGCACTGTTTCTTTCCTAAATATTAGCTATCAATTGTGGGCACTGCTCGATCACATGATCTACTGCTCGACAATACCGACATGTTGTAGTTGGGTTTCGATAGTCTCTCACTAGATTCCCGACCTGGTTATAGTTGTAACACACAACATGGCCTCTTCCTCTTCCGGCCATACCACCATGACCACGACCTCCAAAAGCACCTCTACCTGATGCACCACCTCAGTAACCATAGCCATCATTGCTTTGCCCTCATTTTGTACCCAATAGGTGTCGTAGGTGCGTTCTCTCATGAAGTCATAACTGTGACACTCATCTTCATTATGTCCTACGGACTTACAGAATTTACAATAGGGGTTCTTAGGTACTTGCCCATACCTCTGTAGTAGATAGCAGTCTTCAGGTCGATGCTGACTTGTTGTTCTGCAGAGCTCACAATATAGGACTTGCAGGTTAAACGGGTTTGGCGCACTAGTATTCAGGTAATTTCTTACCATAGGACACTATTCCTTGGCATGACCTTCTGTCCAAGATTGTGTACACCAAACCTCTTCACGACCGGTTTTTCCTTTCTTCATATCGCGAAGCTCTAGAGCCATCGCTGCCAATTGCGCTTGGATTTGAGTGATACTAGAATTGTCTTCGACAGGAGTGGTTTCAAGTTTCATTGCGATTTCCAGAGCCTCCTACTGGTCAGCAACCTTCTGTTGCATGAGTGGAGTTCTGATATGTGGTAGCAACGCTGCAATGAACCATTCCTTGTACTGCATAGGTCCAATGGTGAAACTAACTTGGTCTAGCAGAACTTTGAACCTTTGATCAAAGTCCCACACTGATTCGCCATGCCTCTGCTGGATTTCCTTTAGTTCAGTGATACACTGTGACTCTAATTTAGGCTTCTTAAATTCCTTTATCATTGCTGCTTTTATATCATCCAAGACATGGTTCTGAGTGCTGGAAAAATTCATGAACCAGGTCAGAGCACGGTCTCTGAAATAAGTAACTAGCTGTGCTCTTTTTGTATCTTGATCCGTAATGGTCTTAGTAGTCCACCCCGTTTCACATAAAAACTAGAACTATTCTGGATCCTCTGATCTAGTCCATCCGTAATGGTCTTAGTGGGCCATCGTGGGTCTAGGGCGGGAGGGAGGAGACTGGTAGTAGGTGGGGGGGAACCTACTGGGGTAGACTGACCTGCGACAGGAATACTCGAGCTAGGGTTACTTTCAGACTGCGATGGGTTCTCAGGGATTATAGGTCTTCACTGCGGGGTTACCGGAGGGTTTCCAATAGAAGGGGTTTCTTCGGGCTCTGAGACTGCTGGACTTACGGGGTTAGACTCGGTATTCTGACCTAGGGTATAGGACTCAAAATTTCTCTTGTATATTTTTCCACTTCGCAGCAAACCACTTTGCTCTTCGAAGGTACTTTCACTTGCAAACATAAGTTAGTAGTGCTAAATCTAACAGTCTGATTCAATGAGCAATATACCTTTTTCAGCTAATAGCATTTTAATTTTCAAACTAAATGAATTCAAGTACTTACCCCTTGGTCCTTTGAAGAAATATCGTTCATCTTTGCTGAAGGATGTACTTGTGTCAATGGCGAACTCTGTTACAAATGCTTCAAGAGTTCGCGTTGTCCAGAAATCAATAGCGCGGGATATCTCGTTGTTCACCCTTTTTAGTATATTAATTCTTGCGGGGGTCCAATTAGGAAACTGATGTTCTTGGAAGTTCGTCCTTCTCTCTGTTAACTTGGATAACCACTGGTGCAACTCTATGTGGATACTACCAAAGAAAATTCCATACACATTAGAAAAAACATACATTTGTAAAAATTCGTTTGCACTACGACGCAAATCTTTGTTCTCTTGTACAGCAAAGTTCAGATAAGTCTCTTCAATCCAATCACCGATTTCTTTCACTGAGGGTCTCCAAAACATAGCCCTCGAGGTACGACGTAAACCCCTCTTGAGTAGATACTGAGTTCAACTGGCAATGGAACCAATTTGTTGGGCTATAGGGCAGACCCGGGCTTTATACCATAAAATTCGCACCAACAAAAGACCCACAGTGTTGGCCCTTTCGGCAACAACCTGCGAACATGTTGCAGTCTCACCCGAAATAGCTATGGGGTGTCGCAGAATTAGGTTTCTAGAAGCAGAAGAGGGATATTACTGTACCTTTAGCTTCTAACAATTATAATCATAAAATGTAGAGCTTTAATAATTACTTATTTAGCTTCACGGTTAGATAAACAAACAGTGTCTTGCTTAACCCTTTACTGGGAATTCCAGTGAAGTTAGTATTTAGCAGTGATCTTACTTATCAGTTATCTCTTTATCAATGCATAAAATAACATAACAACAACATAGAAAAAACCACAACACACGATATAATGTGGTTCACCCCCAGT
>LPNX010720337.1:103110-348060 GCA_001517045.1 Pseudotsuga menziesii | reverse complement strand
CAGTGACTTTCATGAAGTGCCGACATGCGACGAAATCATGGAAAAGTGGTCACAGGCAGAGATGAAGGCAGAAATGTATTCCATAAAATCCAAGCTATATTATTCTAGGCAAACCTCAATCCATAAGTGTCCTTTTGCGTGCCGACATAAGGAAATTCGACACTCGGACGGAGAGGTGCCATTCTGGTGTATAACACCAGTTTAGGGGATACGTCCACAGAACTGTGTTTATTCAACTCTTTACAAAAACCAAAGTTCTGATCTGCGCACTCAGCTACAAATCCCTTCAATTCCTCAAAACCGCACACACAGCTACAGGCCTCTGCACACACAACTGCAGATTTCTTTAATCACCCAAAAGCCTCTACGCACACAGTTGCAGAGGTCGTCCAAGCACACAACTGGGACTTAACCTTCTTACAAACAAGCCTTAGCTTCGCATCAATTCATCTTACATCAAAAGCTTAAACTGACTTCTTTACAAGAGTGCTTATTTATAGTGCACTTATTACAAAACCATGGGCTTAAACCATGGGCACCTCGAACCCTAAACCCTGGACTTAAACCATGGGTTTATTACAAAAGAAGGTTTTTACTCAACCCTGACACCCCTAAGATTGTTTTGAATCGTAACTCTACTTACAAATTCCACAAAAACCACGGAGTTACCAAAATTAGGGACCGTTAAGGTGCGCACCCCAACAAGGTGGTCACTCCAATTAATCCTTTGGAGGGCCAAAGATATGTTGAGCAAGTAAATGGTGAGGGAAAAGATGGATATATGGATCATATCTACAATATTACTTTGTGATGGACGAAGATGACAATCTGATACCACTTGGAGCAACTGTATCTGGTTGGACTCTTAGTACAACCATATCTGGTGTAACTCTTATCATGTTAGATTTGGGCTCAGATATTAATATTCTTGCTAGACAGACATGGGGAAGTATGGGAAATCCAAGACTAGTATGGTCTTTTTTTGAACTATGGTTATCCAACTAGTTGAAGGTCTTTCCTATTGGTCGACTGGCATAGGTTTTTGTCGAAGTAGATGGACTCTATCCCTATGGAGATTTTGAGGTTATATATATTGTCGATGATACAAATATATATCCCTCAATTATGGGATTGACTATGCTATCGATAATAAAACCATTATAAATTTTACAAAGAGGATATTAACATTTGAAGATGAATAACTATGGGTGGTCACTCCAATTAATCCTTTGGAGGGCCAAAGATATGTTGAGTACCTAAATGGTGAGGGAAAAGATGGATATTTGGATCATATCTACAATATTACTTTGTGATGGAAGAAGATGACAATATGATAGTCGATGGAAAAATCAGTTGGAAAAGTATTAGTTTCTACTCGTCAAACTTAGGAGAAGTTCTAGATAATTGGTAGAATCAACTATATGAAGTATCAAGGAGGAAGTGCATAAGAATCATGAAATCTGTGTGATGGTTAGGTACTAAGGTATGTGATATACCGACCTATGAATGTTTAACTAACTTGGATGCATTTTTTACAGAGTTAGATGAAAAATTATATGAACCTCAACACTTTCTAGCACTAGATATTGCATTGAAGGATACCCCTACAACATGGTAGGTTGCACATAAGTAGTTTATTTTAGAATGGCCTCAATGCTGAAGATCGCTAGAAATTTGATTTGGTGAGAATTCGCTTTATACTGGTAAGAAATATACAGAACTGACAACTCTCGTCGAGCATAGTGAGCATTGCCGCATGACATGGGAGGCATTTTTGCGATAAGAACGGGTTCATCAATTCATACACACCTTGGACATGATACCGAGAAAATGGTATACATCTATTGAGCCCCGATGAGAAATAGTTGAGTGGGAAGAGCTAGATGGAAACTTCACACATACATTTGGACTTGGTGATGATAATATGAAAATTGATGTTGCTCTGCAAGTGATCAGAACTAATATTTTTGAATATAACCAAGTTTTGATGTCAAGTTTCCATCCAAGCACCATGGAAGTTCAACATTGGATGGAGTTATAGAATGTAACAAATCAACTTGATGATTATTATGCACACGACATAAATATTCATGAATATGAGGATACTCGAGAATTGGAGGGGTCAGGTGTATCAAGTGATAAGTTTTTGAATCCTCTTAAAAAAAAGTGGACATTAGTTCTCTAGAGAAATTAAAATTTTCCAATATCGGGGACTATTGGGATGACGATATCATAGCGAAAATTACATAACTATTGCATGAATTTCAGTATCTATTCCAAACTAAGTTTTTTAGAAATGAGGGGAATCATTGGTGATTTATGAGAAATGAAGATTCCCTTGAATCCTGATGCAAACCCTACCAAGCAATGACCATATAGACTCAATCCAAGATATAAAGAAAAAGTCAAGATAGAGTTAAATAGAATGCCAGATGCAAACATTATATAACCTGCCAAGGAATTTGAATGTATTATCCTTATGATGGTGCAAGAGAAGAAAAGTGGTGAAGTTCGTATCTATGTCAACCTAAGGAAGCTAAATGATGCCTTCGTGCATGAACCATTTTCGACCTTGTTCACATATGAAGTGTTGGAGAGAGTTGAAGGACAAGAAGTGTACTTGTTTACTGATGGATTCTCTATATACCATTAGATAAATATTGCAAAGGAATATCGATACAAGACAACCTTTACAACACAATGGGGATGCTTCCAATACATGATCAAGCCCTTTGGTCTCAAGAATGCTTGTGCTATTTTTTATAGAATAGTTATAGCTGCATTTAAAGATTTCATGCATACAATTATTTAAGTACTTTGATGACTGGATGTTCTATGGGCTAGTGAATAATCACATTGAGAGTCTCATAATGATGCTTGAATGGTGTAGATAGTTCCATATTTCTCTTAATTTGAAGAAGTGTATTTTTTATGCCCCTTTTGGCATCTTGTTGGGTCATGTGGTTTTTTGAGATGGAATATTGATGGACCTTACCAAGATTGTGATTATTGTCAACCTACCATCTCCCATGATAGTTAAATAGTTGAGAACTACCTTGGGGAATACACAGTATTACAAAAAAATTATCAGAGGATATGCAGAGGTCACAGTACCAATGGATAAATTACTGAAAAAATATGTTAAATTACAATGAAATGAGAATTTCAAGAGAGTCTCGATGTTATTGAAAATAAGATGGTTGCAAATCCTATATTGGTATTTCCACACAGGAAAAAAATATTCATGTAATTTTTGACACCTCCTCTATCGTGCTCAATTTTATACTTGCACATCTAGGTGAGGGTTCTGTTGATCACCCTATTGCATTTGCTAGTAGGAAATTGTCATTGATAGAAAATAACTATACCACGACTGAGAGAGAAGGACTTGCTATGGTATATGCTCTCTAGAAGTTTCAACATTATTTGTTTGGGGGGGATTTCAAGATGTACACTGGCCATTCGACATTGAGGTATTTGGTCAATAAGACAATGTCGGGGGGGGGGGATCTGTCAATGACTTCTCCTAATTTAAAAGTTTGACTTTGGGATTATTTTCAATATGGCTCAATTGAATTCAAGATCATATCATATGTTGAGATTAGAAAGTGGAGACGGACCTGTTAATTTCAATGATAGTCTTCTTGATGCATAGTTGTTTGCAGTTAAGATGATTGATGATCACTACAGAGATATTGTACATCGATTAACTACTGGATATGCACTAGAAGGATTTAATACAACAAAGATGAATCAATTTATTTTAAAAGATGCAAGTTTCCATATGATTTCTAGGAAACTGCATAAATTGGGACCACATGAAACACTTCATGTTGGGATTATTATTAATCCTCCCTTTGACCACATAGTCTAATTATCCATTTTCCTACATTAGGAGGCCTTCATCACTCCACTAGTGTAGGGGGACATACCTAGGGTAAATATTCCACTTACTGCACCTGATTACATGAGTTTAGGCACCATGGGGACAAATCCCTATAATTCAAGAACCCACTCTGAGTGCTACCAACAATCTCCTTCAGTTGAATTTGGTAGGTAATTAGTTATGTTCAGTTATCCTCCAATTACCATAAGTTACATCACAATGATTTGGACTAGCACCAGTTTGCATGATTTAAGGGAGGGGGGGAGCCTTTGTTCAGCCACCCTCATTAGTGAACTCATGGTAGACTAATTTAGTTATCCGAAGTTGCATTAGTGAGCTCCATTGGTGATTTTCTCACATCGAGTTAGCTCCAAAATCAGTTTGAGTTGGTAGATTTGAATCCTATCTTAGCCATTTGAATTATCCTATATGTATAACCATTGTATTACATATTATTTTCTGATTTATGAATATAATCATGTTTTCCAATTTTATCTCCATGTGTGTACAATTTTTCCATGAGTGATTGATCAATATATGCTAAATTCTTCTCTCTCTTCGGCATCCTTCTCTTCTCATTTGAATTCATGTAGGATAATGATCCTATGATTCATAATGGGTATGCATGTCTTCCTCGAACCTTAGAAATTTCCATTGATGCACCAAAATCCATTGAGTTTCCACATAATTCCTGGAATAATTGCATTGCCCCCTCCTGATTCTATCGAAAGAAGTCTATTCAGGTGTGATGTACTCAGATAAAGTGCACATGTTGAAGTGAAGGGTGTTTGAGCTAAATTAGTTTGAATTGAGTTGTTTTGTATTGTTTTTGCTGGTACATTCAAATAATTCTTGAATAATTGTTGATCAATATAGATATGAAATGGAGAATTTGACATCTTTAACTCCCAGAATCCTTACACTCTTCAATTACCTTGATTGGAGAGAATAGATTCAGATTACCATGTTCAACAAAGGTCTGTATAGGGTGACCATTAGAAGAGTAGTCGAACACCAATAGTATATTGAAAAATCAAAGCATAAGGATAATATTAATGAACCTTTTGGCTACATGTGTATCCACATATCCAGGAAGATGTTGTTCCATATTGATGGACTCAAGACTCCAAAAGAAGTATGGGATAATCTTGAATCCTTGTTTGTCAAATAGGATGAGCTAAGGGGCCATATCCTAGAGAATGGGATGATAGCACTACAACCCAATAAATTTGTAACTATACACGATTTTTTCTCAAAATTCAAATCATTCATCATGCAATGTAAGCAATGTGGGATTGAGAAGAAGGATGAGAAATCGGTCCTCTCCATACTAAGAAAACATGGCTCATAATTTTGAGTGTTTTTCTCTACTTTTCACTCTAGGATAACGAATATTCCAAATTGGAGAATTCCATCCCTTGATTCCTTTACAAAGTCTCTAATCCAAGAACAAGACAATATAATATAGATTGGATCTCTCAAATCATCTCCAAATCAAGCTCTCTTATCTAGTGAGACAAGGAATGCATAATAAACAAGGAAGTGTAAAGGTAAAGAGAAAGGAAACACTGAATTTGAACCTAAATATGAGTTTGATCCATCAGATGAAGCCTCGGGCTCTAGGAAGGACAAACATCAAAGGTCTAACAAGGGAAAGTGCTCTTAGTGTAAGAAAGGAAACCATATAGAGAAGTATTATATGAAGAATACAATTGATCATATGGAAAAAATACTTGACCAACACAACATTTCCCTCCCTAAAGGAGCAAGGAAAAATTAATCTGGAGAAAACACTAAAGATCATGATGAGAGATTCCATGCACTAAAGGCTAGTTTTTCAAAATCACATGCCTTCCTCATTGATTCAAAATCCTCCAACCATGTGGTTGAATCCATAGAATCATTCTCTTCATTACAACTTACTGATGGGATGAGTGTTCACATGGGTGTTGACACTCAAATTTGAGCTAAAGGAAAGGGTTCAATCAAGTTAAAACATGGAGTGCTTAAATATGTACTCTATGTGCCTTATTTAGCTGCAAATTTGTTATTTGTATGCCAAATGACACATACTCGGCCAGCGAAGAAAGTGGTATTTGGTCCTAACTCAGTGGAGATATTAGATATCTCAACTAGGAATATTATAGTGAAGGGTGTTTCAAACCATGCCCTTAAAGAATATGAATTCTCACACTTTTTGCCATACATAGATCCAATACAGTCTCATCTTCCATTTAAAAGGGGAGGTAAAACCATTCTAACTACACCTTTTACATATGATAATGTTTTCATTAGTGTTTCATATTTAAAATCTGAAGAATAGGACCTAGTTGAATCAGTTTATGAAATTGAAGATGAATTTCATAGTGATCTAGATCCAAATCCAATGCCTACTCCAAATCCTAGGACTAAATGGGCACAAAAGGTTATTGAGGTAGCTGGGAACATGACTAGATATCCATATCACATGATGAGAACAAGATCCCATTTTCAAAAAGATATTATTGCACTATGTCAAGCAAATTCACTTCCTTCAGAGAGGTGTGACAAGCGCCCAGAGAGATGCTACATGATGGTAAGGACTGATCAACAATTTTGCTCACTGAAGAAAAAAATGGATCATGTCACTCTTCCCCCATAAATAAGTGTCATGTCCAAAAATTTTCATTGGGTCACAATGGTCTAATCACATTTTCCATATTCATTAGCATTTGTCAAAGTGATGCTAAGGGTCAAATAATTGCCATGGAGGAAAATTACTAGTTTCCTAGGTTGGGGGTGGAAGCTTTGGGATTTGGAATAAGGGGGAAAATGAATGATGTTTGAAAATTAGAATTGAATAAATATTTAATAAAGGATATAAATAAATAAATACAAGATAAAATTTAAGTGGCAATTGAGCATGGAGACACATGGAGACTATGGGGTCCACACAAGCTAGAATTTATGTGCCACGTGGCATCCTCCTCTTGCAATTTCGAATCCATGGGAAGCCTAAATTTTCTTGGATGAGTTATAAGGATAATACACTTGGAAATATACACCATAGTTTGAATTTGGAAGGAAATTTAACTTACATGGGAGAAGAAGAGTCACTTTGGAGCTAGTGAGACACTTGGACTAGATTCCCTAGCTCTATGAAAACAATGATGAATATGCTATGAGACCTATGAAAGAAATCAGATATAAAGGATGAAATATGACATATATGAAATTTTAGGTAGAAACATAGCATCCAATAGGGTTCTTATGTGATTTTTGGAATCTCAATGGGTTCCTACTCAAATTGGGGGAAGATGGAAGGCTAGGAAAGGGAGGACACATGGAAAATCTTGAGCCCACACGCAAATTCGAATTGGATTGTGTTTGTAAATGGATTGGTAAAATTATAAGGATGAGTATGTTTATAAAATATAGAAATAAACCAATATAATATCATTTTTTCATTTGAGAAATTGTCATTTATGAATTGTGAGAGCTAGTGGATGACTAGTTTTCTTGCCTTAGCCAATTTTTAGGGTGAAAGATTCCAATCCAAGTTGGTGTTTGGAGAGGCCACTAAGGAATTTCATGGAGATTTAATGGATTATTATTTTAAGGTGTAATATACAGGGAATCATGCATATTATTCTATTGCAGCACTTTCTCTCAACCATTTCCAGTTTTCTTTGCATATTCATGCTCATGGAGGGATTGCACCTCGGGTGAGATCATGTACTATTTGGGAGAGATATTACTGATATATTTATGATTTTAATCAGTTAAATATTATATTTTATTAATTATCAGAAATTTTCATGTCAAAATACCTAATATTTTTATGTCAAAATGACTTTTAATGAGCAAACAATGACCATTTCCACTCTATTTTGATATATGCCATGGAAATGCTTATTATTTCGAATGTAGGTATGTATATATGATAAATTTATGATTAATGGAATTTAATTAATGTTTATTTAAAGTATAATTTTCATTACTTAAGCATTGGAGTCCATTTTACTCATTTTTATTGCATTGGGAGAAGATTTGGTGCATTTTCCCCAAGGGTTGAAATTGTGATTTGGGAGCTGTTTTGGAAAGAGTCATAAAAGCATGTATGAAATGAAACATGATACATATAATAATTTAAAAGTTTCAGTTACACAAACCCTTCCTCTTTTTATAAATTTTAGTGACTTTGGGATCATTTGAGAAGCCATTTCCGACAATTACCTGGGGGGAATTAGAGCCCCAATTTGCTAGTAAAGACTCCTACTTTGAACAGAATGTTAAACAAGTTTTTAGAAGTAATTGGAGGGTCATAAAACATACTTGAACATAATATTTAATTTATAATATCATTCATGTGCCTTTTGAGAATATTTGGTAGCATTTGGGTCAATTTGGAGGTCTAGACATCAAAACTAGTTAAAGGTCGAAATTGGGGAAAAAAGTGGAAAAATTGGTCATTTAATAAAATTTAAAAAAGGGAAATTACAGTGGTATCAGAGCATGATATTGGAAACTTATGTGGTATGTTATTTATGAGATATATAATTCAGGTACCACCCTTATATATCGAAAACCAAAATTTCTTTTTTTGAAGAGGGAAAAAACAATTAGGAGAAGGCATATTTTTGAGGAAACTATGACTAGGGATGAAAAGGTAACCTAATATGATGGTGAGGAGAATATAAAAATAATGAAACCTATCCTTGATCACATAACCAATAACATGACCCAGCATCTTATGAAAGGATTTGAATTGTTGGTTAGCCAACTTAGGGGTAAGCTGGAAAAAGGGGGTAGTAGAAGTTTCCATCATCGAGAGACACATAATACCATTCATTTTGAAGACTTTTATGATTGGTTTAATTAATTTAGGAAAAATAATTCAAATTTGAATTCATTAAGGAATAATTGGCAATGCATATGTATGTAGGAGACCAAGGAGCTGCCAAGTTCTATGGGTGATGAAACACAAAAAGATTTACATTATGAGGATCGAAAGTCACTCCCAAGTGACTCTGAAAAAGATGAAGAGACGTCACATGAGTATGAAGAATGGAGAAACTGTATTCGGTTGGACTCTTAGTAAAACCATATCTGGTGTAATATGCCAGCCTATATCTGGGTTAATCTAACCTATATCCAGGTCTAGGGAGGAAGATGTTCCATCTTCAAATAAATAGATATATAAATGTATAATAATTAATGGATGATTACAATGAATGTTGGGCCTAGATTATATAGGCCTCGTAGTGACTATTTGTGAATGGTTACAACTATTCAAATATCCTAATTTACTATTTAAATAAAATTAAATATTCATAACAATGCCTCGCCGTTAAGGAAAGCTTTCTCCTCAAACCTGAGTTTTGATTGTGTCGTCTTTTATCCTGGCTCTATGTCGAACTAATGATTTGAGACATGTGATTTTGATTATGGCCATTGCTTCATTTTGATTCTTTTTGTCTTGGAATTTGCATTAAGTAAGAACCTAGTGAAGTTTTGTTTATGCTTTTTCCACTTGTGTGATTGTTTGTTTTAACTATTTTTGTGTTGTTATTCTTAGCATATTCCATGTCAGTTCCCTTGAATGGGTTCTTTGTGTTTATAATGCTCACAAGCACACCAAACTTATCTCGTGTTTGATAGATATTATAGTTGTTTTTATCAATGTTATTTATAGCAGTCCTTGTGATAATATATGTCTTTCGTGTGTCTGTTATTGTGATATTATTTTCAATGCATTGATCATCATTATTGTTAGTAACATCGGCTTGTCTATTATCACAATATTGGTCAGGATCATATTTTTCCTTGTCAAATATTTAGTTGTCATTTTCTTCATTAATAGGGTATGTTATATCTTTGTCTTGTACAATATCTTGATTGATACCATTACTCTCATCAGAAATGACATAATAGTCTACTGTATAATCATCTCTTACATTAGCTTGGATGGTTTGTTCTACGCGATTTTCACATCCATCTTAATTTTGTTTACACATTTAGTCAATAGATTTCTTTATTTCATCTATATCCTTAGGGATTTTCTCAAGAAGATTTATGAATTTGTCACTATAAGATGCCATGGATGTTCGTACAAGGTACTTTGACCTTAGAGGCAAGAAAATTATTATTATATTTAATAATAATTTTTCTTTGGAATAATAATAAATATTAATTAATTATTTAATATTATTATTGTTTGTTATAAACTATATAATTATTTTGGTATATAGTTTTTTTGAAGTTTAAAAAATAAATATATTATTATTATTATTATTATTATATATATTATTTGATTTTTATTAAAAATTGCTAATTTTTTTGCAGGCTTACGGCTGAAGGGAAACGGGATGGTGGCATTGTGAAGATGAGGGAAGCAATGGTATGTGGGATGATGTAGCGAGGTGGAGAAGATGTGGATGGAGGGGTGTTGTAGTGGTGGTTTGGCAGGTAGCACAGGAGGATGGTGTGTGAGAAGATTGGAGAGGGAACGAGGGCAGTGGGAGGATGGTGTGGTGAGGGATGACATGCAGCACACAGAGACATTAAAGGAAATTTCAACTCAAAATTGGCCTTTTAACTTTTATTCAAATTCCATGTCATCATGTGTTAGCTAATGAAATTGCTTTAAATTTGAAATACCGTATAGGTCTTAAACACTTTTTAATATAAATTTGGGGATAGGTATCATAAAAAAACTACTTTTTTTGTTTGTATTTTTGACATATCTCCCCGTGTTTTTACTCAAATTTCAACCGGGAGAGCTCATTGGATGCGGAATAAAATTCCGCATCCAATGAGTACCCATTCAGCATACTTTTTACAGGCCCCACTACCCCAAAAACAAGAAATACCTAAAAAAAACATGATGATGATGTCATCATCACATTTTTTTAGGTATTTCTTGTTTTTTGGGTAGCAGGGTCCATCAAAAGTATGCTGAGTGGGTACTCATTGAATGTGGAATTTAATTCCACATCCAACTAGCTCTCTCAATCAAAATTTGAGTAAAAACACGGGAATATATGTCAAAAATACAAACAAAAAAGTAGTTTTTTTCTTTTCTTCCTCCAAAATTAATAAATATTATTTTATTATTTTAACTATTATTTTATTAATTCTTTTTAGGAGGCCTATTTTCAGTTGAAATTTCCTCTAATGGCAGTGGACTATGCAAAGGAAAGCAGTGTGAGGGTGGAGTAGGCATAGGAAAGAGAGAAGCACGTTGTGAAAGAAGTGGATGGGGAGAGTGCGGTAGTGGATTCTAGAGTGTGCAGGTGTGGGTGACAACCAGCAACAGGAAACATGTGAAGGGAGGAGGATGTTGAGGTGCAGAGCGTGATGTAGAAGGGAAGAGGGTAGGGAGAGCTGCGGTGTGGGAGCAACGCAGGTAGAGAACAGTTAATTTGAGAGATGAATGTGCAATGGAGAAACTTGGGTGAATGTGCGATGGGAGGATTGGAGAAGCGAAGAGAGATATGGGTGAAAATGAGGGAAGATGTGATGTATGGTTGATATGAGCCAAACCAAACTCAAAGGTGGGAGAAGTCGAATCTGAGCTCACCAGAGGAGAGAAACTGCTTTGATACCACTTGGAGCAACCGTATCGAATTGGAATCTTAGTACAACCATATATGGTGTAATATGCCAGCCTGTATCTGGGTTAAGCTAACCTGTATCCAGGTCTAGAGAGGAAGATGTTCCATCTTCAAATAAACAGATATATAAATGTATAATAATTAATGGATGATTACAATGAACGTTGGGCCTAGATTATATAGGCCTCGTAGTGACTATTTGTGAATGGTCGCAACTATTCAAATATCCTAATTTACTATTTAAGTAAAATTAAATATTCATAACAAAGAAGTTTCTATTGAAAATATTGAAGATCATTTCTATACATATCCTACCTTATAAATGAAACAAAGAGCATCTATTGATGGATGCTTGAACTATGAAGGAGTAAATACTGATGGGTTCTCACACCTCTATGTTGGTGACATAGAGATCACTTTTGAAAGTGTTACTGCAAGCCAAAATTCCATTAAACATGAAAATGAAGACCTTGTAGCAGTTGAAGAAGAAACAATATCAACTTCCCCATCACCACTTAAGCTTCATGAAGTTGGTCCAAGCAAGAACGAAGAAGATGAGGAGGTTCATTTCCAAGAGCCTCATTTTCTTGAAGGGTCCTTAAATATGAATCAAAAGAATATCCAAGAGTCCCTTAGAATACTCCATGACACTCTTTCATTAGTGTCAAATTCTTATTGGAGATCTGCTTCATTGGAGGAAACATCCTTCCTTGAAGACATGGAGAAGATTCAAAGATCAATGTGCCACATCAAAGGTAATTTCATGTCTTTGATTTTTTATAGAAACCATTTGTTTCAGCTTAATGAATTGTTACATGATGCATAATTGAATAATAATGAGGATAATCATGATCTCACAATTCAAAATGAGCAACTTCTTGAAAAGTTGCAAGATACTTGTTTTTCCTCCTATGTTTCAGATTTTCAAATGGTAGATTGTTTGGAGGATTCTCATGACATGGTGGATCATGATAAATGTGGAAATTTGAATGTTATTGATGTGTTTGAATATTATCTTGAAGAGATCCAAACACTTGATGTGGTGGAAGAGGAACTTGAATTGCCTCTCGATGAAGGTTATGCAATTTTTAAAGAAGAACAATTGTCCTCTACATTGGGACCAATCTATGACAAAGGTTTCACACTTTTGAAGGATATGCATGATACTAACCATATGGATCCTTCCCATTACTAAACTTATGCACTTTTTGATTATTTGGGTGAGTTATTTCATTCTCCTACATCATACAATTCCATGTTTTGCAGCATTAGTCTCAATGAAGTATGGGTGAAAGGGTTTTTTTTTATGGTGCCACATGAGGAGTATGGAACTCCTAGATTTAATTTGTATGATGACATGTTTGTAGAAAATTCTTATTCACATTTTCAGCAGCATCCATTGTTACTTTATGATGATGCACATCTACATGGATGCACCTATGATATGCATTTGAGTCACTTGAAGACTCATGGTTTCTCTTGCTCAACACTTGTTTCATTTGATGTTGGAGGAAATTCATCCAACACTGGGGTGAAGATATCCATGATTGGAGAAAATTTTTGTTTCCAGCCACATACTTTGTCATATATTTATGATTCTCTTATTCATGGATGTATGGGTGAGACAATTTTGAGTCATTTGAAGTCTCCTTGTTTTTTTTGCTCATTATCTGGTTGAGATTTTGGTGGAGGTTCTTCATTCACTCCTTGGATGAAAGAACACATGGATGATTATATTGATGCACTTTATATATATTTGGAGCATAATTGTGGGACATGGGATCCTCACCTATGTCATTGGAGCATATTTGATTGGTCACTTGAAGCTTGTATGCACTTGGAAAATGGTGGTCTACTTACTTGGAGGTATAAGCACTTTCATGATTTTTTAATGAGGCACCTCCTCGATGTACATTTTTATTATTTTGTTATGTACTTTGATGATATATATTATGTACTCATGATGTTTGTAAGAATTAATACAAGAAAATGGTATCCTATAATTCTCTTTCCTAATGGTATCGGTTGGAGATCACTCTTAATGGTTGGAGTGCAATACAAGCAATGGGACCCTGGGATATATTTTAGTCCCATTGATTTCAATATTTTTGGGAAACAAGCAGTATGGGAGATGGATTCCCCAATTAATAAAGTTATTTTAATCAGAGTAGTGCAGCAGCAAGCATGGTGTTTCCTCTCTCAAATATTCATGGAATCTCAAAGACTCAAACTTGGGAAACTCAGTGGCAACTTCAAAGAATCATACAGAAAGTAGGTTCTCCAACACCCATGTTTGAAATTTATTGAGAAAAAGAAATATTGGGAATGGATTATTTGTCATGTCCAAAATTTTGCATTGGGTCACAATTTCCTAATCAAATTTTCCATATTCATTAGAGTTTGTCACAATGATGCTAAGGGTCAAATAATTGTCAAGGAGGAAAAATACTAGTTTACTAGGTTGGAGGTGGAAGATTTGGGATTTGGAATAAGGGGGACAATGAATGATGATTGAAAATTAGAATGGAATAAATATTTAATAAAGTATCTAAATAAATAAATACAAGATAAAATTGAAGTGGCAATGGAGCATGGAGACACGTGGAGACTATGGGGCCCACACAAGCTAGAATTTATGTGCCACGTGGCATCCTCCTCTTGCAATTTCGAATCCATGGGAAGCCTAAATGTTCTTGGATGAGTTATAAGGATAATACACTTGGAAATATACATCATAGGTCAGATTTCAAAGGAAATGTAACTTATATGGGAGAAGAAGAGTCACTTTGGAGCTAGTGAGACACTTGGACTAGATTCCCTAGCTCTATGAAAACAATGATGAATATGCTATGAGAACTATGACAAAAATCAGATATATACGATGAAATATTATAGATATTACATTTCAGGTCAAAATAAAGCATCCAAGAGGGTGCTCATGTGAGTTTTGGAATCTCAATGGGTTCCTACTCAAATTGGGGGAAGATGGAAGGCTAGGAAAGGGAGGACACATGGAAAATATTGAGCCCACACCCAAATTCAAATTGGCTTGAGATTTTGGATGGATTGGTACCCTTAGAAGGCTAAGGATGTTTATAAAATACAGGAATAAACCAAGAGAATAGCTTTTGTTCATTTGAGAAATTGTCATTTATGAATTGTGAGAGCTAGTGGATGACTAATTTTCTTGCCTTAGCCAATTTCGAGGGTGAAATATTCCCATCCAAGTTGGTTTTTGGAGAGGCCACTAAGTTATTTCATGGAGATTTAATGGAGTCTTATTTGTAGTTTTAAGCTACATGTCATCATGTGGGTTCCTCTATTGTAGGACTTTCTCTCAACCATTTCCAGTTTTCTTTGCATATTCATGCTCATGGAGGGATTATGCCTCGGGTGAGATCATGTACTCGAAGAGCTCTTCCTGATATATTTATGATTGTAATCAGTTGAATATTCTCTATTATTCATTATCATAAATTTTCAAGTCTAAATACCCAAGAGTTGTATGTCAAAATGACTTTTAATGAGCTAACAATGACCATTTCCACTCTATTTTGATATATGACATGGTAATGCTTATTATTTAAAATGGAGGAATGTATATCTTATAAATGTATGATGAATGGACTGTCATTAATGTGTATTTAAAGTCTCATGTTCAGTACTTAAGCATGGGAAGCAATTTTACTCATTTTTATTGCATTGGGAGAAAATTTGGTGCATTTTCCCCAAGGGTCGAAATTGTGATTTGGTATATTTTTTTGGAAAGAGTCATAAAAGCCTCTATGAACTGAACCACGATGCATATTAGAATTTAAAAATGTCCCTTACATATCCCTTGCCTCTGTTATGTGATTCGAGTGGCTCTGGGATCATTTGAGAAGCCATTTCCGGCAATTACCTAAGGGGAATTGGAGCCCCAATTTGCTATTAAACACTCGTACTTTGAACAGAACATTAAACAAGTTTTAAGAAAATTTCCAAGGAAGAATATCCCAATGATATACCTACTTCGAGGTCTAAAAAGGTTGAGAACAAAATCACCACTGCAAATTCCCTGTTTGAAGTTTTAAGAAGTAATTGGGGGGTCATAAAACATCCATGAACATCATATTTAAGTTCTAATATCATTCATGTGCCTTCTGAGAAAATTTGGGAGCGTTTGGGTCAATTTGGAGGTCTAGACATCAAATTAGTTAAGGTCGAAATTGGGGAAAAATGTGGAAAAATTGGTCATTTAATAAAATTTCAAAAAGGGACATTACAATAAGAGACAAAGGAAACATTTCTTCTCCTATATATCATAGTATTGGAAGAAGATGGAGAGGTTCACCTGCATAGTCCTAGGATACTAGTGCAAACAAGGACCATCATATTGCTTCACTACACCACAGAGATGTAGGTTGCATAAAAAATTTCACAATTTTTTTATTCAAGAAGAAATTTTCTCTTGATATGAAAGCTTGATCCTAATTTTCCTGCTTATTTTGAGGGGGTAGGGGTGGTTTCCAATGAGGTTTTCCGCATTTCCTTAGTTTTATTAATTTGTTATTATTTTTTATTTTTAGATTGTATGAGTGACCTTTGGTCTAAGTTTCCAGGGCCCAGGTTGTCCAAAGTCAGGATTAAGGGGGTGTGTTGGGATTATTATTAATCCTCCCTTTAACCACATAGTCTAATTTCCCATTTTCCTAGTGTTATCACTTGGAATGTACCCAAGGTTGTAAAAGGTAAACTCCAAGGTAACAACAAAACCACTTTAGAAAGGAACTGGTATTTTCTTCTAGAGAGGGATCTCTCAATAAAGATTTAATAGGACCAGATGTAAAGCAATATTTAAAGATTTGTATGTATGGCTGAAACAATCACATAACCATTGGGCATGGAGTCACACACATATGAAGATATCACAAAGACATATACAGATATCACAAAGACATATACATGAGATTCATCAAAGGCAAGATAATAACATCATCACAGTCGTTCAATTTAATCTAGGTGAAATAGAAGAGATGAGGAAACAACCCATTAACAAAGAGCATCAAACATGAATTCTATGTCAACTTTAGTAGAAAATGTATAAAATATCTGAAATGATGACCAGAGCATAATCATATGAATTCCAATCATCCAACGCTGTATTTTAGATACGAAGAAGAAACAAAATGAATTGTTACACTGGGAAAGTACGATCACATAAAGAAAGAAGCACAGACTGTAATATCAATAACACGGGAATCTCTGATAAAACTTCATGCATTCACTTTGTTATTCAAAAATAGATATGTTCTCCAAAAATAATTCCATAACACGATGGGTTCCAACCTCCATCTCATAAAAAATATGTCAATATATGCAAAAAATAATAGATCTTCCAAGAAGATTTCCAACTGAATGATCAGCTTAATTTAGAGTCTTGTAACCGAATCCCTAACTTCTAGGAATAAAATACTGCTCCAATCCTAACAGATCATAAAGTAAAATTCAGCTTGGTAAAACATCTTCACTCGGTCAGCTCCACGTCTTCATCCAGTCAGCTCCACGTCTTCATCCAGTCAGTTCCTTGTTGTATAACACCTGTATTTATGCATGCATGATATACTTGGTCTTTCTGAATCTCTCCACAGCTTTCCACTGTTTTGCGCTAGGGGTGTCACACTCCATCATCTCTCGGATAGACACTTCAAGCTCCATGTATGCTTCATAGGATACCTTGGGCAATCTTCTTCTGATAAGTAGAAACTTTTGAAAAATCTTGAAATCTTCTATCAATTTGTCTACAATAGCCTTCCCTGTTAAGCCCTTTTCCAAGTCATCAAACTTGGAATGGTCCATGCGTCTCTGAGCTAGCAAGTTATGATAGTGCTCTTAAGGAAACAGCCGCCCCTCTGCTTCCCAAAAGGAAGGTAATCCGTCTTCGAGCAGTTCCTTGAAATCCTGCTTGAAATTGTCAACCTGTGCAGCCATTTCATCAGCTCGGTCCTGGACTGTCTTCATTAAATTATGTTTATGGATAAATTTTTTATCCCATAGCACTATGGATATTCTATCTTTTATCCCCATATCATGTAGTTTCTGATATGTCAATGAGTTTAAAAAATTCAGCGCATTTTGAGCTGTGGAAAGAGGTCTTTTTCCCATGTGCTCATTCACTAGCTTTAACCTTTGGTGGGCCAAATTGATCAGAATGCATTGATCATCAATAAAATTCAAATGATGCTTGAATTTGGTAATTTCTATAGACAACGTGTCCCAAATAATGTGTTTTTCTCCTTGTAGGGGACCTTTACCTATATTTTTCTCCTTCAATTCATTTAACTTCTTTTGCAACTGGTTTCTATCTTGTAGTATTTTGTTTTTACTTTCAGTCATTTTGGCCAGTTCAGATTTAATCTTTGCATTCTCTTCCTTTAGCTCTTTGATTTCTTCATCTTTTAAACTAACTTGGGACATAGGCACCAACATATCATCTGTAGAAAAATCATCCAACGGCTTCTCGATATTCACAATGGACAAGTCTTCACTTGTGGGAGTCTGACTCATTAACTCCTCCATAATTTCCTTCTCATCAATTTGATCTTTTTTCATCAAGGAAATTTGAGATAACAGTTCATTTCTTTCATCCTCCCACTTGTCCTTTTCTTCCTGCAACTCAACAGCTCTCCCTTTATACTCCATAATCTCTTGATGGATCTTATCTTTTTCTTCTTGCAGAGCCAAGAGCTCAGAAGACTGAACATGCTCAGAACTTGGGATTTTCAATTTTTTCCTCAACACTTGGAGCGCATTATCTTTCTCCTCTAGCATTCTCTTGACTGCCTGGGTGTTATCTGAACTGACAATATCTGTTTGAAGCTTCTTGATCTGGATAGTATTTTCCTTATTCTCAACTCTTTCATGTTTCAATTGGATTTCTAACTTATCTATCAGAATTTGTAACTTGTTTATTCTTATCATGGCTTGTAACAGGTCTGAGTAAATGATATCACTGGTTTGTTTATGAAGTTGTATCTTATCCAGAATACTGATCTTATCCAACCGAATCTCCATTTCTGACATCTTTTTGTCGTTCACCATGGCTAACTTGAATGTATTTCTTTCGGCATCTCTAGCAGAAACCAGAGAAGTTTTTGGGCTGTGTAAACTTCTCACTTGTGGCAGCAAATTTCTTGTCTCTTCTAGAGACTGTTTTCTTTTCTCTATGTAACTACTTTTGAGTTCTTCCTTTGACTTAAAGATCTAGCTTGATTATGAACCATCCATACCCTTAAAAGAGAACTGATTTACTTGCACAGCCTTTACTGGAACTAGAGCAACCTTTTTGAGACCATTAGACATTTCTGCATTTAAAACTTCACCACCCTGCAACAACTTTGCCTTTTTATGTGATCCATCTTCGTCAATTTCCATACTTTCAATTTCATATAGAATTCTCTTAATCACGATACTAGTACCCTTTGCTATTTGGGATGATGTGATAGGTATAGTATGTGCATCTTCATCAAACTTTGATATCTCAGTAAACTGCAGCCAATTTGCTTTTTCAGCCAATCCCTCAATAGACTGGTGATCAAACGGTTTATTCTTATTGCCCTGCTTCCTCAAGGAGATTACATGGTGGGGATCGTAGTTTATCTTCAGCTCCTTTTGGAAATCCATACTCTCTTAGCAATTTCTCTATGAATATTAAAGCACCTTTACTTTTGAAAATGAAAGAACCAACCTTCAGAGGGGATTTAATGTTTGAAGACTTCTTGAAAGCTCCAAAATGCTCTTCTTCAGACTGTAGTCTTTGTCTCATGAATTCCAAAGAAAAAATCCTTGGGGTTAAGAAGGCAGGTAACTTTTAAGGATGTCCTGTAAAACCATATATCCTTAACACAGTGGAATCTTTATGCAGGAACCAGTCTCCAATTCGGTCCTCGGGTGAAGACTGCATCAAACACTTCATCTCGTCCAGAACACGGGGCAATTCCTCATCAAACAACATTTTGTACACTTCTAACATAATCGAATTGGCATATTCGAACATGTTTATTTGATTGGGAAAATCGAAAGAATATATAGTATTCAAAAACTGAAGTTCAGTGACATTGGAGCATAAAAACATATTGAACAAGTAGGTCTGAAATTTAAAAAACCGAACCTTTGGAAACTCACTTAGTTGAAGATGGATTGTTTCAACTAGGTATTCATCTAGACTAAACATCAGAATTGATTGAGACTCAGAGCCTAAAGAACTTATTCTCAATAAAAAACCAAGGATGACCTTGCCCACTCGCAATCATCATCCAGACCTAATATTTGACAAACCAAAGAAATAACTAACTGGACTTCAATTTTAAAAATGTGGACAGGGTAAGGTAAGAAAAAACCATCCAAAGATTGACCATCTTTAAGAACACTTGACAGGAATAGGCAATGGGTTTCATTTTCACATTTCTTGTACAATTCGGCCAGGGTTGGCTCATTCACTAACTCACGACTATCAGGGTAATTTTCAGGTAAACTGAGGTTCTCACGGATGACCGTAGCATTGACTTTACAAATAATTCGGGAGGTGGACTGACTGATGATAATTCTCTGAGACGGGGAGTATTTAATAGCACACCATTCTACGAACTCAGGGAAATGGAGGGTTTTAATATAGAAAGGACTTGCATACATTCAATACATCATTTCCCTGTGAGTGGTAATACCACAATCTTTCCTTACTAACGGACACACTTCCAATTGATAGGAAGGGGTCGTATACACCCCTATCTCTGTAGACTATATAATATTATTTATCATCTATAACACGACCACTCTGTAATTATTCTCCCTTATCCATAACTTGATTGACAATAGCAATTCAGATGAACGAACTAGAGGGTTCAAGCTTTACCTGTTTAACTGTGGAGGCATGTGCTTGGTGTGCTCGGAACTGATAGTTTAAAGTTGATGAAGTTGCCAGTCCTTTTCACATTCCAGATCCAATGAATAACATAACCTCAAGACAATTCAACCCTCCTTTTATAAGGCCCCACTCCGGAGCGTGCCTTCGGCGGTTTGCACGAAACTACTTTGGCCTCCGGAGTATGCCACAATTTGCCACGTGGACGGCGGTTTATATTCCGCGACCACCTTCTACCTTTAACTGCCATGCACTTCCACACTCCGGACTCATTTGTAACCATTGATCCACTTCGCTTTTGATTTTTAACCGTCAGATTGAGCGCCACATAATTCATTCTACCCGGGGTCTCTGGTTATAACCTTTGTGCAAGTCTCCATTCTGGAGTCATCTCCAACCATTGATGTGATCACCTTGTATTTTTCCACCATTGGATCAAAAGGCATGTACCTGATTCCACCAAGCATTTGGGTCTTAACTATCATGCAAGTTTTTGCTCCAGAGGCATCCTCATCCGTCGATGTGATCGACTTTATCTCTCTGCCGTCGAATCAGGTGACACGTAATAAATTCCGCTAGGATTTCTGAACTTATCTCCTGTGCAACTTTGTGTTCCGGAATCATCTACGACCATTGATCCAACTCATCTTTAATTCTCAACTGTAAGATCAATCACCATGTAACTAATTCCGCTAGGTGCATGGGCATTATCTACCGCGCAAGTCTAGGCTCCGGAATTATTCACGATCGTTGATGCGATAAGCCTTTATCTTGCCGCTGTTAGATCGAGGAGCCTATACTCGATTCCACTGAGCGTTATTATTTTAACCATCGTGTGACTTCACAAGGCGGAGCCAATATAAACCGTAGATCTCTTTGAGCCGGATCAACAGCTGTCAATCTGTGTATGCTATTAAACGCCCAGATATAACTTATCTTCCTTGCACCTTTGGATAGCAGATATAGTGTAGATCATTGATCTGGGACTCTTCACTCCGCACCATTTGATCTTTTGACAAATTCATCATTTTCACTCCTCATGGTACTCTTTATACTATACCATTTAATCAAAGTTCGACAAGACATTATTATTTCTCCCTCATCAAGGTTGTTTTATCCCTCTGCTGAATAGATGTGTTAACAACTGGCTCCATCTGGGGATGATATCCTCCCTGTGAGGTATCAAAGAACTCATAGACCAGGTGCCTTCTTTTGATTTTTCATAACAACTTCTAAAAAAATCATCTTTTGCTTTTGTAAATATATCATTTTATATATTTTTAGAAAAGGAATGGTAGGCCTCCTCAATATTAGGGATTTCACTGCGAGCTTCAAAAACACTCGGCTTACCACTCCTATTGACTTGTAAAGAAAAATAAATATGTATAGTCTATGATACAAGTTTTTTACCTTCTCCCTTAGGATAGGTAGTGCTTCAGATACCGTCCATTTACAAGGTTGCTTTCCAAAAGAACCCCATTTGTATATTCCAGCAGAAATGCATTTTTCCCTCTGTATCTAGCCACAACGTAAGGTCCTACCCACATAGGATCAAATTTTCCATGCTTGTCTTCATGAGGAGCATCCCACTTTAAAACCAGGTCATTAATTTGAAACTGCTCTTCTTTGATTGTTCTATCAAAGGTATTTTTCATTTTCTCTTGATGTGACTGCACTTTGTCATAAGCCTTATTTCTTCGTTCTTCCAGCTCAACAATCTGATTTATCCTTCGTTGTATGTGATTGGGTTCTTCTTGCTGGTCTTGGAAATATCTCATAATTGGTACCCCTAATGATGCTGGAAAAACCACTTCAGCCCCATACACTAGTTGGAATGGAGACATGCCGATTGCTCTTTTAGTGCTAATCCTGTCGGCCCATAGAGCATATTTTAATTTGGTGTGCCGGGACCACTTATTATCCTCCAATAGCTTCTTGATAATCCTTACTAGGCTTTTATTTGAAGATTCAGCTAACCCATTTCCTTGAGGATAATAGGCAGTTGAATGATTGAGACTTATGCGATACTTATGACAAAAATTAATCATTTTCCTGGACTTGAAAGCAGCCGCATTATCTATTACTATCCTTTTTGGGCAGCCGAATCGAGCCAATATGTTTTCTTCAAGGAAATCCATGATCACATTTTCAATGGCTCTCCTGGTAGGAATTGCTTCTATCCATTTAGTAAAATAGTCTGTAGCTGTCAAAATCCACTTTTGCTATCCTGATGAATTTGGGTTTATCTCACCAATAAAATCCAAACCCCATTGCTGGAAAGGAGCCTCAACTGTTATTGGATTCAAAGGGAGAGGCAATACTTTTCTCTTACCGTCAAAAATTTGGCATTGATGGCATTTACTGGTTTCTTTATACACATCTAAAAATAGCTTAGGCCAATAATAACTAGCCCTTAGGATTTTGTTTGCAGTCACTTTCCAAGAATGATGTCCGCCACAGTCTCCCTGATGAAATTCTTTGGTAATCTGCTGAGCTTCATCTTCCAAAAGACAATTTAGCAACACTCCTCTAGGGTCTTTCCAATAAAGATACCGATTTATGATACAGAATTTGGCAGATTTCAACTTTACAGATCTCGCTCTTGATTTAATTAACCCTTCTGGTGCTTGCAAATTACGGAGGACATATACAATATCATAATACCATGGAGATCCCACAAAATCAGCCATGACTTCTACCTCTGTGTCCAACTGATTAGCTTGATGTGAAAGGAAATTAATTTGCAAAGCTTCACAATTGGAATTAGCCATCATTTTAGCTAATCCTTGCCCTTTAATCAATTTGGTAGGTTTTATCTCAATATCATACTCCAACAATGTAGCAATCCATTTTGCTCTTCTGCCTTCTGGATCTGGTTGAGTTAGGATTCCTTTTACTGCAACAGATGGAACATGGGCAATTATATGTGAATGTAAAATATATATTCTGAAATCTTTCAATGCTTTAATTAAAGCATAGGATTGTTTCTCCATAATGTCATATTTCAATTCACCATCTCTCAACATCTTGTTGAAGAATGCTATGGGCTGCTCCATATTCTCATCATTTTTCTGCAGTAAAACAGCTGCTATAGTATATTTTGAAGCATATGAAAACACTGAGAAATCTTTAGTGAAATCTGGACTCACTAACACAGGAGCCTCCGAAATTGCCTTCTTGATTTCCCAAAAGGATTGTCTAGCTTTGGTATTCCATTTTATTTCATGCCCCTTTTTCAACATATTAGTGATGTTCATTAGGATATCAGCAAAATTGAGTACAAACCTTCTTAGAAAATTCACTTGCCCCAAGAAGGATTGTATCTCCTTTTTGCTTCTAGGCTCTCCTACCTTCATAATTGCACTTACCCTCTCAGGATCAATCTTTATGCCATCTTTTGATATTATATGGCCCAGCAGCTTACCTTCTTCTAGAGCAAATTTTGACTTCTTGGGATTCAACGATATACCAAACTTCCTACATTTGATGAACACTTTCTCCAAATGACGTAGATGCTCCTTGTCAGACTTCGAGTAGACTGTGATATCATCCATGTAGATCACTACAAAATTTCCAATTTCCCCTGCAAAAGTGATGTCCATAGCTCGCTGGAAAGTGGCTCCTGCATTCATCAAACCAAAAGGCATATTCATATACATGAAAGTGCCCCATGGTGTAGTAAAGGCAGTCTTCTCCTGATCTTCTGGTAGCACCTTGATCTGATTATACCCGGAAAAACCATCCAGCATTGAAATTCTTTCAGCTCCCACCACTTGCTACAGTATATGATCCATCTTGGGAAGAGGATAGTTATCCTTCATGGAAACTTTATTCAAGTTGCGGAAATCTATGCACAATCTTATCTCTCCGTTCTTTTTCCTGACAGGAACCAAGTTTGCAACCCATTTTGAAAACCTCAGTGTTACAATGATCTTAGCATCAAATAGCTTCTTGATTTCTTTCTCAATAATAGGCAGCAACTTAGGATTTATTCTTCTGAGCTTCTATTTAAAAGGCCTTTCCCCAGGCTTTATAGGAATGGTATGTTGTATGATTGAAGTATCATACTCTTTGAGATCTTCATAACTCCAAGCGAAAACATCTGTATAATTCTTCATTAATTTCACATACTCTTCTTTCTCTTTTTCAGGTAATTTCTTGGACAACTTCACAATCTTAGGATTCTCTGTGGTACCAATATTTTTGTCTTCGATAGCATCATCAACAGGCTTCACTTTTGGATTTTTAGCCACATCATTTTGATCAAAAAGCTTTTCTAAAGGGATTAGCCCTCTTGGTATGAAATTGTTTTTAATTGGACGATATCCTTACCTCCTAAGGTCCCTTTCAATTTTTCGGTGCTATTCCCTTCTTCTTCAAGGTCTTCATCTTCTTGAATGCTCTCATCATTGTCATTCTCAGTGTCAATAGGAGCATTCACAAATTCTTCTGAGAGTTCCAGGAATCTTCGGATCTGCATATCGTCTTCAAACACTTGCCAATATTTAGAGTTGTCAGGAATAGATGGTCTATTCACAATTTCCACCTGGTACTCCCTCTGACCAGCAACAGGTGTTTCAAATTTTCCAGCTGCCATAGCTAAAGAATCAGCTACCAAATTTTCATGTCTAGGGATCACCTGAATTGTATGCTCCATAAAGAAGTTACCAAGCATATCCCATACTTCATTTCTGTAAGCCCTCATTCGAGGATTCCTGGTTTGATAGATTTCATTTATTTGGTTTATTACCAACTCAGAATCTCCTAAGATCCTTATCTTTTGAGCTCCTAAATATTTCAAAGCATGCAATCCCAATAATAGAGCTTCATATTCTGCCACATTATTTGTACATTCAAATGTCAACTTGTATGACAGGGTCTTGAAATCCCCTGGAATAGGAGAGATTATGTATATACCTGCTCCAGCACCTATTTTCGCAGCAGAGCCATCAAAATACATAATCCACTGGCCTTCTCTTTTTTGCTTTGCTTCTAAAGCATCTTGTTCTCTCACTTCCTTTTCTTTATTCTCTTCAAACTTCTTCTGCAAAAGCTCTTCTACACCATGTGGAATAGCATCATTAAAGAAAATGGAGGACCCCAAATCAGTGTCAACAGCATAAATGTGATGAATCTCAGGTTTATCCTAACTGCTTACTACATATGGAGTTCTTTTTTCACTATATAATCTTCTGTCCCCATCTCAAACAGGAACTGTGGCATATGACATATCCATTTGCAATCTGCCTTTCAATTTGGAATTCCAGGATCTTGACAACAGGACCTCGAATTTTGGTGGGATATCTGCTACTACCACATCCATAACTATAGTTTTAGAAGGCAATTTGTTTAGGGTTACCACCATGTCTTTAATTAATCCAAGGCATTTCACTCTTTTAGAGTCAAAAGAATACAGGTCTTTATAAGGCCTTGTTACCTCCAATCCTAGACTTTCTACCACCCCCTTGGGCATTAGATTGTGTGATGCCCCATAATCCAACATAGCATTATGGACCACTTTGTCATGCACATTTAGGCTTAAATAGAAAGGAGGAACTTCTTCACCTTCCATATTCTCAACCTTTGGTCCAAATGAAATAGCTGGACTGTCATCATTCAGTTCTAAAATCTCATACTTCCCTTCGCCTTGATTCCTAACCATTTTTGTGATGGTATCCCTGTATTTGGTGTTTCTCAACAATTCATTGAATGGAACAGATATTTTTAGCTTTGAAAGCTCATTCTATAAATTAAAACCAGCACCAATCTGTTCCATATCAACTAGAGTTGCCTTCTTTATCATTTTATCCTTTTGTACATCATTCTCAACCTCTTTATTTACAAAAGGCTCTTTTTGTAGTTATTTTCTTTTTTCTACATTCAAAGAACTAGAGGAAGGCTGATTTGGGTTTACCTTCCCTTTATTTATGAGGACATCCCTGTTCCTCAATCTGATTTTCCTCTACACATCATCCATAGCATGTAAATATCCTCTTTGATACAGTTCATTCTCCTTTTCAATTTCTTCATTTCCACCTTCTTGTTCAAACATGTTATGCTCCTCTTCAGTAAGATATATCTCTGAATCCTGTTCTCCAAACAAATGAATCTCATTTTTAGGGGGGTCTTCTTCGTCAACAACATAATTTTTAGGGAAAGGTGGATGGATGGGTTGTTCTTCTTGGTTTCTTGGATTTCTCTGGTCTCTCTGTCTATTTTGCAGAGGAACAAGGGGATTTGGTCTTCTAAAATTTGGATTCCTGATTTGGGGATCCCCTTGCTCTCTGTTGAAAGGCCTAGTATCCATAGTTAATTTATCCATCAACTTTTCCATGGTTTTCAACATCATTTCAAATTTAACATCAGCGGAAGAGGATGAAGTAGAAGGAAAATTCTCTTCTTTTCTCCTCCTATCTGAATCTCTATGCTTCATTTTTCCACTCGCCATCATGTTAGCTTCCACTTCTAGAGCATCAGTGAACATGGCAGCCAGGGTTGCTGATTTCCTCTCCCACAATGAGAATGCAAAATCATTATCAAAGGCCCCAGTATAATGTAGTTTGGCAGCCGTAGGAGAAGGTTTTATATCTTCTGGAATAGAGTTGTAAGCCCTCATGAATTTGCTGGAGAATTCATGAACAGATTCGAAACCCCCTTTTTTGAGAGTGTTATACTGAGATAAAAGCTGCAATGGATTCTGTTTATCATCCCACCTGTCCAGGAAAGCATTTTGGAAGGCCTGAAAATTTACTATAGACCCATTTGGTAAGTCTTTAAACCACTTCTTTGCTTCTCCTGACAAACTTTGGGCAAATAACCGCATTTTAACATCAGGATAATCAACTTCTTCTAATTCAATAAAATATTCAGACTTAGCAACATGTTGTTTTGCGATTATATCACCCTCTCCATCAAATAAAGAAATTCTCTGAGAATAATTTTGAGCGAGATCATGTAATACAGCAGGAAGATGCAAGGGAGCAAATCTGGCGGCCATTGGTCTGGGTGGGTTTACAGGAACTGAAGAACTTTGAGTACTTTGATAGGTTTGAGTACTTTGAGAGGTAAATGTGTTAGCTTTGGTGGTTCATTGTAAATCTTTCCATAGGGAATATAACAGATAAGATTCTACCCTACGAGGATTGAACTTAGTATTTTTAAGGTCAGATTCAGACTTGGTTCTCAACAAACTCTTTCCAACATTAACTCCCCATTCTGGATTAATATGAGAATCTTGGGATGATGATGCACCAAACAAAGGAAAATCTATCTTTTCTTTATTTTTCTTCTTAAATAACTTTTCTGGGTCTTCAAAACTTTTCAAAATTTCGGTATCAGAGTTACCTCGCGTATGTCTTCTCGAAGCTAGAATGAATCCTTAGGTTTTGAACAAGCTTCACACTGGAGTCACTAGGGCAAATATAACCTTATTTTCTGTTAAAAATTCCTTTTTTCCCATAGAAATATTTCTTCAACTTTGTCGTTCTCCCAGAGCAGATACACTCATTTGTTCCCCGGAAACGGCTCCAGTTTTTTATCACTCGGAACGTACCCAAGGTTGTAAAAGGTAAACTCCAAGGTAACAGCAAAACCACTTTAGAAATAAACTGGTATTTTCTTCCAGAGAGGGATATCTCAATAAAGATTTAATAGGACCAGATGTAAAACAATATTTAAAGATTTGTATGTATGGCTGAAACAATCACATAACCATTGGGCATGGAGTCACACACATATGAAGATATCACAAAGACATATACGTGGGATTCATCAAAGGCAAGATAATCACATCATCATAGTCGTTCAATTTAATCCAGGTGAAACAGAAGAGATGAGGAAACAACCCATTAACACAGAGCATCAAACATGAATTCTATGTCAACTTTAGCAGAAAATGTATAAAATATCTGAAATGATGACCAGAGCATAATCATATGAATTCCAATCATCCAACGCTGTATTTCAGATACGAAGAAGAAACAAAATGAATTGTTACACTGGGAAAGTATGATCACATAAAGAAAGAAGAACAGACTGTAATATCAATAACATAGGAATCTCTGATAAACCTTCATGCATTCACTTTGTTATTCAAAAATAGATATGTTCCAAAAATAATTCCACAACACGATGGGTTCCAACCTCTATCTCATAAAAAAGATGTCAATATATACAAAAAATAATAGATCTTCCAAGAAGATTTCCAACTGAATGATCAGCTTAATTTAGAGTCTTGTAACTGAATCCCTAACTTCTAGGAATAAATTATTGCTCCAATCCTAACAGATCATAAAGTAAAAATCAGCTTGGTAAAACGTCTTCATTTGGTCAGCTCCACGTCTTCATCCAGTCAGCTCCATGTCTTCATCCAGTCAGCTCCTTGTTGTATAACACATGTCTTTATGCATGCACGATATACTTGGTCTTTCCGAATCTCTCCATAGCTTTCCACTATTCTGTGCTAGGGGTGTCACACTCCATCATCTCTCGGATAGACACTTCAAGATCCATGTACGCTTCATAGGATACCTTGGGCAATCTTCTTCTGATAAGTAGAAATTTTTGAAAAATCTCGAAATCTTCTGTCAATTTGTCTACAATAGCCTTGCCTGTTAAGCCCTTTTCCAAGTCATCAAACTTGGAATGGTCCATGCGGCTCTAAACTACCAATTTATGATAGTGCTCTTGAGGAAAAAACCGCCCCTCTGCATCCCAAAAGGAAGGTAATCCGTCTTCGAACAGTTCCTTGAAATCCTACTTGAAATTGTCAACCTGTGCAGCCATTTCATCAGCTCGGTCCTGGACTGTCTTCATTAAATTATGTTTATGGATAAATTTCTTAGCCCACAGCACTATGGATATTCTATCTTTTATCCCCATATCATGTAGTTTCTGATATGTCAATGAGTTTAAAAAATTCAACGCATTTTGAGCTGTGGAGAGAGGTCTTTTTCCCATGTGCTCATTCACTAGATTTAACCTTTGGTGGGCCAAATTGATCAGAATGCATTGATCATCAATAAAATTCAAATGATGTCTGAATTTGGTAATTTCTATAGACAACGTGTCCCAAATAATGTGTTTTTCTCCTTTCAGGGGACCTTTACCTATATTTTTCTCCTTCAATTCATTTAACTTCTTTTGCAACTGGTTTCTATCTTGTAGTATTTTGTTTTTACTTTCAGTCATTTTGGCCAGTTCAGATTTAATCTTTGCATTCTCTGCCTTTAGCTCTTTGATTTCTTCATATTTTAAATTAACTTGGGACATAGGCACCAACAGATCATCTGCAGAAAAATCATCCAACGGCTTCTCGATATTCACAATGGACAAGTCTTCACCTGTGGGAGTCTGACTCATTAACTCCTCCATAATTTCCTTCTCATCAATTTGATCTTTTTTCATCAAGGAAATTTGAGATAACAGTTCATTTCTTTCGGCCTCCCACTTGTCCTTTTCTTCCTGCAACTCAACAGCTCTCCCTTTATACTCCATCATCTCTTGATGGATCTTATCTTTTTCTTCTTGCAGAGCCAAGAGCTCAGAAGACTGAACATGCTCAGAACTTGGGATTTTCAATTTTTTCTTCAACACTTGGAGCACATTATCTTTCTCCTCTAGCATTCTCTTGACTGCCTGGGTGTTATCTGAACTGAAAATATCTATTTGAAGCTTCTTGATCTGGATAGTATTTGCCTTATTCTCAACTCTTTCATGTTTCAATTGGATTTCTAACTTATCTATCAGAATTTGTAACTTGTTTATTCTTATCATGGATTGTAACAGGTCTGAGTAAATGATATCACTGGTTTTTTTATGAAGTTGTATCTTATCCAAAATACTGATCTTATCCAATCAAATCTCCATTTTCGACATCTTTTTGTCGTTCACCATGGCTAACTTGAATGTATTTCTTTTGGCATCTCTAGCAGAAACCAAAGAAATTTTTGGGCTGTGTAAACTTCTCACTTGCGGCAACAAATTTCTTATCTGTTCTAGAGACTGTTTTCTTTTCTCCATGTAACTACTTTGGAGTTCTTCCTTTGAATTAAAGATCTGGCTTGATTCTGAACCATTCATACCCTTAAAAGAGAAACTGATTTACTTGTACAACCTTTACTGGAACTAGAGCAACCTTTTTGAGACCATCAGACATTTCTGCATTTAAAACTTCACCACCCTGCAACAACTTTGCCTTTTTATGTGATCCATCTTCTTCAATTTCCATACTTTCAATTTCAGATAGACTTCTCTTAATCACGATACTAGTACCCTCTGCTATTTGGGATGATGTGACAGGTACAGTATGTGCATCTTCATCAAACTTTGATATCTCAGTAAACTGCAACCAATTTGCTTTTTCAGCCAATCCCTCAATAGACTGGTGATCAAACGGTTTATTCTTATTGGCCTGCTTCCTCAAGGAAATTACATGGTGGGGATCGTAGTTTATCTTCGGCTCCTTTTGGAAATCCATACTCTCTTAGGAATTTCTCTATGAATATTAAAGCACCTTTACTTTTGAAAATGAAAGAACCAACCTTCAGAGGGAAGTTAATGTTTGAAGACTTCCTAAAAGCTCCAAAATGCTCTTCTTTAGACTGTAGTCTTTGTCTCATGAATTCCAAAGCAAAAATCCTTGGGGTTAAGAAGGAAGGTAACTTTTAAGGATGTCCTGTAAAACCATATATCCTTAACACAGTGGAATCTTTATGCAGGAACCAGTCTCCAATTTGGTCCTCTGGTGAAGACTGCGTCAAACACTTCATCTCGTCAAGAACACGGGGCAATTCCTCATCAAACAAAATTTTGTACACTTCCGACATAATCGAATTGGCATATTTGAACATGTTGATTTGCTTGGGCAAATCGGAAGAACAGATAGTATTCAAAAACTGAAGTTCAGTGACATTGGAGCATAAGAGCATATTGAACAAGTAGGTCTGAAATTTAAAAAACAGAACCTTTGGAAACTCACTTAGTTGAAGATGGATTGTTTCAACTAGGTATTCATCTATACTAAACACCGGAATTGACTGGGACTCAGAGCCTAAAGAACTTATTCTCATTAAAAAACCAAGGATGACCTCGCCCACTCGGCAATCATCATCCAGACCTAATATTTGACAAACCAAAGAAATAACTAACTAGACTTCACTTTTAAAAATGTGGACAGGGTAAGGTGAGAAAAAACCATCCAAAGATTGACCATATTTAGGAACACTTGACAGGAATAGGAAATGGGTTTTAGTTTCACATTTCTTGTAAAATTCATCCAGAGTTGGCTCATTCACTGACTCACGACTATTAGAGTAATTTTCAGGTAAACTGAGATTCTCACAGATGACCGTAGCATTGACTTTACAAAGAATTTGGGAGGTGGACTAATTGACGATAATTCTCTAAGACGCGGAGTAGTTTATAGCACACCATTCTGCGAACTCAGGGAAATGGAGGGTTTGTTCAAGGGCGAAGTAATACAGAAAGGACTTGCATACATTCAATACATCGTTTCCCTGCGAGTGGTAATACCACAATATTTCCTTACTAACGGACACACTTCCAATTGACAGGAAGGGGTCGCATACACCCCTGTCTCTATTGACTATATAATCTTCTTTATCATCTATAACACCACCACTCTGCAATTCTTCTCCCTTATCCATAACTTGATTTACAATAGCAATTCAGATGAATGAACTACAGGGTTCAAGCTTTACCTGTTTAACTGTGGAGGCGTGTGCTTGGTGTGCTCGGAACTGACAGTTTAAATTTGATGAAGTTGCCAGTCCTTTTCACGCACCGAAGCCAATGAATAACATAACCTCAAGACAAGTCAACCCTCCTTTTATAAGGCCCCACTCTGGAGCGTGCCTTCGGCGGTTTGCACGAAACTACTTTGGCCTCCGGAGTATGCCACAATTTGCCACGTGGATGGCGGTTTATATTCCGCGACCACCTTCACCTTTAACTGCCATGCACTTCCACACTCTGGACTCATTTGTAACCATTGATCCACTTCAATTTTGATTTTTAACCGTCAAATTGAGCGCCACATAATTCATTTTGCCCGGGGTCTCTGGTTATAACCTTCATGCAAGTCTCCATTCCGAAGTCATCTCCAACCATTGACGTGATCACCCTGTATTTTTCCACCATTGGATCAAAAGGCATGTACCTGATTCCACCAAGCGTTTGGGTCTTAACTATCATGCAATTTTTTGCTCCGGAGGCATCCTCATCCGTCGATGTGATCGACTTTATCTCTCTGTCATTGGATTAGGTGACGCGTAATCAATTCCGCTGGGCTTTCCGAACTTATCTCCCATGCAACTTTGTGTTCCGGAATCGTCTACGACCATTGATCCAACTCATCTTTAATTCTCAACCATAATATCAATCACCACGTAACTAATTCCACTGGGCGCATGGGAATTATCTACCGTGCAAGTCTAGGCTCTGAAATTATTCACGATCGTTGATGCGATAAGCCTTTATCTTGCCGTCATTAGATCGAGGAGCCTATACTCGATTCCGCTGAGTGTTATTATTTTAACCATCATGTGACTTCACAAGGCGGAGCCAATATAAACCGTAGATATCTTTAGGCCGGATCAACAGCTGTCAATCTGTGTATGCTATTAAACGCCCAGATATAACTTATCTTCCTTGCACCTTTGGATAGCGAATATAGTGTAGATCGTTGATCTGGGACTCTTCACTCCGCACCATTGGATATTTTGACAAATTCATCATTTTTGCTCCTCATGGTATTCTTTATACTATACCATTTAATCAAATTTCGACAAGCCATTATTATTTCTCCCTCATCAAGGTTCTTTTATCCCTCTGCTGAACAGATGTGTTAACACCTAGCTTAGCCTAGTCTTCATCACTCCACTATTGCATGGGGGACACACCTATGGGACATATTCTAATTTTTGCACCTTATTGCATGAGTTTAGGTGCCTGAGGGACCAATCCCTATAATTTAGGAACCCAATTTGAGTTCCACCAGTAGTCTCCTTCAGTTGACCTTGGTAGGTAATAAGTTATGTTCAGTTATGCTCCAACTACCATCAGGTATATCATAATTAGTTAGTCTAGCACCAGTTTTCATGATTTAAAGGAGTGTGGGTGCCTTTGTTCACCTACCCTCATCAGTTAACTGATTGTAGACTAAGTTAGTTATCTAGAGTTGCATTAGTGAGATCCAGTGGCGATTATCTCACACCGAGTTAGATCCGAAATCACTCCGAGTTGGTAGATTCAAATCCTATCTTAGGCATTCGAATTCTCCTATATGTATAACCATTGTATTACATATTATTTACTGATTCATGAATATAATCATATTATTCCCATTTTGTATCCATGTGTGTACAATTTTTCCATGAGTAATTGATCAGTCTATGCTAAATTCTTATCCCTCTTCTCATTTGAATTCATGCAGGATGATGCTCCTATGCTTCATTGAATTTAACTCTCTGTTGCTGTGTTTTGGAACAAGAGCAACCAATTGTCTTAAATGAAGCGCATGCTATTGTCATAGGAAGTCACCATGCAAGGAAAGCGATAGTGTGCAATATTTTATAGGAAATATTATGGTGGCCTACTCTAGATGCAGACTTTAGAGATTATTGTCACATATGTGATATTTGTCAAAGAAATGGAATACTGTCATGATGAGATGAGATGGTGTTGGTACCATAAGTGACTTTGCAGGAATTTGATAAATGAGTTGTTGACAATTTGGGTCCCATTAATCCACCAGTAAAATGAATGGGTGCACTCTATATCATCACTATGACAGACTACCTAACCAAATGGGTAGAAGTAACACAAATGGGCTAAAGAAGCACCAATAAGGGATTGTACTGCTGTCACCACTGCAAGATTTTTATTCGTGCATGTTGTAATTTGATTTGGATTCCCACAAATTTTGGTAAGTGATTAAGGTACACATTTTTTGAACCAACTGATTGATAAGTTAACTAAGGAATTTCAGATTCAATGCCGGAATATAACACCATATCACCAACAGGAAAACAGTGTTGTCGAATCATTCAATAAAATATCTGAGAATGCATTGACAAATATATGTAATGTTCATAGGGATATGAAAAATATAACTGTGATTATTGTGATGCTATATTTTTACATAGTAGAAGAAATATTGAAACAACTAGTATAGTTGCAAGAAGATCTCTTTGTCATAGGATATCATCAGCGTGTCAAGAATGAGTGACAAAAGACTTAGCATGACTGCCATATTAAGTTTAAGCAATTTTAGCTAGGGTATCTTGTCCTTCTATATGAAATTAAGTTTTTGAAGCATCCTAGAGAGATTTGAGCACATTGGTTAGGACCATATGTTATCATATGTATCACTAATGGAGGTGTGGTCTAGTTACAGAATTTAGATGGTACACCATTCAATAGGTTGGTGAATGTAATTCGGCTAAAGACTTATCAGGATATCTACACTTCGCTCGACTGAAAAGAGAATTTAACAATAAGTAAATAAAAATTATGATGTTGTTGCAAGTTTATGATATTTCATGAGTTTAAAACATGTGGCAAGTGTAGCATTCTATTAAAAAATATACGTCCATCACAAGAGAGTTGATGTCATAAGAGAATTGTTATTGAACAATGAACTTTGGTCACAAGTGACAATTGGCTGATAGTTAATTTAAGGTAATGAGAGATTTAGGGAGTGTGATTTTTGGTCACATATTCCATTAATGCATAATAACTACCTGATATCATGAAAAGTGACATGATGGTTTATTGAAATGATAGTAAATATTGACCCATGTAACAGAATTAGTCGCCACCTTCTCCATTTATTACAGAACCACATGGGTGAACGACTTGTTGCATGCGTAAACCTATTTCATCTCCACGCTAAATTATATTCATTCACTTGTATCCAACTGACTAAAATATTTAGTCGAGCTAACTGTATGCAAATACTTTGAATCCAAATCCATATGATTATCACAGAAATCCCTCTATCGAGAACCAACACTATTCACGGATCTGGCATGGATAATCCCCTCCCATTCCTATTATCAAAGAAGCCCCAGACGTTTTACAATGACCCCCACCAACCAGACCATCAAGAAGGAAGCGGAGCCAGAGAACTGCTCCTCAAAGAGAAAAATCTACCCATGATGCTAAAGCACCAAGATTTGGGTCGGTGACCCTATTTCCCGAATACATTCATCCGAGGAAACATGAGGCTCATAGTGTCACTACTAATAAGAATTCCAAGTATCCACTCGCTAAGCCAGCTATCTCAAAAGGCATCCAAGTGTCAGAAGACATTTTGATAAATCTAAAGAAGACAGGATTCATAGACCATGATCTGTGGAAGTTCCCTGAACTCACCATGTCGTAGTACATAACCTATGTGTGGGAGACTGAAAATGGGCCTATTCACCTTGTTCCAATGGAGTGAGAAAGAGGCCTAGACAAGTAGGGAATACTATCGTTGATGCACATGTCCCATTTTGGTCCCATCGCAGAAGTAAATACCTGTGTCAAGCAATTATTGATGTATTTTCATGGACGATGTCTCTGGTTAGATCGACAAATTTCAGTGGACGTCGACCTAATAACTTCAATAACTAGACTGCCTCTTAGAGGGGTCGACCCATTGGCATTATTATTTGGAAAGGAATAGGACCCTGACCTCGTCAACTGAATGAAAGAAAAATACAACTTGTCTAGAGATAAGAGAGGCTTCTACATTGCCTCTACCAATGACAATGTTATTCGGTTCACAACAAATGTATTTTTAAACAAGATGGTCAGGAATATGTGACCAAACCAGTGTACAACCATAATGATTGTTGTAGTAGATTAGTGTGTTGTGGGTGTCTAGATGAATTGGTTGGCCTACCTATTAAATGAATTATTAGCAGATGCTACTAATGCTAAGGAAAAAGGTTCCACTTTTACCTATTCTTGGTTACTAATTTTGATAGCATTTGTCACATGGGACGAGTCACCACACTACTAAATGGTGGAAATTCCTCTGCCATGTCGAGTGATGTGATATTAGAATCTCTGGTATGAGAAGGAAAATCCATGTCAAAAGAAGGATAATAATGTTGATTTTTTCCTACACAGTGATGCATTAAGGTATCACATTAGGAAACATGCAAGGATTATTGCGTAGATGTCAGGTTGTTCCATAATATTATCATATTTTCACTTAGGGCTCATGAAATTTACCTACAAACTCGGTGAAACCCTAAAAATCAATGGATGACCACTCAATTTCAAATAACAGAAGAAGGCATTCAAAAAATTGTTCAGGACTGACCCAAAGAGTGGAAAAAACCTAATGGAGATGATCAACTATCTTCTGATATTGACCCATGACAATACACGATGTCAGGAAATTAGGGAGGAAATGCACAAGGAGAAAAAAATACCACAAATCCCCCCCTACAAAAGAAAATGAGAATTCAGTGGGACCCCGACGGATATGCAACTAGGTGATAAGAGAAACAAATCTGGTGAATCAAAGAAGAGTCATAAAAAGTGGAAGGTTGACAAAACATCTAGAGCTATTGGCCTTACCAGTGATGACTACAATATCATTTCTATTAAAATGGAGGATGTAATACCCCGGTTTTGACCCCATGGTATTAATTACATGATGTATAAATATTGTATTGATATCATGCCACGGAGCTCACGGCCAAGGCCCTGCCATTGATATGGTGTCTGGTGCATAGGTGATCAAGGTTGATATCTATGGTTTTGGTGCTAAGTCAAGCATGTAACATTTTGATATATCATGTAAATGTAAAAATTAATATAATACCACAAATAGCTATGGGACTGCAAATGTTAAAGAGATGGGTGCATGATTCCATAAGGGATAGGGTGGGGAGTTAGTCAAATCCCCTAAGCCAATAGGGTGTGACCATATGTCAATGGAGAAACCCATGAACCCTCAACCACTTTTGTCCTCTGTCCTCAATGGAGAAATAGTTAATGCCGTGGGTAGAGAAAAGCATGGCAGTTTGATTTCTTTTCTGAGCAAGCCTGCAGGTGTGCATTCTGGGAGGTTGCATTCTTGCTTCTACAATAAGTAACCACATAGTGCATTCCTAGTCCTTCCTTTCTCCCAAACGTGCAAATGGTTTTGTTGTTGGGGAAGTGTCATGGTGGTTCATTGGGGGATTATTTTATTATGTCCATTCCCATTGTACATTAATACTGCTTGCAGAACCATGTTTTGTTTTGGGTTTGTTCACTTGTTGTTTACCATCCTTAGCCATGCAGAGATTGGAGTGGTCTCCTTGTTTTGCTGAGTGAATGCAAGCCTATCTTGTTGTGTTTTGTCCATGTACAATCCTTGGCTGGATAGTTTGATAACCCCACTATGAATGATGGATTGGCTGAGTTCTTGATAAACCCATTTGTGGATTAGATGATCCCTATTTTAGAAGTTGGTTTGACTGTGAACAATCTGATAAAGCCAACTGTATGCTGGATTGGCTGAGTAAGTATCATAAACCCAACATCGTTTGGCTTGTAAGCCTGCAACCTGATAAATCCATATGTTGGCTCTGCTGTGTCTTGTGGTGTTTTGGCCAATGTACAATCCTTGGCTAGACAGTATGATAAGCATACTGTGAATGATGGATTGGCTCAGTTCTTGATAAACCTATATATGGCTTGGATGATCCCTATTTTGGAATTTGGATTGAATTTGAATAGTATGATAAAACCAATTGTATGTTGGCTTGGCTGAGTAAGTCTGATAAATCCAGCATTGTTTGGGCTGTAAGCCTAGAGCCCGATAAATCCATCTGTTGGCTTGGCTGTGTCTTGTGGTGTTTTGGCCATGTACAATCCTTAGCTGGACAGTCTGATAAACCCACGGTGAATGATGGCTGGACAGTCTGATAAACCCACGGTGAATGATGGCTTGACTAATATCTTGATAAACCCATCAGTGGCTTGGCTGATCCCTATTTTGAAATTGGATTTGTTACCACCTAAGTTGTACTTAGTGGTTTTTTATCAAGTGAGCCTGGTGAACTGAACAAATATTTTTTGTTCAGACTTCAGAATAACTTTGGAATTGCTTGTTGTACTATATCACATGTTCATACCCCCTTAGGGGAGTTGTAATAAATGTTCTAGCATGATAGTATCTATAAAAGACTCAGTCTCTTAGACTTTATTTGTCAATATGATCATCCCAGGGTGTTTTTTCCCTTGGTTATTATTGGTTGTTGAATAAACGACTGATAATTTCTGAGTTTTTCACTCAATACCTCCAAAGTTGGGGTGGTCGACTTGGCATTTAGGCCTATTGAGGTTATTAGAGTCTATGTGTCAATGTATAAACATGCTAGGAATCATGCTCGAGTCATATGAACATGTCTAAATCCCCCTAGGTTTTTTAATTTTTAAAAAAATTTCAGTGTTTTTTATTAAAATTAAATTTTTCCAAAACTTAGACTATTTTTTAATAGTTTAATTGGAAAAATTGGTTTTGTAATAAAAGTGGGCTCAATAATTAGTTTCAGTCATGTAGGTGCTCATTTTCAAGCTAATAGCACCCAGTAAACCTATAGACCCACTATTTCCTAGTTTTGAGTGATTTTCCATCACTCAGGTCAGAAAGCCCCCAAAAATTAATTATTGATTATTTTAATTAATAAATTGATGAATAATGGAGCAAATCCAAAATCCCAGGTCAATGGATTCTCAACCGATTTGATTGAAATCAGTCTCATCGGCACCAGATTGACTAGATCTGACAAATCCTTGACTGAAGGAGGTGATCTGGGTGGATCCAGAGTTGAAATTCAGCATCCTTTATGGGGAATTGCACCTTCTCTCTCTCCTCCACACGTGTGGGATCTTCTAGGAGTTCTGTGGTTGATGATTCACTCAGCAGGTTGATGTGCCAGCTCAATCAGCCCCCCGATTAACATTCAGACTCAGTAGAATCTCAGTTCAGCTTTATACTAGGCATTGATGGACTCTTCTTTAGCTACAGTGGTCTATCTCCTTGGGATTTGTGCCCCCTCTGGGATGGGGTTTCAATTTTGTGTATAAATAAAGCATGGCTGCCTCCTTTCTAGGTTAGTGAGATTTGGATTGAGGAGCCATTATTGTTGAAATAATGTGTAATATCTTTTTCTATTGAAATAAAGTGAAGCTTTGGAGGCAAGATGGTGTCATGTCATTGTATGTGTGGATGAGCATTGCCATGTTTCACTAAGGTAACCTGTATCTATGTTCATAATTTGCTGACTATTTGTGGATTCATTGCTAAGATTGATAATAATTTTATTATAATCATGATAGGAAAGGAGTTTGTTAATAAGTTTATTGTTCATCTCTTTCCTTTTTGATGCATGTTTAGAGATCTAGATTAAACATGTTTTATAAGTTTATATGCATGCTATTCTGAAATCCCTATGTATGTATTAACTGGATCTCACAAATATTCTGGGAAGTCTTTGGATTCAGTTGCAGGTTCCTAGCTTGGAGAGGATGCTAATATATTTTTATTCTTCACTCTCTCCAAAACCATTCAAAGGAATAGTCCCTCGACATTCCACCAGAAAGCTCCACGGTTGATCTTCAAGGCTTCTAGCAATAAATATTCTTCTTTTCCTCTTCCTCCAACTTTTTCTAAATTCAGTCTGGTTACTTGTTTGCAGCTTTAGGATTGTTTAGATATATCAATTTCAGAGTTTATTTTACATATATCTTTCTTCCTTAAATCTCATAAACTAGATCTCATTCCTAAAAGAAAATTTACAAGCATTCTAGATCTAGTTTTAGGGAAAATTGTCATTTTTCAAGGCCGTGAAAGTAGATAAAAAGCTTGTTGAATGCATGGTCGTTTCCTTAGAGTATAAAAGTTTATGTTCAGGAATTTAAGTGCTTCATATTGGCTTCCCCCAAATCAGGCCAATATCCCAAAGAAAGCGTTCTTTCCTTGGTTCCTTTTTCGCTTCTTTAAAAACTAGTTTTAACTCAGAATTTTTGGGTAAAATTTTTGTTTATCCAAAAGTATTTTCAAAGTACTTTTGGGAATATTTAAATATGATAAGCTTGCTTTTTTTTATCAGGTTTAATAGAAAATAAGAGGAGGACTTTCCGGAAAGCATTTTGGACCATTCAAAAATCCCCAGGGGGTCTCCGTCTTCCCAAAATTTCAAATTTTTGCAATTTGTAAACCTTTGGTCTCATTCCATATAAAGACCAGGTGCGTTAATTTCAGTTTTATGATATTATAATTGCTTCTAATAAAAATAAAAATATTTTTGAATAGGCTCTTTCAAGCCTATTCACCATCCTCCCTGGGGGGATCTGCGTCCGTTTCACTTTTTTGCATTTTCCCCTTTTTTCTGTTCTAGTTTAGTATTGACATGCAGGATTGTATAATTTGATAGTATTTTGCATTATTCCATATTTTCAATTCAAAATTAATCATACTACTTACCCCATGACTTCCGGATTGACCCACAAGGGGAAAGAGATGCGTGGTACGACTAACTAGAAAATTAGTGTTGTGTATCTCTGATTCCATTTTCATTAATTGTTTTAATAATCATAATAAAATAAACCCCTCCTTGATTCCCCGATTGAGGTCCACTTGGACCGAAAGAGGTTCCTGGAGGGTTTTCTTTTTAATAAGAACACCTCTTTTAAAATTTACCAAAAATAACAAAGACTCCAGTGTGTATGCTCTGTACTTGGCTGCGGGTTGTTTGATCAGTAAAGATGCATAAAAAGCACTTGAGTGACTAGATTAATTATTCTTCACCTCCCAAATTAACAAACCATCAGGCAAAAATCCAACGTCTCGAACGAACTATAAACGGTAGCAAAATACCCAAAGGAGTGGGAACAACTAGAAAGTGACCTTGAGGCACTGATCTCTGTCACACCTTGATGGGTACATTATGAACAATAGTCTCTGAGAATCTGTTCTATCCCACAAACACCTTGTGGGTAGCCATGAAAGTTCACTTTTGGACATACTCCAAGTACCCCTTGGGTATATCTGGAGTCCCCTTTTCGCCTAAATTAATTCATGCACATTCCACATTAATTTAAAATATACTAAGAGACATTTGCAAAACATTGTTTCAAGCGCATGCAAGCACATTATTTTCTCTGTTGACTCCATTCAAGGCATTGGTGATTTACTTTGATCAATTCTTTTGATTATATAAATATTGAGTGTCATTACTGTGCTTATATGCTTTAAATCTTGCATATTGTTATCTTTTGTTTCCACTGGTTAATTTAAAAAATCCTAATTAATATAACACCATCACACTAAGTAATTATCCTTAGTAATTTAATAGGGTCTACCCCCCTTGGCTTTCTTAGGAGTTATCCTGAACGGAGGAGTTAAGAACAAGGTGACAGCCTTGACTCGAGACTTTCCCCCAAGGACACAGCGAGTGCCTTGAAGATTTCTTCCATGTAACCCAGGTGTGTGAAAGGCGGCAACACTTTTTGGCGCCGTTGTCGGGGATAAATCTTTTTATTCTCGAGTATGACTTAGCTTAAATTTTTTCTAAACAACTAAAAAGATAAAAAATTTGATTGATATTGTATTTAAAATAAAAAACCATAAAAATTAAAACTTGATCCATCTGGTGAGTCCACTGTCTAACATCCCTTCAATAATTTATACCCGAAGAAACCTCCAGTAATTATTCAATCCTCTCCCTGATACTGAAAGGTTTATTAGAGAAAGATTGAATAGGAATACTTCTCGTAGAAACCTTGAAGATTTAGGATACCAATCCCTCTCAGAAATCCATCACTTATTTGTAGACAGTCATGCTCACCAATCTCAAGAAATGATGGAATTATTCAAACCCCTTGACTTTTCTCAGATAGTAGGTTCTCCCCACACTATTCCAAAATATGCTATCAAGAAGCTCCCCATATTTCAGGGCAATAATGCCATCACTGCCAAGTCTCACCTTCGAAATTTTGAAAAGCACCTGGTCAGTTATTGCAATGATGCTGCCCATGACCATGACGATGTCAAAATGAAGCTCTTTTCTTTATCCTTAGAAGATGATGCTGAAGAGTGGTACCTTGACCTAGATGATGATTCATATAAAACTCTTAGTGAATTGCAAGATGTTTTTAGGAAGAAGTGGGGATAAAAGAAGGAACCAAGACATTTGTTTGCTGTCTTTTATAGCATAAAGAAGATGGAGAATGAAACCATGGATGAATTTAACACTAAATTTAGGCATGTGGTTGTGTACCTTCCTAGAGACATCAAGCCAAAAAATTCCTCTATCCTCATATCCTACATTGAAGCCTTCACCGGTGACTTAAGGTACCAGTTGAGAGATAAAGAACCAACCTGTCTGAAAACTGCCCAGGAATTGGTCGAGAAAATAGAAGAGAATATGCAATCTTCAGGTAAGTCCAACATTCTAGGTCACACTAGGGGACAAAATTCCTGCAACAAAGAGAGCAAGGGTAAATCCGTTGAATCAGAAGAAAAGGGAACTTCTAAAGATCCCATGGAAAAGGTGATGGACATGATAAAAAACTAGGTTACTAGTCAAAACCAACTAATGGCCAATCGTTCTGCACAATTGAATCACATGCATAATAGATTGATCACAATGGAAAGGAATAATGGATGTAGGAACTTTCAGCTGTATCAAAAGAAATTTCCTCTGCAAGAGCCTAGGATTCCAAATCAGTTAGACTCAGCTAACATGGTAGAAGAAGTAATTCCATGGTATAGACCCTGTGAACAATTCCACCAAGAAAGCACTTGTTATGTTGCAAATCAAGTCATAAAACATGGACTTCCTGAGTTTAGTAGTCAGGAAACAACTTCAAGCAAGCCTAATCATGTGTACATGGTAGGCCAATCCTACCCTTTCTCACCAGCTAAACAGTACAATCCTAAGGATGAAACCATTGCAGAATCTTATAATGAAACTTATGATGAAAACTATAATGTACATGATGGGACTCCTATGTGTTCTCCATATAATAATGATAGTCTGGAAGGTTTGCTGCCTTGTGACCTTTTCTCTAAAGAATATAAGTATGAAAATGAGGACAAGTATAACTTGGAGCATGATACAAGTGACGAAGAATCCCTTATCTCTGAAAAATATGTTGATGAGGAGTCCTGGACATTCATGGAAAATCCAGTCTATGACATGAATAAAGAGGAAAATAATGAACCAAAAACTTTTGATGGTTTTGTTGATTTTTCTGTCTATGGCATATCTAAAGGAGAGAGCATGGACCATGTGACTTGGGAAAATCCTAGTATGGAAAAGCAGCATTCAAAACTCTTATATGATCATTCAAAGTCATATCATGCAGAGCCGCACAAAGGTATCAATAATGAAGACATGGAGAAGCAGTGTTGTGAAAAGACAGATGTGATACAGTTAGTAGAATATCAGTCTCAACTATCATCTTCACATATAGAGTTTCCTCATTATTTGGAGCCGCTTGGGGCTTATATAGCGAATTATCATCCGGTAAGCCTTGATGATTAGTATGATGGTGTAGTCAAGCCGCCTCATCATTTCGATTTGTACATCAACCCTATCCAGTCATGGATAGAAGCAGCATGTGCAAGAACTTACCAGTTTGGGAGGAAGTTTGACGACATTATTCATGCCTATGATTTCCCATCCATCCCGCCCCTTCCAGATCATCACGCAGGTTTGCATTTTCTGAATAAAGTATCCTTACTTTGGCTGGTAACCAAAGACAAGGAATTTTTTTTTTATGTTAATAAAATGCTTAGGTGGTTACATTGGATTTTTTATTACACTTAACCCTTTTTATATCATGCTTAGAGTAGGAAAATAAGCTCCTTGAAAAAGAGCATTTACTTTCCGCAATTTTGTTTTGTACTTAGCTATAATAATTTTTTTTTCATTAGTTAGTTACATTTATTTTGTTTAAATAAATCAGCTTAATGGTTCATTTGGTTTTTATGTAAAGATTGTGCTAGTGAGGTTTTTTTGTCAAGTTGAGATGTTTTTACAGGGTGTATAAAACAGAAATTTTGGTGTTCTCATATCCTCTCCTTTCCCTATGACCAGACCGAGCACACATATCACAATTGGAGCCAGAATGTTACCACCTAAGTTGTACTTAGTGGTTTTTTATCAAGTGAGACTGGTGAACTGGACAAAGATTTTTTGTTTGGACTTTAGAAGACCTTCGGAAGTGCTTCTAAGAAGTGCTTGTTGTACTATATCCGAATGTTCATACCCCGTTGGGGGAGTTGTAATAAATGTTCTAGCATGATAGTGTTTGTAAGAGACTCGGTCTCTTAGACTTTATTTGTCAATCCGATTACTAAGTTTTTCACTCAATACCTTCAAAGTTGGGGTGGTCGGCTTGGAATTTAGGACTATTGAGGTTATTAGAGTCTATGTTTCAATGTATAAACATGCTAGGCATCATGGTCGAGTCATACGAACATGTCTAAGTCTCCCTAGGTTTTTTAATTTTTTAAAATTTTCAGTGTTTTTTTGTTAAAATTTATTTTTTCCAAAACTTAGGCTATTTTTTAATAGTTTAATTAGAAAAATTGGTTTTGTAATAAAAGTGGGCTCAATAATTAGTTTCAGTCATGTAAGTGCTCATTTTCAAGCTAAGAGCACCCAGCAAACCTATAGACCCACTATTTCCTAATTTTGAGTGATTTTCCATCACTCAGGTTAGAAAGCCCCAAAAAATCAATTATTGATTATTTTAATTAATAAATTGATGAATAATGGAGCAAATCCAAAATCCTAGATCAATGTATTCTTAATCGATTTGATTGAAATCAGTCTCATTGGCACCAGATTGACTGGATCTGAAAAATACTTGATTGAAGGAGGTGATCTGGGTGGATCCAGAGTTGAACTTCAGCCTCCTTTATGGGGAATTGCACCCTCTCTCTCTCCTCCACATGTGTGGTTTCTTCTGGGAGCTCTATGGTTGATGATTCACTCAGTAGGTTGATGTGTCAACTCAATCAACCTGCCGATTGACATTCAAAATCAGTAGAATCTTAGTTTAGATTCAAATCAAGAATTGATGGACTCTCCTTCAGCTACAGTGGTCTATCTCCTTGGGATTTGTGCCCCCTCTAGGCCGGGGTTTCAATTTTGTGTATAAATAAAGCATGGATGCCTCCTTTCTAGGTTAGTGATAGTTGGATTGAGGAGCCATTGCTATTGTAATACTGTGTAATATATTTTTCTATTAGAATAAAGTGAAGCTTTGGAGGAAATATGGTGTCATGTCATTGTATGTGTGGATGAGCATTTCCATGTTTCACTGAGGTAATCTGTATCTATGTTCATAATTTGGTAATTGTTTGTGGATTCATTGCTAAGATTGATAATAAGTTTATTATAATATTGATAGGAAAGGAGTTTTTTAATAAGTTTATTGCCCATCTCTTTCCTTTTTGATGCATGTTTAGAGATCTAGATTCAGCATGTTTTATAAGTTTATATGCATGTTAGTCTGAAATATCTATGTATGTATTAACCGGATCTCACAAGTATTTTGGCAATTCTTTGGATTCAGTTGCAGGATCCTATCTTGGAGAGGATGCTGATCTAGTTTGCTTCTTCACTCTCTCCGAAACCATTCAAAGGCATAGTCCCTCGACATTCCACCGGAAAGCTCCACGGTTGACCTTCAAGGCTTCCAACAATAAATGCTCTTCTTTTCCTCTTCCTCCTTCAAATTTTTCTAAAATCAGTCCAGTTACTTGTTTGCAGATTTAAGATTGTTTAGATATATCAATTTCAGAGTTTATTTTACATAGATATTTCTGCCTTAAATCTCATAAACTATATCTCATTCCTAAAAGAAAATTTACAAGCATTCTAGATCTAGTTTTAGGGAAAATTGTCATTTTTCAACGCTGTGAAAGTAGATCTAAATATTGTTGAATGCATCGTTGTTTCCTTAGAGTCTAAAATTTTATATTAATAAATTTAAGTGCTTCATTTTTCTTCCCCCAAAGCAGGCTAATATTCCAAGGAAAGCTTGCTTTCCTTGGTTCCTTTTCCGCTTCTTTAAAAACTAGTTTTAACTTAGAATTTTTGGGTAAAATGTTTGTTCATACAAAAGTAATTTAAAAGTACATTTGGGCATATTGAACTATGATAATATTACTATTTTTTATCAGGTGTAACATAAAATAGGAGGAGGGGCTATCTGGAAAGCATTTTTTGACCATTCGAAACCCCCCAAGGGGTCTCTGTCTTCCCAAAATTTCAATTTTTTGCAATTTGTAAACCTTTGGTCTCATTCCATATAAGGACCAGGTGGATTAATTTAAGTTTTATTATATTGTAATTGCTTCTAATAAAAAGAAAAATATTTTTGAATAGGCTCTTTTGAGCCTATTCACCATCCCCCTTGGGGGTGTCCATGTCCGTTTCACTTTTTTGCATTTTTCTCCTTTTCTTCTATTCTATTTTAGTATTGATATGCAAGATTGTATACTTTGATAATATTTTACATTATTCCATATTTTCAATTCAAAAGTAATCATACTACTTACCCCACGACTTCTCAATTGACTCGCAAGGGGAAAGAGATGCGTGGTAGGACTAATTAGAAAACTGGTGTTGTGTATCTCTGATTCCATTTTTATTAATTGTTTTAATAATCATAATAAAATAAACCCTTCCTTGATTCCCTGATTGAGGTCCAATTGGACCGAAAGAGGTTCCTGGGGGGTTTTCTTTTTAATAAGAACACCTCTTTTAAAACTTAGCAAAAATAACAAAGACTCCAGTGTGTATGCTCTATACTTGGTTGCGGTTCATCTGATCAATCAAGCTACATCAAAATCATTTGAGTGACTAGATTAATTAGTATTCACCTCCCAAATTGACAAATGATCAGGCGAAAATCCAATGCCTCGAACAAATTATAAACGGTGGTAAAATACCCAAAGGAGTGGGAACAACTGGAAAGTGACCTTGAGGCATGTTATCAACCCAAATGGCACTTCTCCATCTAAGTGCCGACCTTCTTTATGTTGGTACACAAAATGAAATCTTAGGATTGAAGTTTTCCAAAACACTATAGATGGGCATGACATGGGATGCATTCACCCTTGAACCAGCTTGCCCTATTATTTTTCTAAGTGTTGAGTTGCGTACGCGACTATCCTCATTGCAACTCACATACGTACATGACTATTTCCATTGACAACTCATGTACTGTATGCAACTATCTCCATTGCAACCCACGTACATCAGCATACACATGTTTCCTTTAAGCAACTCCCGTTTCATATGCGGGTTTCCTATATCAATAGTCGCGTACATCTTGATTCGACATTAAAAAATGTAAATCATGATTAATGGAGATTAGTTGGGTCCTAATCATTAACTATCCTAACTGTTTCAACCTCCTCAACCTTTTAAACCACTCTATTTCCCAAAGTATAAATAGAGGCCTTGGGGAGGGCATTAATCAATCAAGTTTAGAGAGAAAAGTTATGCTGGTGGTATATCTTCAAAATTCTTGGAGTAGCAGAACTCAGAGTCCTTTGGTTGTAGAGGAGTCCTTGTCTCAGAAGCTGGGTTGTACTCTTATCTCATTCACTGATTGTTAATAAAGATAATTCTTCTTCCAACATTGTGTTGAGTCTCTTTCATGTATTATGGTTAATGAATATATTCGATTATGCACTAGATATATTGTTTATCTAACCTCTCATATATACATGTATAAGATTGTACTTGGATAATTTTCTCTTTGCAGGTGAAGGAGGTGCATCCCTCGAAGCTTTGGAGAGAAGCAGAGCAAAAGAAGATCAAGCTTAGATCAATAATCGGTAATCAGGTGTGTTAAGAATTTCTTTATATTTTATTTCTGTACTCTATTAAAGCTTATTTTCTGCAAGGTTAGTAGTAAGTTGGTAACCCCAGACCCTAGGTTACAAGGGTGTTTAATCCTAAACAACAGAACTGGTGACTCCACTGGGGAGTCCAACCTACTGTGGGTTAGTGGTGTAGATCCTTGCCCAGTATTTTCTTTGATTCAGTGTGTGGTTTTTTCTCTTGGTTTGGACTTGTAGTGGTGTTTTAAAGACCTTTCTAAATTTTTTTTTTGAAAATTTTTACTCGTGTACATGGGTTTCTATGCTACATATTCGTGTATAGAGGTCTGTGCATGTAGGTTGCTGTATTGAATAGTCACGTAGAGTACGCGGGTTGCTCAACTAGATAGTCGTGTACATACCTTAGCAACAAAACTTTTGGGTAGGGTTGCTTGTCCCTGTCCTTCTTTGGATTTTGTCTTGCTTTGTGGTATTTAGTACTAGGATTTCACTATAAGTTTGATAGCCCTGTTAACCATACTTCATGCTTTTTAGTAAGCCCTTGAGTTTTTGTTGGTTGGATTGTATTTCTTTTATCAATTTGAAGTGGATTTTCCTGTTGGGTGATAGGTCCAAGTGCTATGTGTCTAAATCAATGATTAGGGTTCTAGATACTATATATCCCATGCTATTTTCAAGTAGTGTTGGTTTGTCACTTGCCTTTGATTGATTTCAATGATTTTCATTCATTGTGTCTTCCCAAGCTAGGTGTTTTCCAAGTCTTCCTTAGGTGGTTGATCTTTGGTTCTTATAAGTCTGCTATACTTCATTTTGCGTACTTTATATAGTTTGATTATTCAAGCATACTCAATAATTTTTGCATTTAGGTGCATAGTAATCTTTGAGGAATTTGAAAAGTGAAAAGAAAAGCATTGGAAACATTTGCATTTGAATTGCATATGGTTGTTTTACTTTTACTTTTTAAATAAAATCTCAAAAATTACAAAAATAAGTCTTAGTTTTCTCTTTCCTAGTTGCATTTTCATTAGTTCATATTTACAAAAAAAAAGAAAAAGAGCTTGCTTTAAGTAGTGATAATTTGCTTTGGAATTCATTTATACACCTATTTTACTTTTCTTATCGAGTCTATAATATCATAGTCATTCATGCCACTTACCCTCTGATTAAGAACAACCCTTAAAATGAATGCTATAATTTAAAATTTATTAGTAATTTTTGTTTTATAGGGTCATACACCTACTAGCTTAGGCTATACTTGTGGGATATGAAGTGTAAACTCCCCATAAGTACTTAAATTTAGATGTAGTGGGCCAATCGATAGGTAAATCCTTCTCTGTGTTGATAGTATATGGGAAGGTCCTCTCAAATGGGAGTTAAGCACAAAGCTGCATGGAGACATTGGACTGAGGAGATAACCCTCTGATTCCTTGTCAAAATGTAGACTGAGGTTTTTACACATTTGGGGATTCTATCCTAGATAAAGTTTTGGGATTTGCTACCCTACCCATGCGTACGAATCAGGATTGCGACTGTCCCCCCAGACTGTTGATATAGTTAAGGTAGCCTCTAGTCTCTTGGACATGTATGGTTTATACACAAGTAAACCGGAAGGCTGTTTCTGGTTCACCTTGGACAGGCATGGAAGGTAACCCTTGTTGAAAGTGTAGGAGGGTGGTGGGTGATTCCTCCACTTGTGCCTAAGAACCTCTTCAAGGATGCTAAGAAACTGTCTCTCAACTTCTTTGGGAAAGCATATCTTACACCCCTTGTGATTGTTGAGACTTTAGGAAATTTTTGTAGTGATTGCTCTGTGGTTTTTCTATGTTTTTAGCTGACCTTAGGGTATGAAGAGTCAAATTTACAATTTTGGAGGACCAATCTATCAGAAGGTCACAAAGGTTGCAAAACCTTCCTTCGCTTATCACATTGGAACCTCCACCTCCCCCTCAAAGGCAGGGATTGGAAACAGACGGTTCTTTTGAACCGATAGGAGTTAGTGAAGTTCTGGGTGAACCAAAACTTAGGGAAAACCATTTTAATTTAAACACAGTTGAGATAGAAGACTTGCAGGTTGACAAGTTTGCAAGTAATTTTAATTCACCGCTAACTGACTTAAATGATCCGGTGATCGTTCAGGTTCCTCCTTTAAATCCACATGTGATTGGTGTCCCTATGGGTAGAATAATGTCTAATGTAGGATAAAGTTCTTTTACTTCCACCTCAGCCGCTCTAGCTGAAGGGGTGCTACCTCCCCTGGTAGGTGCCCCTAGAACAAGTATGCCTACTACATTGTTAACTCCAGCTAGCTGAGTGGTTCAACCACCGGCTCCCACAAGTCTAACAGGTGCTTTTGGTGGTATGGCCACTGGGATTCCTGGTGTACCTATAGTTCCTACTTCCTTTGCACACACTGCCCAAAGTGGTCCTATAAGATCCTTGGCTTTTGTCTAAGGATTTCCTTAGAATGGGGGCACATTCCCCCATACACTCCATACATAGGCCTAACACCCTCATATGTAGGGGTGCAGTTTGGAAACACTAATCCTTATTGTCAAGGTTTTGAAACTCCGGTTTCATCTCCGTTCACGAGCTCTCCCTTTTCGATTTTTAGCAGAGGGATACCTGCTCCCGTATTTCAAACCCTAGCTTTGACTGGGGAAGATAGAGCCTCTTATATTGCACGACACATAAACAATCCATTGGCTTATGGATGGAATCCTTTCCAAATCAACCCATCCACTTCACAACCAGTAGCAGGGGGTAACCCCACCTTCACATATGGGAATATGGGGGCAAGTCCTTCTAATCCCCAAACTAGTACTTTTAGTGCTCCGATTAGATCCAAGCTTCCTTTCCTGGCAATGTTAAACTTTCCAGATTTGTCGAAACTGATGAATGACCCAGCAAGATGTGACCACTCCTGGCCAGCCGTCCCTACCAAGCTACCCTCAGATATCCCAAAATTCGAAGGCAAAGTTGGTGATGATCCTGGAGGTCATTCCACCACTTTCCATTTATGGTGCTCTTCCAACTCATTGAATGAGGATTTAGTTCAGTTGAGGCTATTCCAAAGAACTTTGACCAGTGCTGCAACAAAATGGTACATTGAACTGCCTTTTGTTGCATTTAGTAGTTTTTGGGACTTGGCTAATTCATTCCTTAGTCACTTCCAGCTTCCTATCCGTTTTGATTTCGGGACAGACTTGTTATCTACCTTCCGGCAGGACAAGGCCACTCATATTTTAGATCACATCCAAGAGTGGAGAAGACAAAAGAGCCTTATCAAAGCCACTATTCCTCCCGAGTTCTTATTAGAATGGTTACTTAAATCCCTCTTGCCTTATATATCTAAGGATGTATCTACTTTGGGAGTGACGAATGAGGAAGAAGCTATCCTCAAGGCCCAGCAACTAGATTTGATATATTCTCAGTCTGGGATCTTATATGAGATTATCCTTGAGGCACTGAGGCCAACACACAATGTAGAGAAACCTAAGCCTGGATCCCATGCCAATGGTGTGGTTGGTTCCGTGAATTATCACACTGTAGAATCTTTGTCTAAACAGCTCCATCAACTATCCATAAAACATTCTATGGTGGAGGTAGCAAAGGCTACCCCCTCGCCCCAAAATGTAAATGTTTTTGAACAAACCTCTCAGAAGGGAAATCAATAGCCTGGTGGGAAAAAGAAGAGAGGAAAAAAGGGTGAGGGAAACCAAAACAAGCAAAAACCCACAAAAAATGCTGATGGGGGCAAGAAAGAAAAGAAGAAGGTGAAATTCTCATGTAATTTGTGCCATGAAGACCACCTAACCCATCTATGTCCCCTTATGGAACAAGCTTAGAAGTTGTTAAAATCCCAATAACCGACTATCCTGAAGGATCCTTTTCCCCAAGGACAGAATTTTGCTTTAGCTTCAAATGCAGCAAGGGGAACCCCAAATGCTCCTAACCTTAATTATATCAACATGGTTCGATCCGAGACTTTACTACAGACCAAGAACAAGAAATATGAAAAGGAGACCTCGGAGAAGGGTAAGTTGATAGGTGAAACTTCTAACCCTCTCACGATTGAGAAACCTACCAAAATTATGCCCAAGATACCAAAAGGTGTCTTTGAGAAAACCTTGCATAATCCTAATGCTAGGCCTGTAGCAAACTAGTCTGTAGTTGAAGACCTAACCTAGACTCCTTGTGCAATTTTGGCTTTAGACATGTTACAGAGTTGTCCCGCCCAGCGAGATGCACTCTTAACAGCCTTAGGTAGTATGGACGCATCGAGTCTCATGGTGAAATTTAATTTCTCTGATGTCAAAATTCACCTACCATATCATGTAGCCTTATCAATAGATGTCATCCATGGTGGAAAGACCATTGGAAGGGCAGTTGTCAACGAGGGTGCTTCTACATGTGTTATGTCCTTGTCTTGTTGGAAAGCTCTTGGATCCCCAGAGTTGGTTCCATCGAACACCCTACTTACTACTTTCGACGGAAGGTCATTCCATCCACATGGTATCCTATCGGCTTTCAAATTTAAGTTGGCAGGGAAACGATGTCTGTTGAGGTAGAGGTGATTGATGCACCTTTGGATTATAACTTTCTCTTGGGGAGAAGTTGGACTTACACCATGTCTACTATTGCATCAGCCATTTTTCGGGTGGTAGTATTTTCACACGAAGGGAAGTTGGTTACTGTTGACCAACTCAATTTTACTCGAAAAGGTCACATGGAATCTAATGAGTCCACCATACCATTGGTTGATTAGGTTAGACCTGCTTCAGAGAGCTTAGGGGCTGGAATGTATGTATCTTTGATGGGCACATTTGATTTTCCAGCTCTGATCAATTATATAGGTTCTACAAGTGTGGGGAATTCCATAGCTATGGTTGTTGATAGGACTGATCCTTGGGTTCTTCCTTCCCACCATGAACCTGAAGTGCCCTTATCAGTAGTGAAAGTGGCTTATCAAGCTATCATCCATACCGATGTTGATCCTATTTTGGTCCCTCTCATAGTCTCAGAGGAACTGGAAGAAGCCTATTTTCCTGCTTGGGTAGAGAACTCTTTGCATTCTAGAGATTGTTTAGATATGGTTTTACCTTTGGATGAATCCATTCTGGAAGCTATGTGTGGATAAGATAAGATCTATGAATATCTTCACCATCGATCCTATTTTTTTCCAAAGTTAAGAAGGATAGAGAACCAAGAGTTCCATATGAGACTGGCAGGTGATGTTGATACACCTATTAATCCCTTACTAAGGGAAGGAATGTTTACTGAGGGGAATATGGAAAACATTTCTGCTACTATCCCTATCAACATATTTGTAAATCCTAACATTGTGGAAATGTACATATCAGTGCAAACTGCTCTTCGGAGGAGATTGAAATCTATACGAACTTGTTTAAGGAATTCCACGATGATTTTGCCTGGTCATATCAGGAGATGCCAGGCATTGATCCATCAATTGTCGAGCATGAAATCCAAACATACCCTGACACTAGACCCGTTCGGCAAAAGTTGAGACCTATCAACCCGCGTAAAGCAGCGGCAGTGAAGGCTGAAGTTGAGAAACTGCTGAAAGTTGGTTTCATTTATCCCATAGCTTTGACAGAATGGGTATCCAACCCTGTTCCTCTTGAAAAAAAGCAAGGCACTATGCACGTTTGTACTAACTTTCAAGATCTACACAAATCCTGTCCTAAGGACAACTATCCCACGTCATTTATAGATCAAAATATTGATGCTTGTGTGGGAAGTGAAGTCTTTTCGTTTATCGATGGTTTCTCCAGATATAATCAAATCCAAATTAAACCGAAAGACCAACATAAAACAACTTTTATTTCTCCTTAGGGTACCTTCGTGTACAAGAAAATGCCCTTTGGATTGAAAAATGCTAGGGCAACCTTTCAGCGGGCAATGAATTTTTCCTTTCACGGTATTAAAGCCATTGTCGAACCCTACCTTAATGGTTTGCCAGCACATTCTCGTAAGAGGATCGATCACCCAGATCACTTGCATTTTATTTTTGAACGATGCAGTTACTATAAAATTCGCTTGAATCCCCACAAGTGTGTTTTTTGTGTCGAGTCAGGGAGACTGCTTGGATTCATTGTTTCAAACAAAAGCATTCTAGTGGATCCTTTGAAAGTTGAGGCCATCATAAATCTACCTCCTCCTCATTCTATCAGGCAGCTTCAGAGCCTGTAGGGTAAGTCTAATTTCCTTCGATGTTTTATTGTAAATTATGCCAATATTACTAAAGGTTTCATGCACCTATTAAAATAGGACACCCCATTTGTATGGGATGAAATTGCACAACTCGCATTCAAGGCATTAAAAAAATCTTTGTTATCAGCACCATTATTGCGTTCACCAGATTACTCTAGGGAATTTATATTGTATCTAGCCACATCTGAGTCAACCATAGGGGTAGTTTTAGTCCAGGAGGATGATAAGCTCCAAGAGCATGTCGTCTACTATCTCAGCCGTGCTTTAGCCATACCTGAACTTAGGTATTCCCACATCGAGAAGTTGGCCTTAGCAGTTGTGTATGCTGTTCATAGGTTGCGTCACTACATCGTACTAAGGAACACGATGGTAGTGGTGGATGTTAATCGTTTTCAATATGATTTGTCTCGACGGATAGTTGGAGGCAAATTCAAAAAATGGATAGTCATTCTCCAAGAGTTTGACTTGGATTTTCAATCCGCCAAATCCGCCAAATCCTTAATTTTTGCTGATCTCATTGTAGAATTTCTAGTAGAGGAAGATGCAGCCATTGAAGAAGACTCATTCCCAGATGAGCATATCTTTTTGATTTCCACCTCTGACCCCTGGTATGGAGATATACTTATCTATCTCTAGACTTTGAAGTACCCTCCATCCTTCTCACAGGAAGAACAACATAAAATACATGTACATGCCAAGAACTACCTCATTATTGGAGATACTTTATATCGTATGGGGGTAGATTCCATTTTGTGTGGATGTCTTACCCATGAAGAAGTAGATATTGTCCTAAATGATTCCCATAGTGGAGCATGTGGGGGTCATTTATCTAGGTTAGAAACGGCCCAAAAGATATTACGTGCCGGTTATTTCTAGCCCACGATCTTTAAAGATTGTAGGGAAGCCGTGAAGCACTGTCTTCCTTATCATCTTTACACCAGAAAGATGTGGTTGCATCCTGCTCCGTTATATCCCATCATCTTAGTTGGCCCCTTCATGAAGTGGGGGATAGATTACGTGACGTGCAACCCAGTATTGGCTAGGGGGCACAAACATATCATTGTCGCTATAGATTATTTCATGAAATGGGTAGAGGCAATGCCCACCTTTAAATATAACGGGGAAACTGCATCTTTTTTCATTTTCAACCAAATTATCACATGATTCAATATCCCTAAAGTGATTGTCACTAACCATGGCAATCATTTCCAAAATAGTATGATGATTGAGTTGACCACTATGCTAGGGTTTATACAAGAACATTCATCTTCATTCTATCCTCAAGCAAACGGTCAAGTCGAGGCTGTTAATAAAACTTTGAAGACTATTCTCAAACATATTATTAATGCAGCCCATTCCAACTAGCACATCATGCTGTATCTTGCACTTTGGGCATATCAGACCAATGTGAAAATTGCTACAAGGTTTTCTCCTTTCCAACTCGTTCATGTAGTGGGAGCAGTTACCCCAATTGAATGTGAAATCCCATCCTTAAAAATTGCTATTCATGTGTTACCTGATATAACTGAGCTGAAAAAATGTCTATTACATTTAGAACATCTGGATGATCAGTGTAGATATGCACTGACAGCAAACAAAGCTCATAAAAATAGGGTAAAAATCCAATACGATAAATCGGTCAAGCCTCATATTTTCTCTAAAGGGAAGCTTGTTTTACTCTGGGATCAAAACAAAGAACCCCTCGGGGCACAAAATTTCAGGTCTATGTAGTTGGGACCTTATGTCATGTCAAAGGTGTTAAATAAGGGTGCATATGAATTGATTGATTTCAAAGGGAATAAGCTGCCTCAGCCTAGAAATGGACTCTACCTGAAAAAGTACTATGCTTAGGCTTAGCGCTTTTTCCTATATTTTATTGTACATATTTTTATGTACTATAGTTCGTCAGTTTCTATTTTTATACCATCTACTGGTTGTTATAGATGTCTTTCGAGTGGTTTGTAGGTTTCTTCGATGGCGCCCGTCGCCACACTTGTAATTTGGCTTCAGCTGCATGGGTCATTTATTTGCCCTCAGGACAATTAGTTGCCTCAGGAGGTGCTTGCTTAGGTATTGCTACCAATAATGCCATTGAATACAGGGCTATCATTGAGCTTTTATGGGATGCTTTGTCACGTGGTATCACTCATCTGGAAGTCCGACTTGACTCTCAGCTGGTGGTTTCCCAGCTCAATCACGCTTATTAAGTGTGGAACCCTATTCTATCATGTCAGTTTATGCGAGTTAGGTTATTGAAAAGAAATTTTGAGTTTATTATATTCAATCATATTCCAAGAAATCAAAATTCATTAACTGATGCATATGCTAATTATATCTTGGATTGTCATTTAACACATTTTGCATAAAAAATATACAGCAGACACATAAAAAACATTTGTAAATAAACCGGCAATATATATATATATGTGTGTGTGTGTGTGTGTGTGTGTGTGTGTGTGAATATATTTCCATATAGATAGGTTGAGTTTCTGATCCTTAGATCCAATCATAGTTGTATAATATACAAAAAATATACAAAACATGGATCAAAGTCCATAAAATGCTCCTAAGTCTAAGCTTGACCACCTTGGTCCCCCCAATCATCCTGATCACCCTATGCTCGGGCTTCTTCAGCCTCCTCGGCTTCAACAGCCTCAACAACATCTATATACACAAGTACTACTCTTGCTACTTGCCTCATAAGGGGTATCCAGACAGGTGGTATACCAACCATTAGCTCCTGCATGACGGTAGGGATATGCTCAATGCGTAAGGTAGGTACTGTTTGGGTAAGCCTGACCAAATTTCCCTCAAGAACCCTAATCAAAACCTAGTCCTCTCCCAACACAAGACACACATACATGCGTGGATGCCTAGTAGGGTAGACTGGTCCAATATCTGCATTTTGAAATTTCAAAAGGATTAGAACTCTTATACATATGTATATATCTTTATAATTAAAATTCATACAAATTTTAAAAAATCTTGAAAATAGAAAAATACCTGACTCTCCCCATGCTCCTCTAGGGGGGAGGACTGTTGCTGCCTTTCACACACCTGGGTCACGTGGTAGAAATCTTCAAGCCACTCGGTGTGTCCTTGGGGGAAAGTCTCGAGTCAAGGCTGTCACCTTGTTATTGACTCCTCCGTTTAGGTTCAACTCCTAATGAAGCCAAGGGGAGTAGACCCTATTAAGTTACTAAGGATGATTACTTAGTGTGGTGATGTTAAACTGAATGAGTTACTTAGGATTTTGAAATTTAACTATAGACAATCCAAGATGACAAGATACAAAAAATGAACACACGAAAACACAATGCTGAGACACAATATTTATATAAAGAAAGAAAATAACCAGTGCCTTAGAATGGAGTCAAAAAATAATATCAATATACTTGCATGTGCTTGGAGTGAATGTTTTGCGATTGCCTCTTGGTATGTTTTAAGTTAAATTTGAAGTGTGAGTTGATTAAAATTAGGCGAAGTGGGGGACTCCAGATATACCCGAGAGTACTTGGAGTATGTCCAAAACTAAACCTTCATGGGTACCCGTAAGGAATATGTGGGCTGAAATGGAGTCTCTAGGGCTATTGTTCATAACGCACCCGTTAGGGTGTGACAGAGATCGGCGCCCCGAGGTCACTTTTCAGAAGTTCCCGCTTCCTTTGGGTATTTTGCCACCGTGATGGTTTGAACTAGGTGTTGGATTTTCACCTGTTGGTTTGTTAATTTGGGAGAGTGAGTCCTAATTATACTAGTCACTCAAGTGCTTTTGATATATCTTGAATGATTGGATGAACCATAGCCAAGTGTAGAGCATACACACCAGAGTCTTGTCAATTTTAATGAATTTTCAATGGGTGTTCTTGTTTAAAAGAAAACCCTCTAGGAACCTCTTTCGATCCAAGTGGATCTCAATCGGGGAATCAAGGAGGGGTTAATTTTATAATAGCTGAAAAACAAATGATAGAAAAAATAAAGCAGATACACAATTCTAGTTTCCTAATTAGTCCTACCACGAATCTCTTTCCCCTTTTGGGTCAATCGGGAAGTCGTGGGGTAAGTATTACAATTACTTTGAAATATAAAATATGGAATATGAAATTAATAATGAAATAAAGTATACTACACTGCATATTAGATCAATACTAGTTTGAAAATAAATGAGCAAAAAGCAACAAAAAGGACACCGACGCAAATCCCCCCAGGGGGAATGGGGAATGGGCTCAAAAGAGCCTATTCAAAAAATATTTTTATTAACAGTAGTTACAATATCATATAACTGATATAATTCCTCTTGGTCCTTATATGGAATGAAATTAAGAGCTCACAAAGTGCGAAAATTAAAGGTTTTAGTCAAACGGGAGACCCCTGGGGGGATTTGAACGCTACTGAGGCCACCTCCGAACAAAAGATTCCTTTCTTTTCTGTCAAACCTGATAAAAACCAGAAATAATATCAGACTGAAATATTCCCAAAAGCACTCTGAAAGTACCTTTGGTTCAGCTCACTTTTAACCAAAAAAGGTAAGCTGAAAACTAGTTAAAAAGGGAAAAAAGGAACCAAGGAAGGCAGGATTGCCTTAGGATATTGGCTTGCATTTTGGGAAGCCAATAAGATGTGCAATTTTATTGCAGAATATTAAATTTTAACGTACAGAAAACAGAAATCAAATGCATGCAAGCTACAAATTTTCTTTAAAAATTACATGCAAAAAATGGCGATTTCCCTAAAGCTAGATCTAGAAAGTTTATGAAACTTGTTAAGAGAAAGATCTAGAATATGAGATTTGAGAGGATAGATCTATGCTTAAATTACTTTTAATATGATATATCTAAACAAAACCAAAGCTATGAACAAAGTAACCGGGTAAAAGAGTTGATCTTGAGGGAGGAAGAGGAGGAGATAAATGATGGTTTCCTTGAAGATCCACAGTGGAGCTTTCAGGTGGAATGTTGAGGGACTATTTCCTTTGGAAGGATTTGGAGAGAGTGAAGAAACAAACTAGATCAGCATCCTCTCCAATGTAGGAACCTGCAGCTCAGCTGAAATCAAGAAACTTGCCGAAAAACCTGTGAGATCTGATTAGTACATACACAGAGATTCAAAATAACATGCATATAAGCTTATAGGACATGTTGAATCTAGATCTCTAAACATGCATCAAAGGAAAGAGATGGCCAATAAACTTATTGAAAAGCACCTTTCCTATCAAGTTTTTAATAAGCTTATTATCAATCTTAACAACGGATCTACAAGCAATTAGCAAATCATGAACGCATATACAGGTTACCTCAGTAAAATAATGGAAATAATCATCCACACATACAATGGCACAACACCGTCTTGCCTCCAAAGATTCTCTTTATTTCAAATGAACAATACAACAGTACAATAGCAGCAACACCTCAATCCCAGTTCTAACTCTTTTGGAAGAGGCTTCTGTGCTTGGATATATACAAAAACTAGGAGATCCATCCCAGGGGGGCGCAAATCCCAAGGAGATAAACCAAATATGCTGTTGGAGAGTCCATCAATGCCTGATATTTGTCTAACTGAGCCAGATCTGAGTCTCACTGAGTGCAATTGTCAATCGAAGAGCTGATCTAACTGACACCTCAAACTGTTGACTGAAACATCCACCAAAACTCATCCAGATGAGCCAAAACATGTTGAGGAGAGAGGGAGGGCGAAATTCCCCATAAAGGATGCTGAAGATCAACTTTGGATCTGATTTGAACACCTCCTTCAGTCAAGGATTTGTCAGATCCAGTCAATCTGCTTCAGATCTGACTAATTTCAATCAAATCGGCTCAGAATCCACTGATTTATGATTTTGGATTTTCTCCATTATTTACCAATTTATTAATTAAAATAATCAATAATTGATTTTTGGGGCTTTCTATCCCGAGTGATGGAAAATCACTCAAAACTAGGAAATAGTGGGTCCATGGGTTTACATGGTGCTCTTAGCTTGAAAATGAGCACCTACATGACTGAAACTAATTATTTGGCCCACTTTTATTACAAAATCAATTTGTCCAATTAAACTATTAAAAAATAGCCTAAGTTTTGGAAAAATTAAATTTTAATAAAAAACACTGAAAAAATAAAAAAATTGAAAAATTGAAAAAAACCTAGGGGGACTTAGACATGTTCATATGACTGGACCATGATGTCTAGCATGTTTATACATTGACATATAGACTCTAATAACCTCAATAGGCCTAAATGCCAAGCTGACCACCCCAACTTTGGAGGTATGGAGTGAAAAACTCAGAAATTATCAGTCATTTATTCAACAACCAATAATAATCAAGGGAAAAAACACCCTGAGCTGATCGGATTGACAAATAAAGTCTAAGAGACTGAGTCTTTTATAGACACTATCATGCTAGAACATTTATTACAATTCCCCCATGGGGTATGAACATGTGATATAGTACAACAAGCACTTCCCATAAGTACTTCCACAGGTCTTATGAAGTCCGAACAAGTTATCCTTGTCCGGTTCACCGGGCTCACTTGATAAAAAAACCACTAAGTACAAATTAGGTGGTAACAAGGACAAGGTCAGTATCACCTAGAAAATCTAACCCAGCATATGGAAACTGCTCCAAGGCTAGTAACTATCGATCCCACAAAAAGTAGAAGTCGTTGTCATAGACACTCTGGACCGATCCACCACCTCCCTGGCGAAGGAAGATCTCTCCCCACCTACTCAGCCTAGGTTGACGAGGAGAGTGAACTGGCAATGGTAATACAGGACTCAAACCTGGCACCCTCTCAAAGAAAAAGGCTACTAACATGATGGAATAACCAAAATTATTCCACATGCCTCTTTTGCAGTCAGAGAGCTGTTTCCTCATTATCGGGTTCACTCTTGAACACCAGTCATATAGGGCTCCTTGTATACAGTCCACTGCTAGTCTCATTTGGTTCCGAGTTGTAAGGTGAAGTGATGATGACCCTACAACCCTCACTATAGTGCTCGCCAATACCTGTAAAGGAAATTTGCAAATGTGAGCAATAGGGATGCAACTACCCCTCTTTTGAGTGACCGGCTCGCAGTATATGTCTATATAGTTCTGTACACTCAGAAGGTCGCTGCCTCTACCAGTACCTTCCAAGTTCACCGGAGCTCTCCGTCGTGATAAGACAGAAATGAAATAGACATCTTCTAATGCAACCTCTAGAAACTCACCTTGAAGGTCAAACATGCCAAGATCATGATCCCAATAGTTTATCAAAAACTCTAAGAGGAGGACATTTGACTGCATAGGTGAGGTACAGAAAAATTTCAATAACCCACTTTGACGTAAAACATTCACTGTGGGGGCATCTTGTAGAGCTTCTTGGTCCATGTATTCATGTTCCCTCTCCCTCCACTCAAGCACCATCTTTCAATATAATAATCAAGCAATTTCAAACCATTAAATTCATATTAAAAATTGCATTTTTGACCCTATATATTCTTTTTCCACCTCACATAGTGTACGTGACTGTCCTTTGGCCAAGTCGTGTACTGTACGCGACTTTCCTTCGGGAAACCTGTGTATAGAATGCGTGTATGTGACTATTAACATACCATACCCACGTACAAAGAGTTCATGCTTTGAGGGCACTTGAAAACATAAAATTTGGGCCCAAAATTGAGAATTGCTTGGATCAAATGAAAGAGCATGGATTGTAGTTTTACCTGACACTTGCGGTTTCGAGAATTGTTCACCGAGTCGTCCACACCGAGAAATCAAAGGTAGAGGTAAAGCTTGTCTTTTTTGGATAAAAATCAAATGGTGAGTTTTTATTCATATTTTGAACTATTTATAGAAAAATTATTTTCAAAGTGGGTTTTTTCCCTATAGTTCATTTTTTTAAACTAATGCCATATGTTTTCTTCCATTGGACATGTTTATGGTTGTTTTAAGTTGTTTTTTCGATCATATATGATGGTTTTTTGGTCATTTCACATGCATTTTGCATTTATACCTAATCCATCTTAATCCTAGCATTAACACTTCAACCACAGACTATGGTATCCTTAACCATTAGTTCCTTGTTTATACCGTTGTTCTTCCGTGGATAGGACTTTCCTCCCATGAGTATCCTCATTTAGAACCTACTTATTGTCTTTCGATACTCATGCTGCAACTATCATAGCTTTATGGGAGTATTTTTAGCTATTTTTCACACCAAATTAAGCCTCATTTTGGTCTCTTTTTACAAGCCATCCCTTTATAAGACTCCTTGCCCTTATGGAGTTTCTTTAGGCCCAGGTATAATTCCTCAAAACAGACTTGACTGCTGAGTAAACTTGTCTGTTCAAGCTCGTTAAGAATATGTGAATGGGCATCGACATTGTTGGTAGGTTATCTCTTTCTCGGACCATGTGGAATAATACGAGAAAGGATCACTCTCTTTTCTATAGAATTGAGAAGAGTATTCTTAGGTACAAGTTTATCACTTTTCCGGACATAAGGGACTAAATTTATTGAAAAGGAACACCCGGTATGAGCTCAGTTTTCTCTTTTTCATGCTCTGGACCTAAACATGAAAAATATTTCAAGTGTACTTTATGTCTTTGTCATGCTTGTTAAACACCAAGAACAAAGCATCGAGTTTATTGTTGTAAGCCCCATTTCTTGTACTCAAATGGATCTTTCCGAGTGATCCACGAGTGATCTTGCTTTCGTTCACACTCATAAAACTCAATCAATATGCTGATCTCGAAGGAGCATTGGGTAGGTGGTAATTTAACCTTTTTTGGACCTCCCTGACTAAGTACAAAAAATGTTCACCATTTCTTCTACGAAAGTTAAGAGAGTTATTCTGTGGTATTTTATACTTTTTCGGCCTCAGGAGACTAAATTGGATGAAAAAGGACCCCCTAGAGTCTTCTTCAGAGTTTTCAGACTCTCTAAACATGAAAACACCAAGTGAGTATGTACTATTTTGATCTCATAAAATCCACGAATCAGTGACACTATCAAGCATTATTCCCTCTTCTATTCAAGCTTGTTAAAAAATGAAGAGAAACTTGAGTTGACATTCCTAGACTCATTAAAATTTAATAGGGAAGATAAGAAAGAAGTTTTCTTTTGGTTCTCAGTCAATGGAAGCACTCTCTATCTTTTCCGATACTCATGTCTTAGTGTTCACTTTCAATTTAGCTATTACTTTGAGTTTCTTACTCCTCCTCTTTTCAGTGCTACCTGGGGAATCTGATCATGTCTCCTACATGACAGATAAGTCTAGTTGTACTATCTGTAAAGTTAAAAGTTGCCTTGGGTCATCTCTGTGTTGTGCTCACTGTTCAAGGACTTAACCCTGTATCTGATTTATATCCTGATTCCCTCATTGGATTATCTGTTATTACTTGTGTCTCCCTTCCTTTACCCAGTTCCTAGTCACTCTTGTGATCCGTTGGAGGATCTATTGCCTTCCTCATCATAGTATGGTTCTGCATTAGTACTTCTTGACAAAGAATACCTAGAGTTTTTATGACCGTACCTTAGGATTCACTCGCATTGTGGTGAATTCCTTTGCTCCAGTTGTCAATTATCACCTATTGGTTGACAATCTATTGAATCCTATCCATGTTCAACTTCAATAAAAATCTATTCACATGGCTTGGATTGTACTGGTTTTTTGGTATTTTTGACGAAGACCTTAGTTTCATATCTATGGACTAAGTTGCACAAGATTATGTTGTGGTCACTTAGACAGCTTCCATATCTTTGAAAACTCATCATTATTGTATATTGTGGATTCGATCCACCTTTGTAATATATGTGGTCTTGTACCCGTACTATATGATGTACTCAAATATTGTAAAGGAGCTAGTGTTCCAGTATATTGAACATAGCATCCTCAAATATGACTTTGTATATGACATTATTATGTATTTGTTTTAGGTACCACCTCTGCTCCATTGGACTTTTGAGTTCTCTAAGATAATGATTATAATGTATTTCGGCCATCATTTCCCTTTGACCTCACACATTAGGGGGCATCTGTTGTTATCAACCCAAATGGCACTTCTCCGTCCGAGTGCCGACATTCTTTATGTTGGTACACAAAAGGACCTCTTAGGATTGAAGTTTTCCAAAACACTATAGATGGGAATGACATGGGATGCATTCACCCTTGAACTAGCTTGCCATATTATTTTTCTAAGTTTTGAGTTGCATACACGACTATCCTCATTGCAACTCATGTACGTATGTGACTATTTCCATTAACAACTCATCTACTGTACATGACTATCTCCATTGCAACCTGTGTACATTAGCATATGCAGGTTTCCTTTAAGCAACTCGCGTGTCATATGCGGGTTTCCTATATCAATAGTTGCGTACATCTTGATTCGACATTAAAAAATATAAATCATGATTAATGGATATTAGTTGGGTCCTAATCATTAACTATCCTCACTATTTCAACCTCCTCAACCTTCGAAACCACTCTATTTCCCAAAGTATAAATAGAGGTCTTGGGGAGGGCATTAATCAATCAAGTTTAGAGAGAAAAGTTATGCTGGTGGTATATCTTTAGAAGTCTTGGAGTAGTAGAACTCAGAGTCCTTTGGTTGTAGAGGATAGATTAATTATCAAGAATAATTATTTAATTATCAAGATAAGTATATCTGTTATGCTTGGTTCTTCCATGTATTTGTCTATGAAATTATATATTCATGTTGAATGCTTGTTGATTATTAAGTAGAGGTTTAGTTCTTTTATGTTTTTCTGCATTTTACTTCTATACATGCCTTGTGTTCTTGCATTGCATTTTCCTAATTTCATGGAGGGTAGAAGCTTGTACAAAGGTCAGAATCCATCTGACTTAGTGTTTCCGCCCCTTGGAATCCGCTTGCGGAAGGTGGAAACTGGAAAAGGAAAAGTTGGACAAGGAATATTATGGCATTTCCTTACCCTGAGATATGCAACAGAAGGTTGAATGCAGGAGGTGATAGAAGGAAGTTTCAATCCAAGTAGAAGTGTGTTTTTCAATTTTTGAAGTCCGAGATCGAAAAGCGAAAGTTAGAAGTGCAGAAAAAGGTTAAGGTCAAAATTCGTTCTCTTGATTTCTGACTTTCGTAGCGGAGGCAGAAGGTGGAATGCAGGAGGCAAGAGAAAGATGTTTTATTAAAGCAAAACATGGGATTTTCGACTTTCAAAATCCTCCTGCGGAAGGTGGAAGGTGGAAATCTAGAAAAAGGTTAAGCTAAATATTTGGTCTTCTAATTCCCGAGTTCCACACTGGAGGGAAGAAAGGCGGAAGCGAGGATAGGCGTTCTGTCATTTGATATTTTTCTGACTTCTAAGTTCCGAAGTATGAAAGGAAGAAGGAGGAAGGAAGAACAGTGGTTGAAAGACTCCATTGAGAGTTATGTTTCCGATTTCTGAGTTTTGCAAGGGAGGCGAAAGTCGAAAGGTGAAAAGTGGATGAAGTATTTCTATCAGTTGTTGTTCTCCCAATCTCCGAGTTTTACAATGGGAAGGAGAAAAGAGGAAGCGTAGAAGGCTGACAATTTACTTCGTCGAGCCTTTCATTTTTTTATTCCTGATTTCTGAGGTCGGAAGTGTGGAAGGCAGAAGGAGGAAGAGTGGTTGAATTTTTCCATCACACACTAATTTTTCGAATCCCAATTTCCAAGGTAGGAAGGCCGAAAAGTGGAAGTGTGGAAGGTGGAAGGTAGAAGAGTTTTTAATGTCTCTGAAACACACTATGTTTCCAATTTCTGATTTTTGGGGTCAGAAGGGTGGAAAGCAGAAGTGCAGAAAGGACAGGTTTAGTGCGAAAAAGTTGTTTGTGGTAGTTGAAGGGATCTGTCAAGGGAGGAACAACTATTATAAAGGTTTCTAAGCCTGAGAATGAAGGTGGAAGTGTGTGTTAACATCCATGCCCTGTGTTTCGAAGGAGAACAAGGGCTCTTGAAGTAAAAATTTTAATGTTTCTACATTATGAGGTATGGGGATGTTACATTGTGGTATCAGAGTGAGGTTACAACATTGGTCCTTGATGGGCCAAGTTGAACAGTTATTAGAGCTCTTGGTAATGGTTTTTTCTTCTAATTTTATTATGCAACTAACAGATGATGTGTTAACACCTTTTGGAGATTCATAGTGTAGATGAAAAAAGTGGGGTTTCAACTCATCCATGAGAACCTACAATGTGTGATACACGAAATCTCTATGAGCACGAGGAATATGCTATGGGGGAAAATGTCAGAGTTGGAAATGATGATACAAAAACTAATGGAAGGATATTTCAAGAGACACCTCCAGATATTGCAGCCACCATGAGAAGCTTGATTAAATCTCAGGAATAGAAGCATCAGCTAAATGTCACCATGTTGCAAAACTTAAAAGACATCCAAAGGAGGATGAGCTTGGGGTGTCATACAAAGAAACTAGAAGGAAAAAAAACTAGTGCAAGAAGAAGGGAGAGGTATTCTAGTGGGTATTATGACTCTGAAGGATCCACTAGGGGATCAAGCTCTTCATCACATGGAGAAAAGAGAAGGAGGCATTATAGAAACAACTCACATGATGAGTTTAAAAAGCCAAGGCCTCCTACCTTTAATGGTGAGATATAGACTGGTCAGGAAGTTGAAGCTTGGCTCCTTGGGATTACGAAATATTTTCAAGTCCAAGACTATTAAGGAAATATGAAATCTAGGGTTTCCATCTTCCACCTGAATGGAAGAGCATCCATTTGGTAGGACCACCATAGGTAGGTAAAGAATACTAGTGAAAGGAATATCACTTGGAAACAATTCAAGAAGTACTTCAGGTAGAATTACCTCTCTGACAGGTATTATGATGACAAGATCAGAGAATTCCATGAGCCAAAACTGGGACAACAGATAATGGAAGAGTATACCAATATATTCTTGGTACTGGTAAGGTATGTCAAGTATATTAGGGATGAAAAAGTGAAAATCCAACATTTTTTGAGTGGGATACCTCAAGCATACAAAGATAGATTCAAGTTTGATGAGCCTAGAAATCTAGAAGAGGCCATTAGAAAATATAAGTATTGCTATGAGAAAAGCAAGGGAAAACCTGATTACCAAAAGGTTTGGAAGGACAAGAGAAACGAGAAGTCTGACCAAAGGAAGAAATGTTTCAAACCTTCTAACTTTAGGAATCAACAGAAGAAACCATCACAAGCCATGGGTAAGCCAGCTAGAGTGATGGGAGAAAATCCAAGAGATCCACAATAGAACAGGGAACCTATCTAATATTGGAAATGTGGAGGACCCCATCTGCATAGGAACTATACACTTGAGAATGGGAATGTAAGGCCAACTTAAAACATTCAAGAAGATGAAACAGTGGGTCAAGTTGCAAGGTCTGTCCCTAGGATTTAAGCAGCTCTGGAGAACCGCCAAGAAGATCATCAATTAAGTGTGGTTGAATTTGCAGGTAAGATTGCTAAGCAATATGTTTCTATATTAATTGACCCTGGATCTAATCAAATTTATATTAATCCTAGAGTTGTTGAGATATGTGATTTTAAGAAGTTAAAGCATATAAAATCATGGCCCAGTTCAGCTAGCCACTGGGGCTAAGAGAAAGGTTAGTGAAGTGACCGACAAATTTCCATTGGTTATGGATGGAATTGTCACTTGTGTAGATCTGAATGTTCTACCACTTGGTTCCTATGATTTTCTCATTGGAATGGATTGGTTGGAAGCACACAGAGTAAAAATTGATTGTTACAACAATACTTTTGAGTTCTTGGATGAAGAAGGAAACCTAAATGTTGTGAAGGGCCTTCTAAAGGTGATTTATGTTAGGAAGATTTCAACCATGCAGCTGAAGAAGTTCTGTAGGAAGGGTTGCAAAGTGTATGCAACCCATGTTGTGGAGGAATCAGAGAATGAAACTCCTAGGTTGGAAGATTTTCATGTGTTATGGGAATTCAAGGATGTTTTTCCTGATGAGATTCTAGGTCTTCCTCCAAAGAGGGACATTGACTTCACAATTGAACTTGTTCCAGGAGCAACACCAATGTCCAAGACACCCTATAGGATGAGTACACTAGATATCTTGAGCTGAAGATGTACCTACAAGAGTTGTTGGAGAAGACGTATATCAGACCAAGTGTGTCCCCTTTGGAAGCACCTATGTTGTTTGTAAAGAAGAAAGATGATGCACTCAGGTTGTGTATTGATTACAGATAGCTGAACAAGGTTACTGTGAAGAATAAATACCCTTTTCCTAGGATTTATGACCTGTTTGATCAAATGAGAGGAGCAAAGGTATTTTCTAATATTGACTTAAGGTTTGGTTACCATCAGGTAAGAATCAAGGATGAAGACATTCATAAGACATCCTTCAAAAAAAGGTATGGAAATTTCCATGGAATTTATTAGAGGATTTCCAATGACTTGGAGGAAACATGATTCCATCATGGTTGTGGTGGATAAGTGTACAAAGGCAACATATTTTATACCAGTTAAGTCCACACATAAGACGGGAAATATTGCAAAAATATTCATGAAGAATATTTTCAGATTGCATGGATTTCCTAAGGAAATAGTCTCTTACAAGGATCTTAAGTTCACCTCCAACTTTTGGTAGGGTTTGTTTGCAGATTTGGGGACAAAGATGAACTTCAAAACTGCGTACCATCCTTAGAATGATGGTCAGATAGAGAGAATGAATCAAGTGCTTGAAGACATGCTTCACATGTATGTGATAGACAAATCATCCAAGTGGGAGGATTATCTACTCTTGCTAGAGTTTTCTTATAATAATGGGAAACAATAATCTTTGGGGATGAGTCCTTATGAAGGTTTGTATGGAAGAAGGTGTAGGACACCTGTGACATGGGATAATCCAGTGAAAAATATTATGCTTGTTCCATAATTTCTCAAGGAGATGGAGCAAGGGGTTGCAAAGATCAAGTAGAATTTGAAGGCAGCCTAGTACAGACATAAAATCTATGCAAATAAGCATAGGTTGGATAGAGAGTTCAATGGCAGGGATCATTTTTACCTCATAGTGAGGGAAAAGAAGAGTTCTTTGAATCTTGGAAGTTGTGCCAAGCTGTCACCTAGATATTGTGGGTTGTTTGAAGTGCTTGTAAGAATAGGGCTAGTTGCATATAGAATTGTGTTTCCTGCTAGCACTAGAGCTCATAATGTTTTTCATGTTTATTTGCTTAAGAAATATGTACATGAACCTAACCATGTGATTGATTGGGATGTTATTCAAGTGGGACCCGAGCAAGAGTTCCAAATCGAGCCATTGCGCATGCTCGACGGGAAGGTCACCATGCTCCAGAATTGAGCCATAGGGTAGGTAAAGGTGCAATGGAAGAACTACGGTATTGAGGAGGATACTTGGGAGTTGGAGGATTCCATGCAATTGGCACATCCATTTTTGTTCAATTTTGTTTAACACTAAGGTGGTTCCCATGTAGAAGTTTTGTCCAATTTTGTTAAGCACCAAGGACAGTGCTTTTGAAGGGAGAAGGGATTGCAATACCTCAGTTTTTACCCCATGGTATTAATATTGTACATGATGTATATATATTGTATTGAGATTATGGCATGGAGCTCAAGGCCAAGGCCCTGCCATTGAACTAGTGTCTGGTGCATAGGTGATCAAGGTTAATACCTATGGTTTTGGTGCTAAGTCAAGCACAGAACATTTTGATATATCATGTAAATGTACAAATTAATATAATACCACAGCTAGCTATGGGACTACAAATGTTAAAGAGATGGGGGCATGACTCCATAAGGAACAGGGTGGGGATTCAGTCAAACACCCTCAGCCAATAGGGTGTGACCAAATATCAATGGAGAAACCCATGAACCCTCAGCCACTTTTTTCCTCTATCCTCAATCATCAATTCCTTCGAGACGTTGGTTGATACAGTTAATTCCTTGGCCAGAGCAAGGCATGGCAGTATGATTGCTTGACTAAGAAAGCTTGTAGGTCTGTATCCTTGGAGGCCATGTTCTTGCTTCTACAGCAAGTAACCATGTGGTGCATGCCCAGTTCGTCCTTTCTCCTAGATACACAGATGGTTTTGTTGTTGGGGAAGCATCATGGTGGTTCATTGAGGGATTATTCCATTTTGTTCATGTGATTTGTGCATTCAATTTTCTTGCAGAATTGTGTTTTGATTTTGGTTTGTTCACCTATTATTTACCTTCCTTAGCCATGCAGAGATTGGGGTGGTCTCCTTGTTTTGCTAAGTGAATGCAATCCTTTCTTGTTGTGTTTTGGCCATGTATAATCCTTGGCTAGAAAGTATGATAAAACCACTATGAATAATGGCTTGGATGGGTGCCAGATAAACCCAGTTGTGTCTTGGTCAATCCCTATTTTGGAAGTTGTCTTGACTATGAATAGTCTGCTAAACCCAACATTGTTTAGCTTGTAAGCCTGCATCCTGATAAACCCATATGTTGGATTAGATGTGTCTTATGGTGTTTTGGCCATGTACAATACTTGGATGGATAGTATGATAAACCCACTGTGAATGATGGCTTGGTTGAGTGCCTTATAAACCCATCTATGGCTTGGATAATCCCTATTTTGGAAGTTGGCTTGACTATGAACGGTCTGATAATCCCAACTATATGCTGGCTTGGATGAGTAATTCTGATAAAGCCAGCATTATTTGGCTTGTAATCCTGCAGCCTAATAAACCCATCTATTGTCTTGGTTGTGTCTTGTGGTGTTTTGACCATGTGCAATCCTTGGCTAGATAGTCTGATAAATCCAATGTGAATGATGGCTTGGATGGGTGCTTGATAAACCCATATGTGGATTGGATGATCCCTATTTTGGAAGTTTTCTTGAATATGAACAATATGATAAACCCAACTATATGCTGGCTTGGCTGAGTAAGTTTGATAAACCCAACATTGTTTGGCTTGTAAACCCACAACCTAATAAACCCAACTTGGTGTTGGATTGGCTGGACAATCTAATAAACCCAACTGTAGGTTGGCTTGACTATGTGTGTGCTCTGGTTTGGTTGTGTATAAGCCTATTGTTTCCCTATTTCCTTGTGGTTAATGTTCATCTTGGGGGTGGCATTGTGTTGAGAGATTAATGAATACACTGGCCTATGGTTGGGTGGAACGTTGCATTCACCTAGCTAGTTCCAGGATAACTTAATTATCAAGATAAGTATCTCTGTTATGCTTGTTTTTTCCTTGTATTTGTCTATGAAATGATATATTCATGTTGAATTCTTGTTGATGATTAAGTAGAGGTTTACTTCTGTTATGTTTTCCTACATTTTACTTCTATACATGCCTTGTGTTCTTACATTGCATTTTCCTAAGTTCAAGGAGGATAGAATCCTATACAGAGGTCAAAATGCATATGGCTTAGTGTTTCCGCCCCTTGGAATCCACCCGTGGAAGGGGGAAACTAGAAAAGGGAAAGTTGGAAAAGGAATATTATGGCGTTTCTACACCCCAAGATCCATAGTGGAAGGATAAATGCAGGAGGTGGGAGAAGGAAGTTTAAATCCAAGCATAACTATGTTTTCTAAGTTCTGAAGTCCAAGGTTGAAAAGTGGAAGTTTAAAGTGCAGAAAAAGGTTAAGGACGAAAGTTGTTCTCCCAATTTCGGAGTTCCGCAGTGGAGGCAGAAGGAAGAATGTGGGAGGTGGGAGAAAGATGTTTTATCAAAGAAAATGTGGGATTTCCAGTTCTTGAGTTCTGCACTGGAGGGAAGAAAGGTAGAATGCGGAAGGAAGAAATGAGGATAGGATTTCCATCATTTGATAGTTTTCAGAATTTTTAGTTTTGAAGTACAAAAGGAAAAAGGGAAGAAGATGGAAGGTGGAATGGTGGTTGAAAGACTCCATCGATAGTTATGTTTCTGATTTCCAAGTTCTGCAGGGGAGGTGGAAGGAGGAAGTTGAAAGGCAAAAAGTGGATGAATTATTTTTGTCGGTTGTTGTTCTTCCAATCTCTGAGTTTTGCAGTGGGAAGGCAGAAAGCGAAAGTGCAGAAGGTGAAAGGTGGAAGACTAATAATTCACTTCATTGATCCTTTGAGTTTGTGATTCCCAATTTTCAATGTCAGAAGGGTGGAGGGAAGAAGAGTGGTTGAATGTTTCCATCACACCCTAAGTTTCCAATTCCCGATTTCTGAGGTCAAAAGGGAGGAAACCAGAAGTATGGATGGTGGAAGGTAGAAGAGTGTTTGATGTCTCCGACACACATTATGTTTCTGATTTTTTATTTCTAGGGTCAGAAGGAAGGAAAGAGGAAGTACAGAATGCAAAATGCGGAAAGGATAGATCTAATGTGTAAAAGGTGTTTCTGGTCCCAAAAGGGTTATATCAAGGGAAGAATGAATTTTACATTGGTTTCTACGCCTGTGAATGAAGGTGGAAGTGTGTGTTAATGTCCATTCCTTGTGTTTCGAAGGAGAACATGGTTTCTTGAGGAAAAATTTTAACTTTTCTGCATTATGAGGTATGGGGATGTTACAGAGGGAGTGGCTAATGATAATTTTAAGAATATTAGTGAAAGGAATATTTATTTGGTCAGGGGCATTACAAAATTACTTCAGAATTTCTATGTTAGTTGCAGTAAAGGAAGTTAGAGTAGTAATCGAGCAAGAATTTTTTTTTACTGCATCGTAGGGAGAAGTTGTTCCTTTTGAGGATCAACCTGTCAAGGTACCCATGAAACCTTGGAGAATAAATATGCAAGTGATCTCTAAGGAAATTGATTTGGGTATTCCAGAGCATAATGACATGATCAAAGGAATTGGTCATGTAAGTATTTATTTTTCTACAATTCCTATGTATCTATTGCATAATATTCAGCAGGATGACATAGAGGAGTTGAAGGAACGAGAACATGCAGTGTTTGAAACTCTCAAACATTTAAGAATATCGTCACATCACTAAAAAATAAAGTAAAATATATGGAGCATAAATCATAGAGATGGAAGGAATCTAATCAAAGGTTGTAGAAAGATGTCTTGCTTTCCTTCCATGACTTCTCTAAAGAGGGAATTACGTCTGAAATGCTCCCATAGGAAATAATTTTTCGACTTGGGGAGGTAGTTGTTGACCTTTGCAAATGAGTTACAGAGATAGAAACAAACATGAATCCCAATACACCTTAGGTATTGGAATCCCAACAAAAGGAAATAACTAAAATTGCACAGAAGATCCAGGAAGCCGAGGAATTTTGTGCCAAAGCATATTATGCATAGGTTTCTTAGTAATGGGAAGCCTTAATGGATGATGTAGAGTTGGATCAAGTGGTAGAGAAAATTCATACCATAGAATCAAATTTGAATGGGATTAGGAATGAGTTAAATAAACTTCCACCGATTGAGAAGACGAGAAATGATGTTAACTTAAAAACATTACAACAGCTGGTTGCTAAATCGCAGAAACAACAACAACGAAGAACATAACATGTCACATAACTCTAGGATGAAGAAAAATAATTTACAGGAACCATTGACATGGTTCATGAGTGGGTGCAATAGGTGATCAATGTGACGAGAGTAGCAAATTCAAAATATATTAGTTTCAAACTTGTTGAACAAATGCAAAAGGTAAAGGAATATGTGCAATGAGAAGAAGAAACGATAATGAATATCTGTTACGAGTTTCAGAGTAAACTCAACTCGACCAAAATTCTTAGCTGAAGTGGATTTGGATAAGAACATAGTAGAGAGACTAGAGAAAGGAGAGATCTAGGAATAAACTAGAGCATTGTTACAGCTGATTTTACCACACATGGTTGATCACATGTTCATGGCCTTCCTTGTCCCTCTGCAGACTTTTTGGACCCCATGGACCAATATTATACTTTTATGTTTCCAAGTTCATCCCTTGAAACATCTGTTTATTGTTGTACACGACTTTAATCCTATACTTGTGTGTATATGCGGATATTGACCTAAAACCTGTGTACATCGTGATGTGTGCATAAATCCAAATATTTTTGGAGTTTTCCTTGATGTGTGTTTGAACCACTTGACTCTTGGCCTTCCATATGCCTCGAGATCACTCGGATTTGACCCTTCATTACCCATTTGGAGTGCTATATAAGAAACCCCTTAAATACATTGAGGGGGAGGAATTGAAGAGCAAGAAAACTATAGTCCATTGTTTCCATAACGTGCCTATACTTGAGTCTGCATCCCTTTGTCCCTTTGGAGTACTTTGTGTTCTTCCCACGCTTTCCTTTGGTTGTGAGATTTCTATCGAGAGATGGAGGATTGAGGTGGTGGAGGCCTAGGTGGAGGACTCAGTTTCTCGGGTTCGCAGACGTGCCAACAAAGGTTTTCACTTGTGTAATCTCTAATTTGATTAATAAAAATATCTTTTCCTGTTCATTTAATGTGCAATTGAATGAATATTGAATCCATGGATATTTTTAATTGTTTATACGTTGATGAATATATATGCTAGAGTAGATCTAACACCATATTATAGAGCATGCTTGTTTTGTTTACTGTTGTTGAGAGTGAATTGCTAAAGCAAGAAGGATTAGAAAAAGCTCAATGAGGATCTACTTCAACCATTTGGAATAAGGTACGATCCATGAAACCTTAGTGTTAGATATTTGGTTTCTCTTGCATATAGGAAAGGATTGATTTCTACTGTTTATCTGTCTGTTGTGGTACACCCCAAGCCATAGGAAGTTTCTCTCCGTAACAGAATTGGCGACCATACTAGGGAGGTTCCTAGTTGTTTCTCTTTAAGGGTTTTTCGGTATTCAATGTACTTGAATTGCTTTGATTTCTCTGTTTCTGTGTCAGGTCTAGGGGCATGTTTACCTAGTAGTATCTCGAAGGATTAAATTTTGTCTCATCCTGTCTTTTTACCTTATTTTTCTCTCTTTTTCTTCCTGTACGTGGGTTTAGCTTTCACAGTTACGTATACATGTGAGGTTTCCTCGAATAGTCACGTATGTACACAGGTTTACTAAGAATAGTCGCGTATACCTTGATTTTTTTATTTATTGGGAATATTAAGTGTTGCTAGGTGATTTTGGATGATTGATGAGTCTTCTTGGATGCTTTTGGAGTCTGTTTCTAACCAGAGACTATTTTTTAATTTGATTTTTAGAAATGTTCTTGTCATTCATTTTCTACTTTTTTGTTTTGAGATTAGTGCATTAGGTCTCTTTTACCTTGGTGCTTTGCTTGGCTGCTGTTTGTGAGTGGTTGTAGAGTTTGAGGGTTGTAGAGTCATCTTTTTTTCTTTTATATCTCATTTAATTCAAAAATACAAAAATATTTTTATTTTTGCATAGTTATGCATTGCTTGCATTTTGCATTAAAATGGTATTTGCATTAGGTTTGGTTGGTGAATCTTAGTCATATTTTCATATAGGAATGAAAACATTTACATTTGAAGGAAAAATTTTGCACTTCACATAGTACCATACCCTATTTTTCATTCTACACAGTGCATTTGCATTGATTGTTAGGTGTTCATTTTGCTTCATGTTGTGTCATAACACCATAAGTTGCATGACCATTACCCTTTGATTTTAACAACCAACTAAAATCAACGCTTAATAAAATGAATTACACTCTTTTCTTTTCTAAGGTGCATCAACAAGATTAGGTTTTAGGGTCTTGGAATAGTTCATTATAAGTTAATTCTCTAAGACCACTAAACAAAACAATTAGGTGTCTGTCCAGTGAGAGTGTGAAACCCTTGGTATAATTAGTGTTTCTCAGGAAGTTCCTCTTACACGGGAGTTAAGCACGAGTCAGTGCATGTGATTGTGAATGGAATGACCCCTGGTTACTTTTTGTGAGCACCGGAGATATTTCTGAGATTGTATTCATATCTGGGGGCATTTGAGGTATTGGTTAGTGCACCCTTAGGGTACTAGTTGTGATTTCAGGCTTTGGGCTTTGCTACCCTTCCCATATAGTCAATCCCACCTGCAACTATCTGCCTGAGAATTGATTATATTGTGGTGACCTTAGTTGCCTTACCTAGGTTATCAAGGGGGTATTTGTAGAGGTTATTCTATAGGTGTGCTGGCCAGGTAGGGGTTGGATGGCACAGTCGCTATGTATGTTGAAGCTGAAGGCCACTATAATTGGTTACAAACCTATGCTTGTTGTGTATGGGAGCCTCAAGCCTCTCCTAGGAGAGACATACCTGCTTCATTCAGGAGCTCACTTATCCTACCATTGGTTTTCTTGTTGTTTGGATTTATATTTTCTTAGGTGTACACTCTATGCATGCTAGTCTGCGTAGGGTTGCGTAGATAAATCGAGTCTTTTTTTTTTGTTGATTCATTGTGGATCTAAGTGTGGCACTCTGTCTCTCTTATCGTTTAGCAGGTCTTCCACCTTCTACATCTCCTCCTCCCTTGGGAGAGAGATCTAGATAGTTTAGGAGGACTAGTCATCACATTGATTCACACAAAGATCTTGCCATGAGTCATCAAGAGCCCGAGATCCTAGACCTTCCACCTTCCCAGCCTCTAGCGACGGAAGTTGATCCTTTAAGCACATATGGAAATCCACCTGAGTTTGGTCCTGATGGGACTAAACCATCACATGATGATTTATCACAGTGTCCTAATTACATTAGCTCCGACCCCCATTATTGGTTATAATATATGGGTGAAGATACTTGACATGAATCCACCAGCACTAGCCACATTAGATATGGCATGCCTAATGTTCCCAATCCACGTCCAACACCTCACGTCGAGCCGGTTGGTCACCCTGGTACTGAGCCTGGGGCACTTCCATTCCTTTCCATATGGAGAGGTTTGGTCATAGTAGTCACATTGTGCCATCCACTCCTACGATGGCAATTCCTTCACAAACACATCCCAGACCTAGCACTAGTGTTCCTCCTCAGGGAATTCATTCGAGACATGTGAATATTGGGGGTACAAGCTACATTCCTTCACATATTCCATTGTCTTCTCAACTTTTTTCTTCAAATTATTTTTTGAAAGATCCTCTTCATAACTCTAGTGGTCCTTCGGGCCGAAGTTCAACTTCAAGCCATGTTTGTCCTGCGACTGCTAACACTGTAGTATCACAAATCCAAGTGCCTCCTGTTGTGTTAGTAGGTCATGTACCTATTTCTAGATCATGTCATGGAATACCTCATGGATCATCTCATGGTCCATCTCATGGAGCTCCCCATTTACCTAACTGTGGACCATCTCATGGGACACCTTATGGAGCTTCACATGGACATTCTTATGGACCGCAGTATGAACAAAACTATCGAATGTATGGGTATGAGTATCAACAACCCACATACTCTTCTAATTATGGCTTTGTAGCACCTCATAATCAAGGTACTTCGCATCACAATTATTCCATGGATCCCTTCATGGGTCAAATGGGAGGAGGTTATTAACCCATTGGGCAAGGCCATGGTGTGTATAGCAATCAACCTTATATGAATCAGTCCTACCAGGGAGTGTGGCATCTACCAGATCAACCTAGGCTCCCTTTCCTTATGACTTTGAACTTACCTTATTTTTCGAGATTGACGAATGATCCTATGTCTCATAATTCAGCATGGCTGACAGTCCCTACCAAGCTTCCTTCGGACATTCCCAAGTTTGAAGGTAAGGCTAGTGAAGATCCTAGTGAGCATGTCACAACCTTCCACTTTTGGTGTTCTTCTAATTACTTACACGATGATTCCATCCATTTGAGGCTATTTCAATGCACCCTCATGGGTCCTACGACGAAATGGTATATAGAGTTACCGAGGGTGGGTTTATATTACGTTTGATGACGTTGCCATGAATTTTCTTAATCATTTCCAGCTACCCATACGTTACGATGTCAATACCAAACTCTTGTTGACCTTTCGGCAAGACAAAGCCACACATATTTTGGATCATATTCAAGATTGGCATAGACAAAAATCATTAATTAAAACCTTTATACCACCATAGTTTCTTCTAGAGTGGTTCCTCGAGTCATTGTTCCCTTACATCGTGAAGGATGTTTTTACATCCAGAGTTCAAAATGAGGACCAAGCTATTTTTAGGGCTCAAGAGTTGGATTTGATTAATGCTCAATCTGGACTCTTATATGAAATTATCTCAAATGCTCCAAGATCCAATTTTGACCACAAGATCAAACCTGGGTCACATGCCGATGGTATTGTTGGCTCCACGAGTACCAAACTTGCAGACTCGGTTACAAAACAAGTGATCCAGTTATCGATTAACCAGCCTACATCGGGACAAGCTATGACTTCATCTCAACCTACCCAATCGGTGAGTGTACTCTCCGTGTAAACGTCAAACCTGAAAGGAAACCAGTATCCTTGAAGGAATAAAAAGAAAGGAAAAAATAATCATAATGGTAGGAATAAAAATGAAAATGGTAATAATAATAACAAGAACATGAATAATGCTGGGGGAGACAAGCATCCTAAGCGTATGGTGAATTTTCCTTGTAAGTTGTGTAAGGATGATCACCTCACTCGCTTGTTCCCTCATATGGAGGATGCCTCAAATTTCATAGCATAGGGCCCAGCTATGTTTACTAACCCTTTACCTAATAATCAAAATATGAACTCAAGGATCATTAGCACAGGGCCCAGCTACCAAAGTTGTGACATGTGCAAAATATTATGGTTCATCACAACCAGACCTTGGGAAAGAACTTGATCCACTTGAGAGCTCTTTGCGAATTGAAAAATACGGATAAACCTGAAGTTCCACCTCACATTCCCAAGGGAGTCTTGAAGCACTCGAGGAACAATCCTAATGCTCGAGCCACCCAGAACTATTCAGTTGTTGAGGATTTGGGCCAGAATCCTTATGTGATGTCTGCATTAGAAGTAATTTAGACTTGTCCTTCGTAGAGAAATCCATTTCTATCTTCTCTTGGGGTTAGTGATGATACCTCTTCTTCCATGATCAAATTTGAAACTCATGGAATCCAACCTCGCTTGCCTTACTACACGTCTCTTTTGATTCATGTAGAGTGTCTCAACAACACCATCATGTGTACTATCATTGATGAAGGTGCTGCTGCTTCTATGATGTCTTTGTCTTGTTGGAAGGGTGTAGGTTCTCCCACATTGTCTTAATATTCCAACATGCTGACTACTTTTGATGGCAGGTCATTTTGGCTGTAGGGTATACTTCCTTCTCTAGAGTTCCAATTGGGAGGGAAGATTGTCATGATCGAGGTCAAGGTAGTTGAATCACCCCTTGACTACAATATTTTGCTGGGAATGAACTGGAAGTACAATATGCAAGTTGTAGCTTCTTCCATATTTCAAGTGGTTTGATTTCCATTTAATGGGAATATCGTTACTATTGATCAAAAGTATTTCCAAAATCCGAGTGTTAACATATCATCGGGATCTTCTATCCCAATTATCGATCATTCTTGCTCGACAACTAAGAATGTGGGTGTGGGTATGTATCCTTATCTTATGGAAACCTTTAGTTGTCCTGCGCCCATTCTTATGATTGGGTCTAGTCTTGGTGGGGCTTCATCCTCGTTGAATTCGGTATCTTTTTTCACTACTCATATGGGAGATCCTTGGATTCTTCCTTCACCAAGTACTTTGAGTGTGCCTGTCAAGACAAACATGCCATTTCCTGCAACAATGGTGGCGTATCAAGTGAATCTTGATCATGTTGTAGAGCTAAGACCTTCCTCTTCATGAATGGAGGAGGAGAACCCTTATGTGCTTCCTACATGGGCAGTAGAGTCATCTCACTCTCACGATTTCCTTGATGATGTTTTTCCATCAGATGAACCTATTCTTGAGGCCATGTCTGGGATTGAACAACCTTGGGAAGAATCGCACCATATATCATATTTCCTTCCTAAGATTGATCGTTTAGAGTGTGATGAATTTAGGGAGACTCTTAGCAAGAAAATTGGTAGCCCTGTGGTCCTGTTAGTGCCAAAAATTGTTCCCAGACTACAAGAGAACAAGCCAACACAATCTCAATAATCTCAAAAAAGCAAAATAGGGTTTTTAGGGTTTTTAAGGTATTTTGGTTGAGCAGTTTGAAGACAAGAGGGCATACATTCATAAATCCAAATAAACACTAAATCATGAGCATAGAAAGGTTGATATACATAACATAATAACCATAATCCAACATAAAACAATACTGAGATTCACCCACATATGGAAAGCATTCCAAGTATAAAATATTTAAACAAGCAATGAAATTACCAGCTGAGTAACTAAAACAAGTTATAAATGAAGCCAGAGAATAAAATGAAGGGCATATAGAGCATATATTTCATAATTCAGTCTTTCAAATACACATAAGATTCTTTACTTAGCTCATAAACAAGTTTGATGACCTCCTCTTGCCAGCAAAAAATCGAACCATTTGTCTTCTTTGAGACTTACATTTACATTTATACTATTCTCCAAAATTGGTTAATTAACTAAACCCTAACTTTTTTTTAGTCTACCCATCAAATAGTTTCATCTAAATAATACTTACAAAAATAAAGTAGCTTTCAAACCTAACTAATAACTGATTATCTTAACAAACTTTACAGATCCTTAGCTGCTTCAGCTAGCAAGGAAATCCCTTTCAAGGATTGAGCTTTTCTTCTTTCCTTCAACTGATCTATCTCCATATCTGCAATCTTCCTCATTAGCTCTTCATTATGCTGCTACAGGTCCTGGATGGTTTTCTTCAACATTGTGAATTGAATTTCTGTTTTCCTTTTCCTTTTCAATGCTTCTTTAGAAACTGTGATCAGCTCCTGATAATGGCTGTCTACTTCCTCCAAATCCTCTCTGAGATTTCTGTTTGCAATGAATAAGCCATCATTAGTCTCCTATATGTACTCAACTTGATACTTATATTGTTTTATAATTCTTTGTAAATTCTCTTTTTTTGAATCAAAGCTTTTATTTCCTGCTATGGTTTGCATCTCATTTGGAAGCCATGGAATATTCAATCTCCTATAAATTTCCTCATATTCTTGCAATAATTATGTAGGTGTTCCAGGAAACCCTAGGTGTTCTTCACTCTTAGCTTTACATGGAACTTTTTCTTAAACCATCACCTTCTTCTTTGAGTAAGAACTCTTTATTTCACCTTCTTGTTGTTCCTGCAACATCTGAATTCGTACCTCCAAAAATATATCACATATCTTGGTATCAATTAGGACAGACTCTCTTTTTAATTCAATTGGCCTTTTACCCTTACTGTCATCTTTATCATCATTCAATTTTTCCTTAGATGAAGAATCACCTATCACTGTCACTCTTTCTTTATTCAATTTAGGATTCAACATCTTTTTCATGTTCAATCTGAGTTTATTTCTAGCTCTTGTTTTAGGTCTCCAAACAGTAGAAATCTCCCCCAATATTTTGATAGTCTTACCCTGATGAATAACTAAGGCAAACTCAACAACTTTTATTTTCTTTCTTTTGGATAGTGCTACCTCATCACCATGGCTGTGAAATTCCTACTCAGTACAAACCCTAGTTGCATCAGTGACAAGAACTTTATCATCATCAAATACGAATTTATCATCTTCTGATAGAACTATGATAGGAATTTGTCTTTGCACTTCAATATCCTCTTTTTCATCTGAAATTGTCTCTACAGGTACAACATTTTCAATAGGCTCGGCTTCCTTAATATCTGACTGTAAATTCTTGCTCTCATTGTCATTAAGTTGCTATTTAAATTCAAAGTTTTCATTTGCATGATCTGAAACTTCCTTTGATTTAATCCTGTCTTCATCCTTGACCTTTACCTTTTGCTTGAGCTTTCTAATGAAAGTCTTCCCTTTATCAGCTTGTCTTCTATGAGATTGTCCCTATTGATCATTTTGAAAATATGACCAAAAAATGAAATACTCCCAAGTCTTTCCCCTACTCTACAAAGTAGTGTTTATGATAAGCTTGATGAGTCCATGATGGAAAATATAATGCTTTGTATGATTTTGGTGCTCCTTAACTCTGCATGACATATTTTGCAGACTTTTAAGAAAGGAGAAGGGTAAGTTCATCTTGGACTCATCACTAATATGCTGAAGAAATATAAAGTGGTATTTGAAAACAAAAGCATATCTACCCTCACAGGTAATATAACTCTGTAAGACTTTAATGGGCTCAATCCATTCAGGTTTGAAGTTATGAATTGGTACAACTTTACCCCAATATGCAATCACACCAGGAAGCAAGTATTTTTTGTGCATTGAAGGTGAATGGAACCTTCTTAAACGATAATTCTCCCTCATTCAAGATCTCAACTATCAACTCCTTAGTTATTTTGAACTGTAAAGTATCAAAAGACACAATGTCTTTATCTAAGCACTGATCAAATTTATGAGATACCTCTGCATGATATCCATCAATCCTTTTGAAAAATGTTAACCATCCTGCATTTGAAAATAACTCTGCACATTCTAGAAAATTGTCTACCTAGCTTAGGTCAGTGGGCTCTCCTCTATTTGTTTTTCCACTTTTCTTCATATTTACTATGGTTTAACAGCACCTATAGATATCCCATAATCTAACTATATTCAAATCACAACAGTCTAACCTAACACACAATTCAGAAATCCTTTGTGTCAAATCATAACAGTCTGACCTAATCACACAGTTCAGGGAACTCCAACAAGTTCTGCTTTGAATTTTACTGTTTTAAATGATGAACACTTTGAATCTATTTGTTAACAATTCATCATTTATAGTGTATTAGGTGAAAAAACTCATATTCTTCCTTCGAATTTTATCATTAAGGATTTCATCAGAAAAGCCCCAAATTAAGAAAACCCTAGCAATGACACGTGGGCTACCTATTTAGAAGACCAAGACGAGCAATGGAATGCAATTATTTCAATGGTTAAGTGTCGAATTTCATGTTCCACCTATCTCTAACCGTCCAGACCACTTCAAACAGTCGCTACTAAAAATCCCCAATTCCTCATTCAGTTGAAAAATCCCAATTTCTCAGCAGTGTCTTCTCACCATGACCTTTCATATCCTTCATTTCCTGTAGATAACGAAAATACTCTCGAAAAACTTTGTCTCATTCTACTCACTGTCATCATTTAACCTGCTCTGCATGCAATCGCCACGATCTACATCTTATGATGATCATCCACCTGTTTCAATGATAAAACTATGCAGGACATGTATCAAATGCATCAAATGATATTATTGACACCTCAAAGATAAGACACCCAAAAAATCGGACTAAAAAAATGATGATTTTAGCATTCACAATTTTCTTGTAGTGCTCTAGTGTATCTATTTTGCTCTTGCGCTACAAGAAAGTCCAATAAAATAATTTCATATTATTAGGCCAATAATAAGGATTAAAACTTAGTTTATGGGTTTAATCTTGACCTTAGTGTTATTTATAAAACTATTTAATCCATATATGCCTTATAAAACCCCTCAATAATGAAATCAAAGCAAAATTTATAAAAACAAGCTTAAAAATAAAAAATCATGAAAATTAAAAGTTTGAAATCAAAATTATCTTTATATACAAAACTTTCTAGAAATAAAAAATAATAGCAAGGTTCAAAAACATAAATAAAAGCATGAAACTAAGGAAGACAAAATCATGACCTAACATCTGGCTCCTGTTGCGAGATGAAGTCCTCCTTATGAGGCTTCAAGAACCTGTAGACCAGTGCCTTCTGTACTGCTACCTGCTAATCTACAAAATTTCCATATGGTTATGGAGTCCTTATTGTGTTTTACTCACACCGTTATATACAATGAAAACTAAAATTCACTTCAAAAACTATAGAAATGCTTGAGGAATCGTCCATTAACTAGACTTGACAATTCCTCACCCTCCAAAGTCTGTAGAACAAAAGTATTGTTTTCCAAAAACTTAGATACTAGGAAAGGGCCAAACTAGAGGTTATCAAATTTGCCATGTTTCCCTTTTTTCTCTTTCCTAGCATCCCATCTTAGAACCATGTCTCCTATTGAAAAAGTATTATCTTTGATCTTCCTGTCAAATCTTTCTTTAATCTTCAATCTGTATAGTTGTGCCTTTTCTTCCACTTTTTCTCTATTTTGCTGCAACTCTATCATTGCATAAATCCTTCCCTGCATATCATTAGGTTCTTCCTGACAATCTCGAAAAAAATTCATCATTGGGATACCTAACTAAAAAGGAAAAACTGCATCTGTACCATACACTAATTGGAAAGGAGAAGTTCCAATTGCGTGTTTGACTGTTATTCTGTCAGCCCATAATGCATACTTCAGCAGAGAATCCCATGATCTTTTGTTATGCTTTAGTAATTTCCTGATACTCTGAATGATATTCTTATTTGAAGACTCAGCTAAACCATTATCTTGAGGCTAGTAAGGAGTTGAATGTTTCAACTGGATTCCATTCTTTTCACAAAATTCCTCCATAACCTTAGACTTAAAATCTTTTTTATTATCTGTTAATATTCTCTGTGGACATCCAAACCTACTGAGAATATTTTCTTCAATAAAATTTATAATCACCTTATCTATGGCATTCCTTGTTGGAATAGCTTCCACCCACTTAGTAAAGAAATATGTTCCAGTCAAAATCCACTTATGTTGTCTTGAGGAAGATGGATTTATTTCTCCTATAAAGTCCAGTCCCCACTGCTGAAAAGGGGCACTTACTGCAATTGGTTTTAAAGGTAATGACAACAACTTTTGTTTACCAACAAATTTCTGACAAGAGATGCATGCTCTTACATGCTGATATACATCTGAAAATAAAGAGGGCCAATAGTATCCATCTCTTAGGGTTTTGTATGCTGTTTCCTTCCAATACTTGTGACCTCCACAAGCACCCTCATGAGAGTCAGAAATCACTCCTTCAATTTCAGGTTTATCGAAGCATCTAAGTAGAATACCCCCTGGATCCTTCCAAAATAGCTGCTATTCTACCAAACAACACTTAGTAGTTTTTAGCTTCAAAGACCTAGCAGCTTTTTTATCAAAGTGTTTAGGACATTGCAAATACAACAGAAAATATACAATGTCTGCATACCATGTGGATGCTAAATAGAAATCTATAATCTTTTCTTTCTCCAGCTCTGCTTGATTTTCTTCCTGTGGTGGCTCCTCTACCATCAAATGCAATCCTAAAGCTTAGGAATTTGATTCAGCCAATAGCTTAGTTATACCTTGTCCCTTTACTAATGTGGTGGGTCTAATATCTACATCACACTCCATGATTTTAGCAATCCACTTGCCTCTTTTTCCCTCACTGTCAGGCTGTGTCAAACCATCTTTTATAGCAGCATTAGGCACATATGCAATAACTTTGGAATGCAAAACATAGATTCTGAAAAATTTCAAAGCTTTTACCAAAGAGTAAGCCTGTTTTTCTAAGATGTTGTATTTTAATTCAGAATCTCTAAGAGTTTTGCTGAAGAATGCAATAGGCTATTCAAGACCATCCTTATTCTTCTGTAACAAAACATCAGCCAATGTATCTTCAGATGCAAAGGAAAAGGTTAGAAATTCCTTTGTAAAATATGGACTTACTAATACTGGAGCTTCGGTAAGAGCCATCTTAATTTTTTCAAAGGAGTTCTTTTCTTTTGTAGTCCACTTGACTTCTTGATCCTTCTTCAGCATGGCTGTAATCTGTTTGCTATTCTCAACAAAATTTGGTATAAACCAACACAGAAAGTTGATTTTACCAATGAAAGATTGGACATATTTTTTACTCCTTGGCAGACTTATCTTCAGTATTGCTTTCACCCTTTCTGGGTCAACCCTTATACCACCAGTTGAAACTAAATGACCCAATAATTTACCTTCCTGTACAGAAAAGTGTGACTTCTTTGGATTCAATGATAAACCATATTTTCTGCATTTTAGAAAAGTTTGTTTCAAATGTTTTAGATGTTCATCATCTGATTGTGAAAAGACAGTAATATCATCTAAGTAAATCACTACAAACTTGTCTCTTTCCCCAACAAAGGTTATATCCATAGCTCTTTGAAAAGTTGCTCTAGCATTCAATAAACCAAAAGGCATTTTATCATACATGAAAGTTCCCCAGGGAGTAGTAAAAGTTGTTTTTTCTTTATCATCAGGATGCATAGCAATTTGATTATATCCTAAAAAGCCATCAACCATGGAAATCCTTTGTGCCCCAACAACCTTCTGCAATATTTGTTATATTTTAGGCAGAGGATAATTATCCTTTAGTGAAGACCTATTCTAATTTCTAAAGTCAACACACAGTCTAATATCTCCATTCTTTTTCCTAACAGGAACTAGATTAGCAACCCATGAATATTACCTAAGAGGAACAATGATCTTGGCATCTAATAACTTCTTAACTTCTTTTTCCATAACAGGAAACAAAGATGGATTACTCCTCCTCAATTTCTGTCGAAAAGGTTTAACATTTGGTTTTAAAGGTACTTTATGTTGTATAATCCCAGTATCATATGTTCTCAATTCTTCATAAGACCATGCAAAGACATCAACATGCTCCTTTAACAACTTTATGTACCTGTTTCTCTATTCTGTTGTGAGTGCTTTTGAAATATTCACCATTCTAGGATGTTCTACAGTACCAATGTTACAATCCACCACATTCTCTTCTGAAGATTGTACAACAGCTTTTAAAGGTGTATCATATTTTGAAAATATCCTTTCTAAAGGCACCAAAACTTTTGGGATGAAATTACCTTTTAGTTCAATAATCTTGTGGCCAGCGATTTCATTTTCAACAATCTCTTCAACATCTTGATCCTCATCATCTTCTTCTTGATCAATCAGGGAATTAGAAAACTCATCTGTAAGCTCCAAAAATATTTTAATGTCAATGTAATCTTCAAACACTCTCCACTGCTTTACATTATCAGGTACAGAAGGTCTGTACCTAACCTCAATAGGATACTTCAACTATGTCGTTTTGGGAATTCTAAAATGTGTAGCTGCTAAGGCCAATGAATCAGCAGTCTGATTACGGTCCCTAGGAATATAGGTAATGTTAAAAGCTACAAAATAATTGTCAATCATACCCCATACCTCATTTCGGTATACTTTCAGCAAATCTTGTTTCACTTGATAGTTGTTCCTCACCTACTGAACAACCAACTCGGAGTCGCCATATACAAAAATCTGTTGAATGCCTAAATCTTTAGTAGCCTTTAAACCTAACAGCAAAGCTTCATATTCAGCAGTATTATTGGTAGTAATAAATTCTAATTTATACATCAGCTTTAATGTTTCACCACCAGGAGATATGATAAGAACCCCTGCTCCAGCACCTTCTTTACAAGATGATCCATCAAAGTATAATTGCCAAAGCTCATCTTCTTGTTCCTTACTGCATTTAACTGGTTGTTCATTTTCAACCTGTAACAAACCAACAGTATTATCATCATCACTAAAATGTAACATAGAAGTACCCAAATCTTTATCAACAACATACAGAGGATGGTTTGTACGGTTCTTGTCATCTGTCACAATATAGGCAAATTGAAGCTCTCTGTACAGCCTTTTGTTTTCTCCTCCATTTGTAAAGTTCCACCAACTTTATTTTCCCAAGACCTAGAGAGAAGTAATCCAAATTTAGGTGTAATATCTGCTACTACCACATCCATAATCACACTCTTCATTGGTAACTGAGCCAAACTGACAACCATATCTTTAATCACACCCAAACATTTTATAGCTCGTGAATCAAAATCATACAGATCATGGTAGGGTTTTGTTATACTCAAACCTAAAGCCTCCATGACAGCCTTTGGCATTAGGTTATGTGATGCTCCTGAATCTAAAACACAGTTATGTATCATTTGTTCATGGATAGTCTGTGTAATATAAAATGGAGGTGAAGCACTTGCTTCATTCTTAGTTTTTTCAGCCAAAGCTGATCCAATAAATATTTTAAGATTTTCTTCTTGTAGATTCACTGTATCAGAACAAGGCTGACTGTTTGCTAAACCAATCATTTTAATAACTTATTCTTTGTAAGAAGGATTCTTCATTAATTCAGTAAAAGGCATAGGAATATTTATTTTTCCTAATTCATTTTCTAGATTAAAATTATGCACAACTTTACTTACCTCTTCAACTTCCATATTCTTCTTTTGCTTATCTTGAATTGGTTTTTTCTCTGACACAGGATCAGATTGCTATTTAGTAGGTACAACTACCTTCTTCTTTGGGTTTTAAACTACTTGTTTTGGGCTTGACCTCAAATTCAAAGTTTTCTTTGGTTCATTCTGATAGGCATCAGCAATTACAAAAGTCATTTTTAGATTTAAGTCATCTTCTGTTTCAAACATATCAACATCATAGTATTCTGAATTTAAAAATTCTTCTTCAGTGACAAAACCCTTAGTTACTTGTTCTCCAAAATAGTTCATATCTTGATCTGTGTCTTCAAATAACACTTCCTCTTCAATTTCTTCTTCATCAACAACATTGTTCTGAAGAGGGGGTGGTACTCTTTGATCCTTAGTCTCTCTCCTTTCTCGCTGTATATCATTGTTTCTTTGTTATCTAGGTATGAAATGAGGAGCAAACTGTCTTCTGAATTAGTTTTGATTGTTAGGGTTTCTTTCACCTTCTTGGATAGGTTTGTTTGAATTCCTTTCTAGTTCTAACTTGTTTAACTTTGCAGTCAAGATCTTAACTAGCTTGGCCATCTCATCAATTTTACCTTCTGTAGAGTGGGATGTTGAAACCCCTGGAGATGCTTCCTTCTTACCTTTCCTATCATATGTCTGTTGAGTTGTTTCCTTCTTCAATCTATTGGAAGCCAATATATTAGATTCCACCTCTAATGCTGCATCCTACATGTTCAGTAAAGAAACATGTCTTCTTTCTCTTAGTAGTAAGGAAAATTCATGGTCAAAAGTGTTTGCATATGTGAGTTTTGCAGATGTTTCTGAAGGTTTTATCTCTGCACGAATTTTTCCATACATTTTATTGAATCTCTTCGAAAAATCTGCGATGGTTTCATCCTTCTTTCTCCTAAGGGATCCAAACTCAGTTATATAATAAGTATGATCTTTGGTGTCACCCCATTGTCTCATGAAGAGGTCCTGAAGCTCTTTTATGATAGTGATAGAATTTGCAGGAAACTCCCTAAACCATTTTCTGATATCTCCATCAAGGCTCTGTACAAACATCCTCATCCATACATCCTTAGCTTCAATATTCTAGTTATCAGCATAACTGAGAAAGGCTTCCCAGTGTTCCTCAGCTGTAGTTTCACCCTGTACATTAAACCTAGGCAGGTATTTCTGATAATCACCTCCAGGAAGTGCATTCAAAGGCTGAGGCAAAACTAAGGGTGCATACCTAACTGCAACCATTCGGTCCATCATATCTACTGGCTGATTTTAGGTTGCCATTTTTAGGTTGACTAACTTTGGTGATGGAAAGATTTGACTGGAACTTGGATGAAATGGGGTTTTAGCAACTTTTAGTTGAAATAGAGGAATTTTACCAGGAGATACTATTTTTTCCTTTTTGAAGGATTGAGGATCAGTGAAAACTTGAAAGTTACTGACAGGAATTATAGGCTTCAACCAAGGTGAAGTTTCTTCTTCTCTTTTCAAAACAGATAAGGGTCATGAACTATCCAACTGATCAGGGTTACATAGGGCTGGTGATGACTGAGACCTTCTCATATTCCTAGCTGTTTTCAGTATCTGTTCTGGGTCTGAAACACTTAAATCCAAAGGTGAACTAGGTCTGTTTCTTGTTTCAACTCCCTTAGTAGCCACTGTGACAAACTGGTGAAAAGTAGTCTTTAAGATTTGCTGGTTTAAGTTCACCTCTTAAGACAAGTGAAATGATAAGTATCCTAGGGAAAAACATGTTTTCAACTTCATTTCCCGGTAATGGCACCAAAGATGTTAGTGCTAGAAATTGTTCCCATACTACAAGAGAACAAGCCAACACAATCTCAATAATCTCAATAAAGCAAAATAGGGTTTTTAGGGTTTTTAAGGTTTTTGGGTTGAGCAGTTTGAAGACAAGAGGGAATGCATTCATAAATCCAAATAAACACTAAATCATGAGCATAGAAAGGCTGAGATGCATAACATAATAACCATAATCCAACAAAAAACAATACTGAGATTCACCAACATATGGTAAGCATTCTAAGTATAAAAACTTTAAACAAGAAATGAAATTACCAGCTGAGTAACTAAAACAAGTTATAAATGAAGCCAGAGAATAAACTGAAGGGCATATAGAGCATATATTTCATAATTCAGTCTTTCAAATACACATAAGATTCTTTACTTAGCCCATAAACAAGTCTGATGACCTCCTCTTGCCAACAAAAAATTGAACCATTTGTCTTCTTTGAGACTTACATTTTCTCCAAAATTGGTTAAGTAAATGAACCCTAACTGTTTTTTAGTCTACCCATCGAATAGTTTCATCTAAATAATACTTACAAAAATAAAGTAGCTTTCAAACCTAACTAATAACAGATTATCTTAACAAACTTTACAGATCCTTAGCTGCTTCAGTTAGTAAGGCAATCCCTTTCAAGGCTTGAGCTTTTCTTCTTGCCTTCAATTGATCTATCTCCATATCTGCAATCTTCCTTGTTAGCTCTTCATTATGCTATTGTAGGTCCTGGATGGTTTGCTTTAACATTGTGAATTGACTTTATGTTTTCCTTTTCCTTTTCAATGCTTCTCTTGAAACTGTGATCAGCTCCTGATAATGGTTGTCTACTTCCCCCAAATCCTCTCTGATCTTTATGTTTGCAATGACTAAGCCATCATTAGTCTCCATCATGTACTCAACCTGATACTTATATTGTTTTCTACTTCTTTGTAAATTCTCTTTTTATGAATCAAAGCTTTTATTTCCTGCTGTAATTTGCATCTCATTTGGAAGCCATGGAATATTCAATCTCCTATAAATTTCCTCATCTTCTTGCAATAATTATGTAGGTGTTCCAGGAAACCCTAGGTGTTCTTCACTCTCATCTTTTCATAGAAATTTTCCTTCAACCATCACCTTCTTCTCTGAGTAAGAACTCTTTATTTCACCTTCTTGTTGTTCCTGCAACATCTAACTTCGTACCTCCAGAAATATATCAGATATCTTGGTATCAGTTAGGACAGACTCTCTTTTTTATTCAATTGGCCTTTTACCCTTACTGTCATCTTTATCATCATTCAATTTTTCCTCAGATGAAGAATCATCTATCACTGCAACTCTTTCTTTATTCAATTTAGGATTCAACAACTTTTTCATGTTCAGTTTGAGTTTATTTCTAGGTCTGGTTTTAGGTCTCCAAATAGTAGCAATCTCCCCCAACATTTTGATAGTCTTACCCTGATGAATAGCTAAGGCAAACTCAACAACTTTTATTTTCTTTCTTTTTGACAGTGCAACCTCATCGCCATGGCTCTGAAATTCCTACTTAGTACACACCCTAGTTGCATCACTGACAAGAAATTTATCATCGTCACATAGGCATTTCTCATCTTCTGATAGAACTATGATAGGACTTTGTCTTTGCACTTCAATATCCTCTTTTTCATCTAAAATTGTCTGTGCAGGTACAACATTTTCAACAGGCTCGGCTTCCTTAATATCTGACTATAAATTCTTGCTCTCATTGTCATTAAGTTGCTGTTGAAATTCAAAGTTTTCATTTGCATGATCTGAAACTTCCTCTAATTTAACCCTGTCTTCATCCTTGACCTTTACCTTTTTCCTGCGCTTTCTAATCAAAGTCTTCCCTTTATCAGCTTGTCTTCTGTGAGACTGTCCCTCTTGATCATTTTGAAAACCTGACTAGAAAATAAAATACTCCCAAGTCTTTCCCCTACTCTGCAAAACAATGTTTATTATAAGCTTGATGAGTCCATGATGGAAAATAGAATGCTTTGTATGATTTTGGTGCTCCTTAACTCTGCATGACATCTTTTGCAGACTTTTTAGAAAGAACAAGGGTAAGTTCATCTTGGACTCATCACTAGGATGCTGAAGAAATCTAAAGTGGTGTTTGAAAACAAAATAATATCTACCCTCACAGGTAATATAACTCTGTAAGACTTTAATGGGCTCAATCCATTCAGTTTTGAAGTTATGAATTGGTACACCTTTACCCTAATTTGTAATCACACTAGGAAGAAAGTACTTTTGTGCATTGAAGGTGAATGGAACCTTCTTAAACCATAATTCTCCCTCATTCAAAATGCTTGTTGCCTCAGCTATCAACTCCTTAGTTATTTTGAACTGTAAAGTATCAAAATACACAATGTCTTTATCTAAGCACTGAGAAAATTTATGAGATACCTTTGCATGATATCCATCAATCTTTTTGAAAAATGTTAACCATCCTGCATTTGAAAATAACTTTGGACATTCTGGAAAATTGTCTACCTAGCTTAGGTCAGTGGGCTCTGCTCTATTTTTTTTTCCACTTTTATTCATATTTACTATGGTTTAACAGCACCTGTCGATATCCCATAGTATAACTATCTTCAAATCACAATAGTCTAACCTAACACACAGTTCAGAAATCCTTTGTGCCAAATCACAATAGTCTGACCTAATCAAACAGTCTAGGGAACTCCAACAAGTTCTGCTTTGAATTTTATTGTTTTAAATGATGAATACTTTGAATCTATTTGTTAATAATTCATCATTTACAGTGTATTAGGTGAAAAAAATCATATTCTTCCTTTGAATTTTATCATTAAGGATTTCATCAGAAAAGCCCCAAATTAAGAAAACCCTAGCAATGACACGCGGGCTACCTGTTTAGAAGACCAATATGAGCGCTGTAATGTAGTTATTTCAATGGTTAAGTGTCGAATTTAATATTCCACCTGTCTCTATCCGTCCAAACCACTTCAAACAGTCGCTGCTGAAAAGCCCTAATTCCTCATTCAGTTGAAAAATACCAATTTCTCAGCAGTGTCTTCTCACCACGACCTTCAATATCTTTTGTGTCCTTCAGATAAGGAACACACTCTCGAAAATCTTTGTCTCATTCTACTCACTGTCATCATTTAACCTGTTCTGCATGCAATCGCCATGATCTACCTCTTATGATGATCATCCACCTGTTTCAATGATAAAACTATGCAGGACACGTATCAAATGCATCAAATGATATGATTGAAACCTCAGAGATAAGACACCCAAAAAATCGGATTGAAAAAATGATGATTTTAGCATTCACGATTTTCTTGTAGCGCTCTAGTGTATCTATTTTGCTCTTGCGCTACAAGAAAGTCCAATCAAATAATTTCATATTATTAGGCCAATAATAAGGATTAAAACTTGGTTTATGGGTTCAATCTTGACCTTAGTGTTATTTATAAAACTATTTAATCCATATATGCATTATAAAACCCCTCAATAATGAAATCAAAGCAAAATTTATAAAAACAAGCTTAAAAATAAAAAATCATGAAAATTAAAAGTTTGAAATCAAAATTATCTTTATAAACAAAACTTTCTAGAAACAAAAAATAATAGCAAGGTTCAAAAACATAATTAAAAGCATGAAAATAAGGAAGGCAAAATCATGACCTAGCAGGTCCCATTAAGCTCTCTTGGTCAGATGGCTAAAGGGAACATGGCCAACCTGTCACCGACGATTCCTATCGATATTTCTTATGATCCTGGTAAGATTAAGAATGTCTACATTGGGGCGGGTTGTTCCCCCGATGAGATCAAAGATTATACCGAGTTGTTTAAGGAATTTCATGACATTTTCACTTGGTCATATAAATAAATTCTAGGTATAGATCCTCATATTGTCGAACACGAAATCAAAACCTATCCAGATGCAAAATCGGTTTGACAACATTTGCGTGTCGTGAATCCTAGAAAAGCACCTGCCATTAAAGCTAAGATAGAGAAACTGCTCAAAACTGGTTTTATCTATCCTGTTCCCTTGATGGAGTGGATTTCAAATCCCATTCCAGTGGATAAGAAGCAGGGAGAGATCTGAATATGCACTGATTTCCGTGATTTAAATCGAGCCTGTCCTAAAGATAATCTACCTACACCATTTATTGATCAAATTTTAGATGAGTGTGTGGGAAGTGAGGTCTTTTCTTTTACGGATGGATTTTCTAGATATAATCAGATACAAATTAATCTTGAGGATCAACATAAGGCCGCATTTATTTGTACTTGGGGAAATTTTTCATATTGAAAGATGCCCTTCGGCCTTAAAAATGTCGAAGCTACATTTCAATGGGCTATGACCTTAATATTTCATGATCTTAAAAGGATTATTGAAATATATTTGGATGTTATTGCTGCTCACTCTTGTTTGAGAGTGCATCATCCTTACCATTTGAGATTAGTGTTTGAAAGATGTCGTCATTATCAAGTTCGTTTGAACCCACATAAGTGCATCTTTTGCATGACAGTTGGTCATTTACTAGGATTCATCATGTCTAGGGAGGGTATTGGAGTCGATCCCTTGAAGGTTGAGGCAATACTTCAATTGTCTCCCCTACATAACATTCGAAAACTTCAATGTTTACAAGGTATGACTAAATTCTTGTGAAGGTTCATGGTCAATTTTGCAAACTTGAATAAAGGCTACATGCATTTGTTGAAGGAGGACACCCCTTTTTACTGGGGTGAGCAAGCCAAGGAGTCTTTTGATGCTCTTAAGAAATCCTTAGCAACGACCCCTGTGCTTAGTCCACCAGACTATAGCTGTGATTTCTTGATTTATGCGGCCACGTCTTAGGAGACAATTGGTATGGTATTAGTTCAAGAGGATGAGGAGCTCCATGAGCATTTCATATATTATTTGAGCCGAAACCTTATTGATGCAGATATTCTCTATTCCCATGTGGAGAAGCTAGACTTGGCCACTATTCATGTGGTTCAGCGTTTGAGACATTACATTCTCCTTCGACAAAATTTGGTTGTAGCTCACATCAATCCATTTTAGTTCATGCTCACTAGAAGGATGACTGGGGGAAAATATAATAAGTAGATTTTGATTTTGCAAGACTTTGATCTCGAGTTCGTTTCAACGAAATCAAAGAAATCGTTAATCATTGCTAAGCTCATATCAAATTTCCCAATTTTGGAGGAAGAGAAGGTTTATGAGGATTCTTTTGTCGATGAACATATTTTCCTCATCTCAACTAGGGACCCTTGGTACAGAGATATCATTGTGTATTTGCAAACATTGAAGGTCCCCACTCACCACTCATAGGATGAGCGATGACGACTACGTAATGTAGCGAAGAACTACCTCATAGTGGATGATAATTTGTACCGCCGTGGGGTGGATTCCATTTTACGTTGTTGTTTAACTCATGATGAGGCTAAGGTCGTGCTTAATGATTGCCACGGAGGGGCATGTGGTGGTCATTTATCTGGGCTTTCTACAACCGAAAAATCTTAAGAGCGAGCAATTTTTAGCCATCTATATTTAAGGATTGCGTTAATGCAGTCAAGAAGTGCCACCCTTTCCAGGTGTTTACACATAATATGTGCTTGCGTCCTACCCCTTTCTATCCTATTGTCACTACTAGTCCCTTCACCAAGTGGGGGCTTGATTTTATGGATTGCAACCTAGCTTCGGCTAGGGGCACCATCATATTATTGTGGATGTCGATTATTTCATGAAATGGGAAGAGGATATTCCCACAGTTAAATCCTATGGTGAGACAGTCACGCATTTCATATTTAACCAGATTATCACTCGGTTTGGCATTCCGAAAGAGCTTGTCACTGACCATGGTAGGCACTTTCAGAAAAAAATGACACACTCCTCTTCTTATTACCATAAAGCAAATGGATAGGTTGAAGCAGTGAACAAAGCACTTAAGTCTATTCTCCAACGAACCATCGCACAAAGAAAGAATAATTGGCATATCATGTTGTATCCTGCATTGTGGGCCTATAGAACCACGGTTAAGACTTCCATATATTTTTCTCCCTATCAGCTAGTGCATGGGGTGGAATCATTTTTACCAACTGAATGTGAAATCCCTTCTCTAAAGCTATTTGTGGAGCTTTTACCAGACACTTCCACATTAGAAGATCATTTGGTCCACTTAGAGCAACTTAATGAGCAACACCGAGATGCCTTGGTGGATCTAGAGGTTAACAAGCATCGTGGTAAGGTCCAATATGATAAGTCTGTCTATCCTAGGATGTTTAGTGAAGGTGACTTCTTCCTTTTGTGGGATCAAGCTAAGGAATCCTTGGGGGCAGGAAAGTTTAATCCCATGTTGCATGGTCCTTATGTGGTTAAATGTGTCTTAAAGAAAGGTGCCTATGAGCTGGTTTATTATGAAGGCACACCCTTGGCGGAGCCTAGAAATGGGCTCTATGTCAAAAAATACTATAAATGATATTCAACCAGGGATGATTTTTGTATATTATTGTACAGTTTTGCATTGCATAGTTAGGTTTTCTTATGGTGATTGGGTTTGTTGAATAGATTTTGTTTGTTATGGCAGATGTCGATGGAGTCCTCCGTTTACATAATATTTACTGATGGTGCTAGCCACCACACTCAAAACTTAACTTCGGCTGCTTGGGTGATCTATACTCCTACGAGTCAAGTATTGTCTTTAGGAGGCATATGCTTATGGCCTTCATCAAAAATTGTTGTTGAATATAGTTTCGTTATTGAGTTATTGTGTGATGCCATTTCTCATGGTGTTCATTCTCTTGAGGTATGTCTTGATTCACAGTTAGTGGTTTCACAACTTAATGGCTTATATCATATTAGGGATCTGACATTATTACAAATATTCTTACATGTTAGATTACCAGAATGACAATTTGAGAGTCTAACATACATTCATGTTCCAAGAATTTTTAATCAAGTTGCTGACTCATATGCTAACTATGTGTTATATTGGAATTTGTTTCATAGACCATAAGCATATCACAAACACATTTTACACACATGTAAATAAAATAAAAATCGATCATCATAAAATTTTTTCATTAAGTTCAAAAAGTGACATCATAATACATAAGTGTCATATAAAAAATTAGGGCTTTCGAGCCACCAAAATATACTACACAGTCGTAAAAAAATATATACACCCAGGTCTCTAAGCCTAAGGTGGAGGAGAGTGTTGATCATGATAGCACACTATGGCTCTAGCTAGCTGACAGAACAGTCGAACCCATGCTGGTGGTACTCCAACCACTTCGCGCTGCATGGCCTCAGGCAAGTCCTTGACTTGCACCATGGGTAATCTATGTGTCAATCGAACAAAGTTTGTGTGAATGCTTTGGATCATCTGTTCTGCATTCACACCCATAATATCATCCCCTCTTCCCCTCTGTCGATGAAAAGGAAAGCCATTTGACCGTCGTGGTCCTACATTTGCATATACATGACAGATTGTCACTATGTGTCATCACATCAAAGTCATGTCTTTTGATTTCATATATCAAAAAACAAAAAAAAATTAAATAATTCAAAAAATAAAAGTGGGTTTTGGATTCTTTACCTATGTCTCCATAAGCCGCTCCTAGAGGTAGAGGCATGTCTAGATTGCCACGGAATTCAATCCCTGCATAGGGATAGTCATCTATGGAAATCAGCTATCTTCGCCACCATGGAAATAACTCTGCTGGGTAGGGGTTAGCCACCCTGCCACCTCCCAGTCTGCGGCTGACATTAGCCCAGCATCCCTGAGTTGGATCCCTAACTCCATGTGAAGTAATGTCTACCCTAGGGCTTATCCCTAGCACCCACTCAAAGAAGAATGTGCTCAGTATGCTTCCAAACCTGAAGTTCCGCACCCGACCCATCTTACAGTCATTGAGCTGGTGTTTCATGTTTCTCAGCAACGTAGTACTCCAGTCATATATTATAGGTCACATACACTCTACCGCATAGAACATCATTGGCCATGAGGCCTGGTGGAGTGAAGCCAAACCTACAATCCTTCCTAAGGCCAAGAGTATGGCTTTTAGCCCCAGAATTTGAATAGAGTTTGTCAATATTTGACACCCAACCTTCTGAGTATCTATAATACAGTACACATCTATGTACTCATCTATGGTTAGCCTGCCACCTACCCCACGGGATCGGAGGTTCACCACCTCTCCTCGTTGGGACAAACCTCTGATGAAATATATGTCCTCAACCTCAATGGTGAGCAACATCCCATCTATCTGAAATGTTTCAGACTCTGGATCCCAATAATCTACTAGCAGCTGGAGTAGTCTTGGCTTTACCCTCAAGCTACCAAGACACCAAAACTTGTATAAGACACATGCCCATAATGCTTGTTGAGCCATGAGATTAGCTTGAACCGCTTCCTCAACATCAACATGTTCTCTCTCTCGCCACTCTAGTACTATCCCGCACAAAAAATCAATTTTTTGATCATTATTTGCCCATTAAATCCTTGTTCGTGGCCCTATACGCAACAGTCGCATATGTATGCGGGTTTTGAGGCATTTTCCACGTATGGTGATCCCTATATGTGGAAGAAAACCCAATTTCCGTGTGGGCCGAAATGCCCAAGTTCGGATGGCCCAAAAAATTAATTTGACCATGGAATTTAAAAATTTTTATATCAAAATGCAAGAGAGAGGCAAGGGAATCTACCCTAGATCAAACATGGAGGGATTCTACCAGACGATGCTCCTAGAATTAGCTTCTGAAGTTCTGAGCTCAAATACACTATCCTGTGTAAAAATAGAAATGGTATGAAAATTTTTAAATTTTTTACTATTTATAGAAAAATTTTGAAAATTTTACCCACTTTCTATAGTTTTTGACCTTTTCTGACCATTTTGGACCGTTTGAACTAATTTGATGTTGTAGGATCCTGTTTTGAGTGCGGTTTGACCATGGCTTTGATCGGTTCATGCCTAGTTAAGGTATTATGTCTAAACTAGAATTTAGGTTAGGTTTCACATCCATTTGCATTTTGCATAACCTTATGACCATTTTATCTTAACCCTAGGTACAAACCCATTCTATCTTGTCACAAAACCTTCTTGTTTCTTTTAAAAGTGACATGTTGTGAATGGTATAGCTTTCCCATACATGGGTACCCTAGTTAGATCCCATTTTACATTTGGTGCCCATGCCAACTATTATAGCTGATTTCACCACTCCAGGTGAAGCACGCTTTGTATGGCCTTTCCCTGTCCCTCTGCAGACTCCTTAGACCCCGTGGACCATTTTTTGTCCTTTGATGTTTCCTTGATCATCCCTAAAAACATGTGAAAAATGATACACGTGACTTTTAAACCCTTAATTGCGTATTTACGTGGGTTTGACCCCTAAAACCACGTACATCGGGATGTATACAAAATCCAAATTCTTTTGGAGTTTTCCTTGACATGGATCTGACTCACTTGACTCCTGGCCTTCCCTATGCCTTGAGATCGCTCGGATTTGACCTTTCATTACCCCTTTGAAAAGCTATATAAGGAACTCTATGGTACATTGAAGGCATATGAGAGAATTGAGAGCAAAGAAACTATAGTCCATTGTTTCTGGAACTTATGCTTGAGTCTGCATCCCTTTGTCCCTTGGAGCACTTTTGTGTTCTTCCCAATCTTGCATTTTGCTTGTGAGCTTGCTATCGAGAGATGGAGGATTGAGGTGGTGGAGGCCCAAGTGGGTGATTTAGTTTCTCTGGTTCATAGACGTGCCGTTAGAGGTTGTATCTATTGTAATCTCTGATTTATATTAATAGAAATATATTTTCCTGTCCAATAATGTGTGTTTGAATGAATATTTTATCCATGGGATTATGTCAAATTCTTATACATTATTGATTATATATGCTAGAATAGATCTAACACCATGATATATAGTATGCTTGTATTGTTTACTTATTGTTGAGGAAGTAATTTATCAATTCAAGTTGAAGTTGGAAAGCTCAACGGGGATCTACTTCAACTGTCTGGAATAAGGTACGAGGTTTGATCCTTTAGTGTTAGACATTTAATTTCTATTGCATATTGGAAAAAATTGATTTTTGGAGTCAAGCTATCTGTTGTGGTACCCCAAGCCATAGGAATTTCTCTCCGTAATAGAATTGGTGACTCCGCTGGGGAATAAGAATGAGAATGCTAATAGTAATGACAAGAATAGCCGTAATGCTGGGGGAGACAAGCAAACTAAATGTAAGGTTAAGTTCCCTTGCAAGTTGTGTAAGGATGATCACCTCACTTACTTGTGCCCTCATATCGATGAAGCCTCAAGGTTCTTGGCACAGGGCCCAGCTGTGCTAACTAACCCTTTACCACACAATAAAAATATGAACTCAAGGTCCCATGATTAATCTGGTGGTGATCAAGATCTGCTGAAGGGTAGTGGTCATGGTTGCATTAACATGGTACGTGCTGCGAAAGTTGTGACTTGTGAAAAAGATTATGGTTCGTCACAACCCAGCCCAGGTAAAGAGCCTGATCCACCAGGGTCCCCTTTGTGTATTGAGAAACCTATGGATAAACTTGAAGCTGCACCTCACATTCCTAAGGGAGTCCTTAAGCGTTTGGGGCACAATCCAAATGCTCGAGCCACCCAGAACTATTCTGTTGTCGAGGATTTGGGCCATACTCCTTGTGCGATGTCTGCATTAGAAGTTCTTTAGAGTTGTGCTTCGAAAAGGAAGGCATTTCTTTCTACCCTTGGTGTGAATGATGATGATTCTTCCTCTATGTTAAATTTGAAACTGCAGGACTACAGCCTTTCTTGCCTTACTATGTGTCTCTTTTGATTCACGTAGTATGTCTTAATATGATCCTCAAGAGCACTGTGATTGATGAAGGCACTGCCACTTCTACGATGTCTTTATCATGTTGGAAGGGTCTAGGCTCCCCTGAGTTGTCTAAATTAGCGACCATGTTAACTGTGTTCGATGGGAGATCATTTAGGCTGTATGGCATCCTTCCTTCCCTTAAATTCCATTTGGGAGGGAAGATCGTTGTGATAGAGGTTGAGGTGGTTGATGCGCCCCTTGACTACAATCTCTTGCTGGGTAAGAATTGGATGTATAGTATGCAAGCCATTGCTTCTTCCCTGTTTCATGTTGTATTCTTTCCACATAATGGGAAGATAGTAATGATTGATCAAACGACATTCAAGAATCCATCTGTTACCGCATCTTCGGGAGCTTCGATCCCGATCATTGAACACTCTCAGCCGGCAACTGGGAGTGTGGGTGTAGGTATGTATCCATCCCTCATGGGAAGCTTTAGTTGTCCTGCACCGATCCTTATGATAGGGTCTAGTTTCGGTGAGGCTTTGACATCTACGAGATCAGTTTCTTTTCACAAAAGTCATATGGAAGATCCTTGGATTCTTCCTACACCGAGTACTTTGAGTGAGCCCATCGTGACGGATGTGTCGTTGCCTGCAACTATGATAGCTTATCAAGCTAGTCTCAAGTGTGTTGTAGAGCCTAGTCCTTCCTCTTTGTGGATGGAGGAGGAGGACCCTTATGTGCTAGTGGCATGGGTAGTATGGTCTTCTCACACATACGAATACCTTGATATGGTTTTCCCTTTAGATGAAGCAATTATTGAGGCTATGTCAGGAGTTGAGCCACCATGGGAGGAACTCCATCATAGATCGTACTTTCTTCCTGAGCTTAACCGCTTGGAGCATGAGGATTTTAGGGTGGTTCTTAGTGAGAGAGTTGGTATTCCTATGGTTCCATTAAGCTCTCCTGGTCAGATGACTGATGGAAATATGGCTAACATATCTTCAACAATTCCTATCAACATCTCTCACGATCCTGGCAGGATAGAGAATGTCTATATTGGGCCAGAATGTTCCCATGCTGAGATTCTAGAATACACCGAGCTATTTAAATAATTCCATGATATTTTTTCTTGGTCTTATGACGAAATTCCAGGTATCGACCCTCGTATTATCGAGCATGAGATTAAGACTTACCCCAATGCTAATCCTGTTCGAGAACACTTGCGGGCGGTGAATCCTAGGAAAGCACCCGCGATTAAGGCAGAGATAGATAAACTATTGAAAGCCGGTTTCATCTATCCTGTTCCCTTGACAGAGTGGGTTTCAAACCTCGTTTCGATGGATAAGAAGCAGGGAGTGATCTGCATATGCACTGATTTCCATGATTTGAATTGTGCTTGTCCTAAGGACAATTTCCCCACACCATTTATTAATCAGATTTTGGATGAGTGTGCGGGTAGTGAGGTTTTTTCCATTATGGATGGATTTTCTGAATATAATCAGATACAAATTAAACCTGAGGACCAACATAAGACTGCATTTATTTGTCCTTGGGGAACTTTTACATATCGTAAAATGCCTTTCGGACTTAAAAATGTCGGAGCTACATTTCAGCGGGCAATGACCTTGATCTTCCATGATCTCAAGTCAATGATCGAAGTATTTTTGGATGACCTTGCTGCTCATTCTAAAATGAGAATGCGTCATCCCTATCACTTGAGATTGGTATTTGAAAGATGGCGACATTATTTGGTTAGATTAAATCCTCATAAGTGCATCTTTTGTGTGAATTTAGGTCGTTTGTTAGGATTCATCATTTCTAAAGAGGGTATAAGAGTCGACCCTTTGAAGGTTGAGGCAATACTTCAGTTTTCTCCCTCAAAGAATATTCGTCATCTTCAGTGTTTGCAAGGCATGGAAAACTTCTTACAGAGATTTGTTGTCAAATTTTCCAATTTGACTAGAGGCTTCATGCATCTATTGAAGAAGGACACCACCTTTTGTTGGGATGAGCAAGCCAAGGAGTCCTTTGATGCACTCAAGCAAGCCCTATCCTCAGCCCCGATGATTATTCCCCTGGACTATAGCCATGATTTTCTACTTTATGTGGCCACGTCCATGGAGATGATTGGTATGGTTTTGGTTCAAGAGGATGAGGAGCTCCAAGAGCATGTCATATACTATCTGAGCTGAAACCTTATTGATCCATATATTCATTATTCTCATGTCAAGAAGCTTTCTTTAGCTGCCATACATGCGGTTCAGCAGTTGAGACATTATATTCTCCTTCGACAGACCTTGGTTGTAGCCCATGTCAATCCATTTCAATTCATCCTCACTTGAAGGATGATTGGGGGAAAATATAATAAATGGATTATCATTCTGCAAGAATTCAATCTCGAGTTTGTTTCGGAAAAATCAAAGAAGTCTTTAATTTTTGCAGATCTTATATCGGATTTCCTGAACGAGGCCGAGGAGTTGGTTTGTGAAAATATGTTTGTTGATGAACACATCTTCTTAATCTCAACTTTAGACCCATGGTATGGGGATATCATAATATATTTACAAACATTGAAGACCCCTACTCACCTCTCATGAGATGAACGATGGCGATTACGTCACGTCTCTAAGAACTACCACATAGTGGATAACACTTTGTACCATCATGGGGTAGATTCCATTTTACGAAATTTTTTAACTTATGAAGAGGCTGAGGTAGTGCTGAATGATTGCCACAGAGAGGCATGTGGTGGTCATTTATCTGGGATTTCTACAACTCAAAAGATCTTAAGAGCGGGTTATTTCTGGCCGTCGATCTTTAAGGATTGTTTGATGTGGTCAAGAGGTGCCACCCTTTCCAGGTAGTCACACATAATATGTGCTCGAAATATTCCCCATTACATCCCATTATCACCGCCGTTCCCTTCACTAAGTGGGGGCTTGATTTTATGGATTGCAACCCGGCTTCGGCTGGGGGGCACCATCATATTATAGTGGCTGTTGATTACTTCACAAAATGGGTTGAGTCTATGTCTACAGTTAAATCCAATGGTGAGACAGCCACCCACTTCATATTCAACCAAATTATTACTTGGTTCAAAATTCTGAAAGAGCTTGTCACTGACCATGGCTCGCACTTTCAGAACCGTATGATGGAAGAGTTGGCATCAAAGTTAGGGTACAAGCAAGAGCATTCCTCCTCTTACTACCATCAAGTGAATGGATAGGTAGAAGTAGTGAATAAATCACTCAAATCCATTCTCCAACGAACCATCGCACAAAGCAAGAATAATTGGCACATCATGTTATATCTTGCTTTGTGGGAATATAGAGCCGCTGTTAAGACTGCCACGGGTTTTTCTCCATATCAACTTGTACATGGAGTGGAGTTGATATTTTCGGTTGAATGTGAGATTCCTTCTTTGAAGCTAGCTATAGAACTTTTACCAGACACTTCACCATTGGAGGAGCGTTTGGTCCACCTTGAGCAACTTGATGAGCAGCGTCGGGATGCCTTGGTGGCTCTAGAAGTCAATAAACATTGCGTAAAGGTCTAGTATGATAAGTCTGTCCATCCAAGGAGGTTTAGTGAGGGAGACTTGGTCCTTTTGTGGGATCAACTGAAAGAAGCCTTGGGGGCAGGAAAATTTAATCCTATGTGGTAGGGTCCTTATGTGGTCAAACGTGTGTTAGAGAAGGGTTCTTATGAGTTAGTGGATTATGAAGGAAAAGCCTTGGTGGAGCCTAGAAATGGGCTCTATCTCAAGAAGTACTATGCATAATTTTTAGCCAAGGCTGCTTATTGTATATTAGTGTAGAGTTTTTCATAGTTAGGTATTTTTCTTATCGTGATCAGGTTTGTGATTAGTTTCTGTTTCTTTTGGAAGATGTCAATGGAATATTCCACCTACATAGGATTCGCGGATGGTGCGAACCATCACACTCAACACTCAGCCTCTGCTGCTTGGGTGATTTATACTCCTATGGGTCAGGTACTATCTTCATGAGGCATATGTCTACAACCATCTTCCAACAATGTTGCTGAATGTAGTGCCATTATTGAGCTTCTATGGGATGTCATTTCACATGGCGTTCTATCTCTTGAGGTACATCTTGATTCGGAGTTAGTAGTGTCACAGCTTAATGGTTTGTACCATGTTAGAGCTATGACGTTATTAAGAAGATTCTTACGTGTGAGATTATTAGAATGAAAATTTGACAATATAACATACATACACATTCCAAGAATTAATAATCAAGTTGCTGACTCATAGGCTAACTATGTGTTAGATTGGAATTTGTTTCATTCACAGTAAATTCATCACAAACACAATTTTTACACATGTAAATAAATAAACCGATCACCATAAAACTTTTTATATATAAACATCCAAAATGTGATAATACATAGTGTCATGATACAAAATTGGGGCTCTCGAGCCACCAACATATAATACACAGTAATACAAAATGTATAGACTCCCAGGTATCTAATCCTGTGGAGGAAGAGGAGGGTTGTGATCATGGAAGGTCACTACAGCTTTAGCTAGTCGTCAAAATAATTGCACCCATGCTCGTGGTACACCCACCACCTGGCATTGCATAGCCTCAGGAAAATCCTCGATTTGCACCATGGGAACCCTGTGTGTTAGCCTCACAAAATTGGTATGAATTCTCTGGAACATCCGCTCCGCATCCACACCCATGATATCATCTCCTATTCCCCTCTGTCTGTGATGAGGGAAGCCTTCTGGTCGTCGTGGTTCCATATCTGCACAAAAATGGTAGATTTCACTATGTATTGTCATGCAAAAATATGTCTTTTTGATTCCATATAATCAGAAAACACAAAAAAAATTAAATAACTCAAAAAATTTAAAAAAAGAGAGGGTCGAGATTCGTTACCTATATCACCATATGCCGATCCTGGTGGTAGCAGCATGTCCGGGTCCCCCTGGAAATATATCGCCGCATAGGGGTAGTCATCGATGGCAACTATCTGTCATCGCCACCACGGAAAGAACTCAGTTGGATAGGGGTTGGCCACCCTACCACCGCCCAGTCTGCGCATCGCATCTTCCCAACGGTGTTGAGCTGGATCTCGAACCCCGTGAAGAGGAACGTCCACTCTGGGGCTCAATCCTGGAACATGCTCGAATAAAAATGTGCTCAATATACTGCTGAACCCAAAGTTCCACACTCTACCTGCCTTACACTCACTGAGCTAATGTTTCATGTTGCTCAGTAGCGTAGTGCTTCAGTCATAAATCATGGGTCTCATGCACTCCACTACATAGAACATCAAAAATCATGAGGCCTGGTGGACTGATGCCAAGCCTGCTATCCTGCCCAATGTCAATAGTATGGCCTTTAGGGCCAGCACCTGTATAGTGTTGGTAGGGACCTGAGTTCCCACCTTCTTTGTGTCTATATAGTAGTACACCACAATGTACTCGTCGATAGTTAGGCCACCTCCTGTCCCACCACAAGAATGAAGGTTCACCACTTCCCCTCATCTAGAAAGCCCAGCAATGAAGTATATGTCCTCCACCTCTATAGTGAGGGACATCCCATCTATCTGGAAGGACTTAGATTCTGGATCCCAGTAATCTACCAGCATCTGTAATAGTCTTGGTTTTTCCCTCAAACCACCAAAACCCCAAAACTTGTAGAGTCCGCATGCACGTAGATCTTGTTGAGCCATTAGATTGGCCCTTATTGCCTCCTCTACCTCACTATGTTCACGCTCTCTCCACTCTAGGACCATCCTGTACAAGAAATTTCAAATTTTCCCATTATATTATTGAAAAACCTTATGTGTGGCCTCATATGCGACTGTTTTCAAAACAGCCGTGTATGTATGCGGCTTTGGGGGCATTTTCCATGTATATCCAGCCCTATACGTGGAAAAACCCTTGATTTCTGTGTGGGCTGCAGTGCCCTTTTTAGTTTGGCCTAGAAAGCTTAATTGACCATGGAATTTGATAAAAATTGCATCAAAATGAAAGAGAAGAGCATGGGTAAATACCTGAAAGAAACGATAGTGGATTCTGTCGACTGGATCTCCTGGAATTCATTGTGGAAAATATGAGCTCAAATGGGTAAAAGTTTCAAATGTTTTCTAATATTTTGAATTGTTTACTATTTATAGAAAATTTTCAAATATTTGAAAATTTTTACCCCCTTTCCTATAGTTTCAACAATTTCTAACCATTTTGGACTGTTTTTGACATAATTCATGATGTAGAGGAACTTTTTCAGTGTCGTTTTAGCCATTGGATTGACCCATTCATGCTGATCTCAGATATCATGTCTAAACTGGCATATAGGTTAGGTTTCATCACCGTTTGCATTTTTCATGACCTTATGACCATTTCATCATGACCTTAGGTATGAACCCACTCTATTATGTCACAGAACCTTCTTGATGTTTTAGAAGTGGCATGATATGAGTGGTAGAGCTTCACTTTACATGGGTACCCTAGTTAGCACCTTATTTGCATTTGGTGCCCATGCTGACATTTTCTCCTTTAGGGTGTGGGAGTCTGTTGTATAGTACTTCCATGACATTTCACAAGAGCTTCATACTCCTCTTGATCTTTTGCTAGCCTATTTCCCTCAGGACTCCCTCATATAAAGTTGTGAATGTATTATCATGAGCTTTTCCTGCCTTATTGAGCTTTATGCCGGCTTCCCTGACATTGCGTTTCAGCCATATAGCCCGAACTTGTCTCATGTCTAGCCATGCAGAGCCATTTTTTATATCCTTCGCAACTTGTTTCCCTTTTTACCGGGAGGGGATTTTGCCTCGAGTGTCGATATCCTACACATGTATCCTTGCATTGAGTATAGGTATGTTCCACTGCTTGGAACTAGTTTGTTTTCCCTTATGACACTCGTCTCCTCCTAGTCTGTAACTATAAAGCAATTTTATTCTTTTTAAAGCTTTTTAAATAATTGAAAAAGTCCAAAAAAAATAAAAAAACCAAAAAGTTGGACAAGGAAAGATGTTATCTTTGGTAGCTGTCGAGTCGTGTCACCTTCGAACAGAGTACTGTATATTACATCCATTGGTTAGGTTATAGTTTGACTTTAGGAGCTGTACTCATTTATTTGATTTTATCTCCACCGACTGGTTAAGCTTCCAGTCCCTATGGAGCCTCTCTCGATGCCTCCTATGTCGCAGAGATGTCCCAGTTTGTATATCGAGTCTATGCTACCTTTATTCAGTCACCATACAATGCTATGCTCTTGTTCGAAGGAATTTGAAGCCTGAGTCAGCCATTCCTCAGCTATCTTGACTTTGCATGTCGGCCATTCCTGGTACAGTTACTGGTTCGTGCACCTTATGATCAAGTCCTTCCACACTATACAACTTTGTTGAGTACCTCGTGTTGGATGATGGGGGATGCATTAATGCCCTCCTTCCAGCGGATTTCATCCCATCAACTTCATATCATTTATTCTGGGATTGGAATCTAGAGTTATTTTGAGTGCCTTGAGACCTGCAGTCATCAATGGCAGGTTCTCTTTCCATCGACAGTATTTGGGAATACATCAATGTCCCCTGATTGATGGATCCTCTCAAGTGTTCGACCTCAACACATTTATTCACATTTGTTAGTTTGCACTCTAGTACCTTGATTCCCATTTTTATTATCGGTGGGTGATCTCGCGTCTATTAATGGTATACATCAATGATCAGTAATCAGACAATGGACTACTATGTTCAACATCGACACCTCTATTCACATAGTAGGACATGTACTCGTAGAGGTTTGTGTAGAAGACTTTCCAGATTGGTGGCATCTCTTATATGCTACCTCCTTGATCGTGCCATTGTTCGTGAGATTTCAGCTCTCGTGACTTGATTCCAGTATATGTTAGACATTTCCAGCCATTATTGAGATCTTGATCTATTATATATCTTCAGCCATTATGGAGATCATGGTCCTTTGTATATATTCATCATGGAGATTCTGATCTATGTATATTGTACGTGGCGATGACCACTTATGTGATATCTTATATCATGCCTATTCATGGCCATTGTACTCTTATGTATCTGGGACTGCGATATGTATTTGTAGTTATGTACAGATTTGTATCATTGTACTATGCTGATTGGGTGGCTGGTTTTCCATTTGGGATCCTTCATCACTCCACTTCTGGGATGGAATTTTAATGTATTTCGGCCATCGTATGACCCCTCTGACCTCACACATTAGGGGGCATCTATTATAGCTGATTTCACCACTCTAGGTGAAGCACACTTTGTATGGCCTTCCCCTATCCCTCTGTAGACTCCTTAGACCTCGTGGACCTTTTTTTGTCCTTTGATGTTTCCTTGATCATCCCTAAAAACATGTGAAAAATGATACACGCAACTTTTAAGCTCTTAATCGCGTATATATGCGGGTTTGATCCCTAAAACCGTGTACATCAGGATGTGTACAAAATCCAAATCCTTTTGGAGTTTTCCTTGACATGGATCCAACTCACTTGACTCTTGGCCTTCCCTATGCCTTGAGATCGCTTAGATTTGACCTTTCATTACCCCTTTGAAAAGCTATATAAGGAACTCTATGGTACATTGAAGGCATATGAGAGAATTGAGAGCAAAGAAAATATAGTCCATTGTTACCGGAACTTATGCTTGAGTCTGCATCCCTTTGTCAATTGGAGCACTTTTGTGTTCTTCCCAAGCTTGCCTTTTGCTTGTGAGCTTGCAATCGAGAGATGGAGGATTGAGGTGGTGGAGGCCCAAGTGGGGGATTCAGTTTCTCCGGTTCACAGATGTGCCATCAGAGGTTGTATATATTTTAATCTTTGTTTTATATTAATAGAAATATCTTTTTTTATCCAATAATGTGTGTTTGAATGAATATTTTATCCATGGGATTATCTCAAATGCTTATACATTATTGATTATATATGCTAGAATAGATCTAACACCATGATATATAGTATGCTTGTATTATTTACTTGTTGTTGAGGAAGTAATTTATCAATTCAAGTTGAATTTGGAAAGCTCAACAAGGATCTACTTCAACCCTCTAGAATAAAGTACGAGGTCTGATCCTTTAGTGTTAGACATTTACTCTCTATTGCATGTTGGAAAAGATTGATTTCTAGAGTCAAGTTGTTTATTGTGGTACCCCAAGCCATAGGAATTTCTCTCTGTAACACCAACATTTCTCCTTTAGGGTGTAGGAGTCCTTTGTATAGTACTGCCTTGACTTTGAGAAAAAGCTTCATACTCCTCTTGAACTTTATGCTGGCCTTTCCCCCTGGACTTCCTTGTATATGTCAAGTTGTAATTGCATTATCATGAGTTTTTCTTGCCTTATTAAGCCTTATGCCAGCTTCCCTGAATTCTATTATCATCTATATAGCCCAAGCTTGTCTCATGTCTAGCCAGGAAGATCGCTTTTAGATATCTTTTGTAGCTTTATACCCCATTTTTTTTAGCGGGAGGGTACCTTCCCTCGAGTGTCGTTATCCTGCACATGTTTCCTTGCATTAAGCATAGGTATGTTCCACTGCTTGGAACTAGCTTGTTTGACGCCTAGATTTGTAACTATAAAGCACTTTTATTCTTTTTCAAGCTTTTCAAAATGTTTGAAAAAGTCCAAAAAAATAAAAAAAAACCAAAAATCCAGACCGAAAAAGATGTTATCTTTGGTAGCAGTCGAGTCGTGTCACCTTTGAATAGAGCACTGTATCTCACATTCATTGGTTGGGTTATTAGTTAGGATTTGTACTCGTTACTCTGAGTTTATCTCCACTAACTGGTTAAGATTCTAGTCCCTATGGAGCCTCTATTGATGCCTCCTATGTCACAGATATGTCCCAATTTTCATATCAAGTCCGTGTTGCTTATCTTCAATCACCATTTTCCTTTATGCTCTTGTTGTAAGGAAGTTGAAACTTAAGTCGGTCATTCCTCAGTTATCTTGACTTTGCATGTCGGCCATTCCTGATACTATTACTAGTTTGTGCACATCTTGTTCGATTCCTTCCACATTATATAGCATTGCTGAGTACCTCATGTTGGTTGATGGGGGATGCCTTAATTCCCTCCTTCCAGTGGATTCCATCCCATCGACTTCGGATCATTTATTCTAGGATAGAAGTCTAGATTCATTTGAGTTCCTTGAGACTTATAGTCATCAGTGGTAGGTTCTCTTGCCATCGACAGTCTTGGGAATACATCAATGTCCCCTGATTGATGGATTATTCTAAGTGTTCGACCTCAACACATCTATTCACACTTGTTATATTGCACGCTAGTACCTTGATTCCCATTTTCATTATCGGTGGGTGATCTCGTTTTTGTTAGTGGTATACATCAATGACCGATAATCAGACAATGGACTGCTATATTCGACCTCGACACCTCTATTCACATAGTAGGACATGTACTCATAGTGGTTTGTGTAGAAGACTTTCTAGCTTGGTGGCATTCCACATATGCTATGATCCAGATGGATATCGATGGCCACCCACCTATTCCACTGGCTCAAAACAATTGTCCATTGTGGCAGTTTCCTAGTTATTTTTTGGCAGTTTTTCGAGTCCTAAACTTCCGGGGCCGTTTTGAGGCCTTAAACGACATTTTTTGGAGATTCGGGGCCAAATAGTTGCCATCGGCATGCATTTGGCCAACCAAAAGTTGTAAATCTTAGACAGACCTTTCCAACAAGTTATCGAACGCCCAAATCGGAGATCGTATGCAAAAGTTATGACCCCAGGAAGTTGATTGTTCAAATTACCACCGTGGGGCCGCAAACTTTATGATGGTTCATCTTCTAGGGTTACGTTTTGGGAATTTTGGGGTTCTCACCTCATTTTTGTAATAAATAGGCCCCTTTGGCCTCATTTTGTATTCATCTTGGCACGAATGAGCGTAGCAGCCACATCTCTTCTCAGAGATCACTACCACCATTCTAGCAATTGTATTACAGTCTGTTCTATTTCCGCCATTTAATAGAATATGTGTTTACTGTATCTCTGTCATCTTTGAAAAATGTCTGTTATTATGATTCTATATATGTTCTTTCATTTCGTTCACACATAAATCCGGATCAGTGGTATCAGAGCAATCTGCTCTTTGATTGTTTCTCGATGCATGTCCCCGACGAGGTCTGAGTACAGAGAGTTTGGTCTCGAACTAGTTTCACTTGATCATTCTCGCCGTCCCAAACGACCTCCCATGGCGGAAGAAAAGAGAGACGACGGAGCAGGAGATCCTATCAAGTTGCTGCTCGAGGAAGCCCTCGAGCGACAGAGGAACGAGATGATGGATAGTTTTGCCCAAATCCTTCGGTGAATGCCGACCATGGCCAGTGCATCTTCAACGAGCAGCCGGTTCGGGGATGCAACTCCCTTTAAGGTACAAGTTAACTTTGATATTCCTTTATTTGAAGGAAATATTGATGTAGATGCCCTGGATAATTGGGTGAATGTTCTAGAAGGGTATTTCTCTGTTCACAATTTTTTCGACAGAGAAAAGATCACCTTTGCGCTCCTTAAGGCAGTCCCCCATGTCCAAAATTGGTGGGGTACTTATTGTGAGAAAAACTTATCAGACGAGTCTGAAATGTTTGAAACAATTCCCACTTGGGCCTCTTTCATAGATGCCGTCAAGAAACAATATTACCTTGTGGGAAACTATGATGACCAGTACACAAAATGGACCATTCTGTGTCAAGAAAGGGACCAGACGGTGTCGGAGTACACCAACAAATTTCATACTCTACGGACAAAGATGAGTATCAAAGACTCCGAGTGGCACCTAATCCTGAAATATTGTAGTGGTGTACATCGGTACATCCGAACTGATATGGAATTCCTCGACATCTCTTCACTTGGATCCGCCTATCGATATGCTGTCAAAATCGAGGAGAAATTTCGCCAAAAGAACAAGCGAGACTCTGGACCTGCGAATCCAGCGTAGAAACAAGGCAAGGGAAACCCTGGCCCGTAGAACACAGCAAAATAAAATGGCAACCAGTCCCCACCACAAGCAAAGAAGGGAGATCGAAAAACAAAGAAGGACACTGGTAAGTGGTGCGAATTTCATAAAAGCCCTTGGCACAACACTGATGAATGTCTCTCAAAGCAGTCATCAGTGGCCGAGATCAAATCTTCAGAATCAGATCTTGATTCTGATTCTGAACCCAATTCCACAGCCGCACATAATGGGAGGCAGATCATTGAGGCAGACCCCACTACCACTGTTGCTACCACACAAATTCAACTAGAGGATCCTGAAGAGTCAGAGGTAGAGGAGAACCTTTTCCACTCGTAGATGTGGGTGAAGGGAATGCCTCTACATTTTGTTATTGACAATGGCAGCCAAAAGAACTTGATTTCAGTAGAAGTCGTCAAGAGATTGGAGCTTCCGACAACACCACACCCGCAACCTTACAACATTGGTTGGCTAAGCCAAGGATGTGGTATCCGCATTACTCAGCAATGCCTCCTACCATATGGCATCAAGCCTTTCCAAGACGAGGTACTGTGTGATGTAGCCCCACTTGAAGTCTGTGATGTTCTTTTAGGACAACCATATATGTGGAAGCATCATGCTGTATATGAGTCACGGCCTCGCAGTGTCATTATCACTTTGGGAGGACAACTTTACTAGATCCCAGAGACAGTTGCACCTAACAAAGTCTCGCAAGGTAGGAAGATAAACTCCCACATCAAAAAATTATTCCTCTTCACAATTGCATCTGAAGGAGAACATAAGATCACAGAGACCTCCACACCCTCTGCACAAGGTGTCTCTGCTCGTCAGACAAAAGAAGAAGACAGAGCCATTGTTTCCTCATCTATCCAAGTACCTCTATAATGCAAGGCCACGCATTCAAGGTGCTCATCCAGAAACAAATCATCCAGACAACAATTACAGCCCTCTCGGGATGCCAAAGAAAAGCAGCCTCTTCACTTCAACAAATGTCACACCAGGAGATCAACTCAACACACAGTTCGAGATATGATACGGGATTCGACGCAATGGAGACCATTTCTTCCTAAGGAGGGAGGATTGATCCAGATGGATATCAGTGGCCACCCACCTATTCCACTGGCTCAAAACAATTGTCCATTGTGGCAGTTTCCTAGTTATTTTTCGGCAGTTTTTCGAGTCCTAAACTTCTGGGGCCGTTTTGAGGCCTTAAACGACTTTTTTTGGAGATTCAGGGCCAAATGGTTGCCATCGGCATCCATTTGGCTAACCAAAAGTTGTAAAGCTTAGACAGACCTTTCCAACGAGTTATCAAAAGCCCAAATCGGAGATCGTATGCAAAAGTTATGACCCCGGGAAGTTGACTGTTCAACTTACCACCGTGGGGCCGCAAACTTTATGACGGTTCATCTTCTAGGGTTACGTTTTGGGAATTTTGGGGTTCTCACCTCATTTTTGTAATAAATAGGCCCCTTTGGCCTCATTTTGTATTCATCTTGGCATGAATGAGCGTAGCAGCCACATCTCTTCTCAGAGATCGCTACCACCATTCTAGCAATTGTATTATAGTCTGTTCTATTTCCGCCATTTAATAGAATATGTGTTTACTGTATCTTTGTCATCTTTGCAAAATGTCTGTTATTATGATTCTATATATGTTCTTTCATTTCGTTCACGCATAAATCCGGATCATGCTACCTCCTTAATCATGCCAGTGTTCATGAGATTTTAGCTGTCGTGATTTGATTCCAGTGTATGTCAGATATCTTCATCCATTATGGATATCTTGATGCATTGTATATCTTCATCATGGAGATTCTGATCTATTATATATTGTATGTGGCGATGACCACACATGTCACATTTTCTATATCATGCCTATTCATAGCCATTGTACTCTTATGTATCTGGGACTGCTATATGTATTTGCAGTCATATACAGAGATTGATTATTGTACTATACTGATGGATGGCTAGTTCTTCCACCTGGTTCTTCATCACTCCACTTCTGGGATGGATTTTATAATGTATTTCGGCCATCATGTTACCCCTCTGACCTCACACATTAGGGGGCATATGTTATAGCTAATTTTACCATACATGGTTGATCACATATTCATGGCCTTCCCTGTCCCTCTGCAGACTCTTTGGACCCCATGGACCAATATTATACTTTGATGTTTCCAATTTCATCCCTTAAAACACCTGTTTATTGCTGTACATGACTTTTAATCCTATACTCGTGTGTATACGTGGATATTGACCTCAAACCCATGTACATCGGGATGTGTGCATAAGTCCAAATATTTTTGGAGTTATCCTTGATGTGTTTCTAAACCACTTGACTCTTGGCTTTCCATATGCCTCGATATCGCTCGAATTTGACCCTCCATTGACCCTTTGGAGTGCTATATAAGGAACCCACTGGATACATTGAAGGAGAAGAATTGAAGAGAAAGGAAACTATAGTTCATTGTTGTCGTAGCTTGCTTATACTTGAGTTTGCATCCCTTTGTCCCTTTGGAGCACTTTTTGTTCTTCCCAAGCTTTCCTTTTCTTGTGAGCTTGCTATCGAGAGATGGAGGATTGAGGTGGTGGAGGCCTAGGAGGAGGACTCAGTTTCTCCGGTTCGCAGACATGCTGATAGAGGTTGTCACTTGTGTAATCTCTAATTTGACTAATAGAAATATATTTTCCTATCCATTTAATGTGCAATTGAATGAATATTGAATCCATGGATATGCTTAATTGTTTATACATTGATGAATATATATGCTAGAGTAGATCTAACACCATATTATATAGCATGCTTGTCTTGTTTACTATTGTTGAGAGTGAATTGCTAAAGCAAGTGGGATTGGAAAAAGCTCAACGGGGATCTACTTCAACCGTCCAGAATAAGGTACGACCCATGATCCCTTAGTGTTAGATATTTGGTTTCTCTTGCATATAGGAAAGGATTGATTTCTATGGTTTATCTATCTATTGTGGTACACCCCAAGCCATAGGAAGTTTTTCTCTGTAACAAGCACGAGAAGTAAAAACTGTTCACAATAAAATTAACACCCTTGAGAGTGATGGTCTAAAAAAGTATTTCTATTTTTCCCGCAACATGAAGATCAAAATTTTGGAACAATTGAGGACTTAATCTCTCATGTGACCACTATTTCCATAGAGGAAGAAATGTTTCAAGACTAAGGTTTCTCTAGAGAGGCAAATTTCATGGCCACTTCAGGGACAAAACCCAGTTCCTATAGCTCATACAGTGGAAAGAATACCTAACATGTGTATTAATTGTCCTGGAAATACTAAAAATCAAGTTTGATGCTTAAAAACTAGGTAAAGTGAGTTTTTTTGAAGAAAATAATAAAAAACCATAAAAAAATATTAAACAAACATTCATAGTTAGTGATTGGGTGCAAAAAAATCAATTCTATATAAGAAAGGCATATCAGGTGAATTAAAGGAGACAAAAGTTAAGAGTAAAGGCATGCTGGATGAATTGAGGGCTAGAAATAGTTTTTATACTACAAAGATTTTTGGGAATCGAAGGCATGGATGGTAGAGGAGTAGGTCTAGGAAATCGGGAAGGAGGGAACCTTCAAGGGTTGTAAATATTTATTCATGTTTATCTATTATGAATCAATTCAATTTTCTTCCCAATTCTTGTTCAATGTTTTCCCTTCAAGTTTTATTTTGAGTTAGAATTTGTAGGAAATTATATCTAAGCTATATTTCTTAAATATTGTTTAGTATGATAGTAGGAAGGATTTTTGTGATGATATTTATAGGTGTGAAGGATATTCAAGGAGCTGCAAGGCCAACCATCAAGAAACTCCATCAAACTTCAAGACTGAAAGAGGTATTCTCCTCCCTTCCTCCCCTTCCCAAACTCCATGAAAGAAGGACTAACATATTAGGATTATTATGATAATTGGTTTTTTTTCCTGTCGATTGGGATTCACCCACCCCATAGAAATTGGAGAGTAGGATAAAACTTCAACTGTAGAAAACTCCAGTAACAGATTGGTGACTATATTGGGGATTAATTATTGATTTCTTGATTTCTTGATTTTTTCCTCATTTTTGAGTGTTTATTGGATTTACATATTTTAATGCATGCTTAATATCTGTCGTTAGACACCTTATTTCATCTTAGGATTCTAAAACCGGCCTAGATCATCCTTTACATAGTCAAATTTTGAAAGATTTGTACGAGATATTGGGTTTCCTATAAATAAGCGGATGCACGATATGTAAAGTATTGTATTCCCTAAAAAATACACAGGTGCAAGCTAGATAAATTCACGTATTTCTTGGTAAAATGCAGGTGCAGGTCATAAATAGTCACGTTTTGCGCAGAGTGTGTATTTTGGACATAAAATCCTCATTTCTTGAATGTTTTGAGTGATATTCCTTGTCATGGAAAGATTAGGAATCCCTATAATTTATTTTAGAGACTAATTTCATATAATTTTATTGATATTTTGAGTATTTTAAAAATATTTTAAATATTTGTGTGCTTACTAGCTTGAAAATTGCCAATTTTTTTCAAAAAACTAGGAATTGCAAATCATTGTTTTAGGCCTATATTTAGGGATGATTTTGAAATTTTCAGACTTGTAGATGATGGAGGAGACATGTTAGGACCTATAAAGAGCATATTTTAATAATTTAGGATCACTTGCGCTTGAATTTGGAAGTCTTAGACACCTCCTTGAAAAGCTAGGAAAATCACTTTAATTGGTATTTAAAAAGATTGCTAAGATATGAATGTTTAGCAAATATTTAAAATTTAGAATCTTTATTTAACTATTAATGTCTGAAATTTTATCTGATTTGGTCACTTTAATCACTTGTTTGCATAAGAAAATTGTCAAAAAATTGAAGAACATGACAAATTATTTCAATTTATGAACCTTTAGGCGATGAATTTTGATTTTCATGAAATTGCTCACCTGACACAAAACATGAAATAACAACTAAGACATAGGTAGAACCATCAATTAAATCAGGTCCACATTTTTTTAAAAATTTGAACCTCTCACTTAAGATAAATTCAGAAAATTCTCCTCTAAAACATAAAAAAATAACTTGAACAAGTAAACGTTTCATTTGGATATATTAATTTGAATTTATTGAAGCACAATTAGAGCCCTACATACCCTCTTCACTCCCACCTTGGAGAAATATTGTGAAAGAGAAATAAGGATCTCAAGTGTAATAGTCTAGTATTGTTTTTTAGAAACATTTTGACCCCTACGTATCCTCTTCACTTGCACTTTCAGGTGGTCCTGTGAATGAGAAACAAGGATCTCAAGTGTAATAGGAATATTTTGAAGTTTTGATGCATATTTTCAATCCACGAGTATCCTATCCGCTTGCGCTTTTTGGAGGTCATGTGAAAGAGAAAGTGGCTCTCAAGTGTAAATGCTTGTTAGTTTTATAATTTTGAAATATATTTAGAATTTTGCATTGATTTTCAAACCATCAATTTGGAATGTTAAATTAACCATTTAGAAAGAAAACATTATGCAATTGAAAATCAGAATTGAATCACAATCCTACATTTAAACATCAGTTTGAGAGACTTATTAGAAACAAGAAAATATTTGAACATTGTGATAGTTGAAGCAAATTGAACACATCTTATGTTTGAATCCAACCTCTTGAACCCTTGATAAAAACATTGAAAACTTCTTTTTTCAAGTTTGTAAAAGTAATTTATTTTGCAATTCGCATGTTTGAAGGATATCAATTAACCTCTTACTCTTCTATAGTATAGAAGTTCATTCAAATAAAGGAAAGAGTAGTGAGCATTGCACATTTGATTGGTTCAACATTTTGAGTCACAAACACCACTAGTTTCACCATCACTCCTTGAAACTACGAAAACTACCCTAAAATCAACTATTAATCTAAAATCTACCAAGATTATTTTTTATATAATAAATATAGATTATGGTTAGTTGTTGTTACTGTTGTTAGTAGAATACCCTTATCGTTGAGGGGGAGTGTTGAAATTTTGTAACTTCGAAGAATATTCTATTGTATTTTATTATTTCAATATATTTAGAGATGTTTTATTCCTCAATCAGGATGTTATTATTCTATTTGGTCATCATAAAGTCATGAAGTAAATCCTCCTTTGTAACTCGGGTTGATAGAACCCTCCAGAAAGTAATATTATATTGTTTTGCATTAGAGGAAATTTAAGGTCTAAAATGGGCCTCCTAAGGGAAATAATAAAATAATAGTTAAAATAATAAAATAATATTCATTAATTTTGGAGGAAGAAAGACAAAAAACTACTTTTTTCTTCGTATTTTGAACATAACTCCCTGTGTTTTTACTCAAATTTCAAGTGAGTGGATGCGGAATTAAATTACGCATCCAATGAGTACCATCATTGCATACTTTTGATGGACCTCACTACCCCAAAAACAAGAAATACCTGAAAAAACATGATGATGACATCATCATGATGTTTTTTTAGGTATTTCTTGTTTGTATGGTAGAGGGGTCCATCGAGAGTATATAGTGTGGGTACTCGTTGGATGCGGAATTTAATTCTGCATCCAATGAGCACTCTTGCTCAAAATTTGAGTAAAAACAGAGGCATATATGTTGAAAATACAAACAAAAAGTAGTTTTTTATATGACAAATATGTCAAGTCAACCATTATGGTTGACTCATTTTATTATAATTCTATTGGTTCTTGAATTCCAACTCACAAGAATTTATTTTTGGCTCTTTTTCTTATAATGCCCATTTTAGACCCCAAATTTCCTCTAATGAGTCTTCCTAGGTACGTCAGGCCAGTTAAGTTTGTTGGGGCTAACCTAGTTAATTAAAAAGTCAATTGGAAGATAAAGTATAAATAGGAGTGATGTGCTACTCATTTGGACACACACACTCACTTGTGTAATTCACATAGGATAGATATAGAGATATTTGTAAGGAGAAGGAGCACCTATTTAGGGTTTTTTCTTTACACTTTTGATCATCTATATTGAGGAAGTTTTGTTGGGTTTTCTTCCCCTAGATGGTTTTCCAGGATAAATCTGTGTCTATCTTGTGATTTTGTTTCCTTTAGTGATCCTGTATATGATATTTTTATGAAATTGAATTGAATACTAAAGTTATCTGTCATAGCTTACTAAATGTTAACAATACTCAAATTCCATAACTTTGTTCCGAGTTTTGTGTTGTTAATAAGGGATTCATCATGGACCTCCTTTGATGAGACTATTCATGTTGACTTCATCACATATTTCAGGAATTAGTCTTAGAAACAAGTCAGTACTTTTAGATCTACATACCTCAATGGCACATTTCCTCACTTTCAGCAATAGGCTTTCATCATTGTCCTTTGATCGAAAGATTCAAACCAAGTGTTCGACATCATCCCATCCATTCACATTCATAGGAATGTACTAGGATACCTTGGGAATTATTAACACTTATGGTTACCTCCCTCATGCTTGTTAAAATTTTTCATCATTGACTGATAATCAAGTGGTTTCTACCATGTTCAAATTCAAAACATTTATTCGCATGGATAGAATTGTACTTTATTAAGAACGAGATGAAGACCTTGCATGTTTGTTGAGAATTCATTGCTTTCCCCAGGTTACGATGGAATATTCGTATGACTAATAGCATGGATCCACATTTGTATAAGTCGTGGTTGTGCTCATATTTGCACATGTATGACATAGATCTAGATTTTATGTCTAATATCTATTTCCAAATTTGAGTCTTCTTTGCATGGTTCTACGATTTATTTCAGTAATCATGAATGTTTATATCTAACATGGAGTTGCATTGTATTGGTCTGCATGAATTTTGTGAGTCATTTATGATGCATCAAAGTGTAAAGGTACTACATAATCACCTTGGTTATTAATGAGTTCTGATCTTTGGACCTTTTCCTCAAAGTGATAACTTGTTTCTACAAAGCATTTTTCCTATCCTTTCCCTCTAGACTCATGCTTTTGGGGGAATTCTATTACACCTAATTCTCATCAAAACCATGTTATGAGATAGGTATCTCATTTTTTTCCTAAAATCCCCTAAAGGGTGAAATTGAAAAATGAAGTTGGAAAGAGTAATTGCTTACTATATTCCACCACCACACTTTCCCCATGTGCAAGTAGTGGTACCCATATCAGAAACACTCTTTTATTATTTACAAAGATATGTGCCACTACCTTCTACCCATTTACAAGAGGAGGTTCTCCCTAGCATTGCATGTATTCCTCATAAAAGGTGCGGTGCTCCACTTATGAAGGAAAAAACAAGAGGTTTTGAGAGGCTTCTCAAAGATGGCCTTCATGGAGCCTCATTCCTACCAACCAGGATAGGATAAAATTGAGATACCCTATCCTATGTATAATCCCTAAAACTCTCTCATGGAATACTCAACCTAATCTATCCTTTGAATCCTTTTGTGGAAATTTATCCCAAGCTTAAAACAGTTGAACTCACAAAATTGCATGAAAATATGCAAGAAATACTTAAGGAGACTGAATATGTGATAATCCACAAACTATTGATGATATTAATTTACACAAGCCATCATTAAATAGATGTAGTATTTTCATACAATAGATACTCCAAGGATTCGAAATATTTAGGAATATTTTCGAATTAGTACAAAAGAAGGATTACTAAACTAGTCAAAATCCCCCATATGTGAATAAAGCTCTTTCCAAATCAGTCAAGATGCTCACAGATTTGCTGAATGAGTGTGTACAACTCAGAAGTGATGGAAAGTTAACTTTATAATGATTTTATATGAGGGAAATAAGGGATCTAATTTGGTGCAAAAAACAAGGCAGTCTACCTTAAAACTATCTTTAGCTTTTGCCTTAAAACTGCAGAAAAGATGGAAAGAATGGAAAAAGAAGCAATGCATAGTTTCTATTCTGGGAAGTATGTGGGCTAGTAGAATCTTATCAAAAATCTTGCTAACTCTCTCCATGAGGCATTTTTGAAAATTTTGACCTCAAAAAGTGGGTTTGGGTGCTATTGCTGCCTTTCACACACCTGGGTCATGTGGCAAAAATATTCAATCCACTCGGTGTGTCCTTGGGGGTAAGTCTCGAGTCAAGGTTGTCACCTTGTTCTTGACTCCTTTGTTTAGGCTCAACTCCTAATGAAGCCAAGGGGGGTAGACCCTATTAAGTTAATACGGCTAATTACTTAGTATGGTGATGTTAAACTGAATGAATTACTTGGGAGTATGAAATTTAACCATAAACAACCATAGATGACAAGATACAAAATGAGCGCACGAAAGCACAATGTTGAGACACAATATATATATATATATATATAGCAAGAAAATAACCAGTGTCTTAAAATGGAGTCAAAATGAAATCAATGTACTTGCATGTGCTTGGAGTGAATGTTTTACAATTTCCTCTTGGTACGTTTTAAGTTAATGTGAAATATAAGTTGATTAAAATTAGGCGAAGGGGTGGACTCCAGATATACCCGAGAATACTTGGAATATGTCCAAAACTAAACCTTCAAGGCTACCCGCAAGGAATATGTGGGCTGAATTGAGTCTCTGGGGCTATTGTTCATAACGCACCCATTAGGGTGTGATAGAGATCGGTGCCCCGAGGTCACTTTTCAGAAGTTCCCGCTTCCTTTGGTTATTTTGCCACCGTAATGGTTTGATCTAGGTGTTGGATTTTCACCTGATGGTTTGTCAATTTGGGAGAGTGACTCCTATTTTTACTAGTCACTCAAGTGATTTTGATACAGCTTGACTGATTGGATGAACCACAGCCAAGTGCAGAGCATACACACCAGATTCTTCTCAATTTTAGTAAATTTTGAGATGGATGTTCTTATTAAAAAGAAAACCCTCCAGGAACCTCTTTCGGTCCAAGTGGACCTCAATCGGGGAATCAAGGAGGGGTTGATTTTATTATGGTTACTAAAACAAATGATGATAGCAAATGAAACATAAAAAGATAAGCAAACCACAATTTTCTAATTAAACTACCACGAACCTTTCTTCACCTTTCAGCTCAAAAGGAGGCTTGTGGGGTAAGTATTAAAGTTACTTTGAAACCAATAGAAATGGAATATGGAATTAATTTTAAATCAAAGTATACTACCCTACAGGTTAGTACTACACTATATTGAAAAAAGATGAACGAAAATCAAAGAATGACACGGATGCAAATCCCCCTAGGGGGGATGGGGAATTGGCTCGAAAGAACCTATTCAAAATTATTTTTATTACCAGCAGTTACAATATTAGCAAAACAATATGATGCATCTTGATTCTTATACAGAATGAAACCAAGAGCTTACAAAGTGCAAACATTAAATATTTCAGTCAAAAAGGGAGACCCCTCGGGGATTCAGAAGGCCCAAAAGTCACTTTTGAACAGAAGGTCTTCCTATTTTCTGTTATACCTGATAAAAACCAGAAAGTTTATTAGAATGAAATATGCACAAAATCACTCTGAAATTACCTTTGGGTCAGCTTACGTTTAACCAAAAAAAGCTAAGTTAAAACTAGTTAAAAAATGTAAAAAAGGAACCAAGGGAAGCAAGCTTTCCTTGGGATCTTGGCTTGCCTTTTAGGAAGCCAATATGATGTGCACTAATTTCTAGATTTATATTTTATAATAGGAAACAGAAATCTAATGCATGCAAGCTACAAATTCTCTTTAAAAGTCCATGCAAAAAGGACGATTTCCCTAAAGCTAGATCTAGAATGCTTATGAAACCTTTTAAGAACAAGATCTAGATTATGGGATTTGAGAAGATAGATCTATGTTAAATTTACTTTGAGATAATAGATATAAACAATATCAAATCTGTGAACAAAGTAACTAGGTAAAAGAATTGATTTTGAAAGAGGAAGAGGAGGAGAGAAATGCTGGTAGCCTTTAAGATCCACCGTGGAGCTTTTAGGTGGAATGTTGAGGGACTATGCCTTTGGAAGGTTTTGGAGAGAGTGAAGAAGAAAACTAGATCAGCATCCTCTCCAATCTAGGAACCTGCAGCTCAGCTAAAATAAAAAAACTTGACAAAATACTTGTGAGATCTGATTAGCACATACACAGAGATTCAGAATAACATGCATATAAACTTATAAAACATGTTGAATCTAGATCTCTAAACATGCATCAAAGGAAAGAGATGGCCAATAAACTTATTGAAAAGCACCTTTCCTATCAATATTATAATAATCTTATTATCAATATTAGCAATGAATCCACAAGCAATCAGCAAATTATGAACATAGATACATGTTACCTCAGTAAAAAATGGAAACGATTATCCACACATGCAATGGCATAACACCGTCTTGCCTCCAAAGCTTCTCTTTATTTCAAATGAACAATAACAATAGTACAATAGCAACAACACCCCAATCCTAGTTCTAAATAGCTTGGAAGAGGCTGCTTGTGCTTGATTTATACAAAAAATAGGAGATCCAGCCCAGGGGGGCACAAATCCCAAGGAGATAGAGCACTGTAGCTGAAGGAGAGTCCATCAATGCTTGATTTGTGTCTAACTAAGCTAGATCTGAGTCTCACTAAGTGCAATTGTCAATCGAAGAGATTATCTGATTGACACCTCAACCTGTTGACTGAAGCATCCACCAAAACTCATCCAGATCAGCCAAACGTGTGGAGGAGAGAGGGAGGGGGCAATTTCCCATAAAGGATGCTGAAGATCAACTCTGGATCTAATTTGATCACCTCCTTCAGTCAAGGATTTGTCAGATCCAGTCAATCTGGTTCAGATCTGACTAATTTCAATCAAATTGGCTGAGAATCCACTGATCTATGATCCTAGATTTGCTCCATTATTCATCAAGTTATTAATTAAAATAATCAATAATTTATTTTTGGGGCTTTCTGACCTGAGTGATGGAAAATCACTCAAAACTAGGAAATAGTGGGTCCATGGGTTTACATGGTGCTCTTAGCTTGAAAATGAGCACCTACATGACTGAAACTGATTATTTGGCCCACTTTTATTACAAAATCAATTTTTCCAATTAAGCTATTAAAAAATAGCCTAAGTTTTGGAAAAAATAAATTTTAATAAAAAAACACTGAAAAAATTAAAAAAATAAAAAAGTTGAAAAAACCTGGTGGGACTTAGACATGTTCATATGACTCAACCATGATGCCTAGAATGTTTATACATTGACACATAGACTCTAACAACATCAATAGGCCTAAATGCCAAGCTGACCACCCCAACTTTGGAGGTATGGAGTGAAAAACTCAGAAATTGTCAGTCGTTTATTCAACAACCAATAATAACCAAGGAAAAAACACCCTGGGCTGATTGGATTGACAAATAAAGTCTAAGAGATCGAGTCTTTTATAGACACTATCATGCTATAACATTTATTACAATTCCCCCATGGGGTATGAACATGTGATATAGTTCAACAAAGCTTCCCAGAAGTAAGACTGAAGGTCTTCTGAAGTCCGAACAAGTTATCCTTGTCCAGTTCACTAGGCTCACTTGATAAAAAACCACTAAGTACAACTTAGGTGGTAACATTTTCGCTCCAACAATGGGACGTGTGCTCGATCTAGTCTTTAAGACAAGGAGAGGATACGAGAACACCAGAATCTCTGGTTTATATACCCTGTAAAAACATCTCAACTTGACAACAAAAACCTCAGTAGCACAAGTTTTATAAAAAAACCAAATGAACCATTAAGCTGATTTATGTAAACAAAATAAATGTAACTAACTAAAAGAAGCAAAGTTTTATTATAGCTACGTATAAAATAGAAATGCAGAAAGTAAATGCTCTCTTTCAAGGAGCTTATTTTCCTACTCTAAGCATGATATAAAAAGGGTTAAGTGTAATCAGAAATCCAATGTAGCCACCTAAGCATTTTATTAACATAAAAAAAATTTCCTTGTCTTTGGTTACCAGCCAAAGTAAGGATACCTTATTTAGAAATTGCAAACCTGCATGATGATTCAGAATGGGTGGGATGGATGGGAGATCATAGGCATGAATAATGTCATAAAAATTCTTCCCCAACTTGTATGTACTCATGTAGGTTGCTTCTATCCATGATTGGATAGGACTGATATACAAATTAGAGTGATGAGGCAGATTGACTACACCATCATACTGATCATCAAGGCTTATTGGATTATAACTCATTGTATAAGCCCCAAGTGGCTCCAAATCATAAAGAAACTCCATATGTGAAGATGATAGTTGAGACTGATATCCCACTGACTGCATGACATCTGTCTTTTCACAACACTGTTTCTCAATGTCTTCATTATTGATACCTTTGTACAGCTCTAAATGATATGACTCTGAATGATCATATAAGAGTTTTGAATGCTTATTTTCCATACTAGGATTTTCCCAGGTCTCTAGATCAATGCTTCCCTCTATGGAAATATAATAGATTGGAATTCCACAAATTTCTAAATAGACACTCCCCTTGCTGGATATAACATATATATGATTCTTAATAAGATATCCACAAAAAACCCAATAGTCATCACCACCATCTATGTCAGATGTGATGGATTCCCCATTGCTAATATCAAGTTTTGATGTCAAGTTCTCTTTGTCTTCATTACTAATACTGATATATGTCTCAAACTGATCATGTGGATAAACTGCATGCTCCTTTTTTATATCAAAGTTTCCCAAGGCCACATGGTCCATGCTCTCTCCTTTAGATATGCCATAGACAGAAAAATCAACAAAACCATCAAAAGTTTCTGGTTCATTATTTTCCTCTTTATTCATGTCATAGACTGGATTTTCCATGAATGTCCAGGACTCCTCATCAACATCTTTGTCGGGGATAAAGGAGTCTTCAGCACTTGTATCATGCTCCAAGCTATACTTGTCCTCATTTTCATACTCATATTCTTCAGAGAAAAGGTCACAAGGTAGTAAACCTTCTAGACTGTCATCATTATATGGAGAACACATAGGAGTCCCATCATGTATATTACAGTTTTCATCATAAGTTTCACTATAAGATTTTGCAATGGTTTCATCCTTAGGCTTGTACTGTTTAGATGGTGACAAAGGGTAGGCTTGGCCTACCATGTATATATGATCAGGCTCGCTTGAAGTTGTTTCCTGATTACTGACCTTAGGAAGTCCATGTTCCATGACTTGATTTGCAACATAACAAGTGCTTTCTTGGTGGAATTGTTCACAGGGTCTACACCATGGAATTACTTCTTCTACCATGTTATCTGAGTCTAACTGGTTTGGAATCCTAGGCTCTTGTTGAGGAAACTTCTTTTGATACATCTGATTCTGCCTAGGCTGAAAGTTCCTAGGTCCATTATTTCTTTCCATTGTGATTATTCTATTGTGCATAAGATTCAATTGTGCAGACTGATTTGCCATAATTTGGTTTTGACTAGTAACCAAGTCTTTTATCATGTCTGTTACCTTTTCCATGGGATCTTTAGAGGCTCCATTTTCTTTTGATTCAAAGGATTTTCCCTTTTCTTTGTTGTATGAAATGTTTCCCCTAGTGTAACCTGGAATGTTGGATTTTCCTGAAGATTGCATATTCTTTTCTATTTTCTTAGCCAATTCCTGAGCAGTTTTTAGGTTGGCCGACTCTTTGTCTCTCAACTGGTACCTCAAATCACCAGTGAAAGCTTCGATGTAAGATATGAGGATGGAGGCATCCTTTGGCTTGATTTTGTTAGGGAGGTCCACAACCACATGCCTAAACTTAGTGTTAAATTCATCCATAGTTTCATTCTCCATCTTCTTAATGCTATGAAGGGCAGCAAGCAGATGTCTTCGTTCTTTCTTTTCTCCCCATTTCTTCTTAAAACCCTCTAGGAATTCACTAAGAGTTTTATACAAATCATCATCTAGGTCGAAGTACCATTCTTCAGCATCATCTTCTATGGATAAAGCAAAGAGATTCATTTTGACATCGTCATGGTCATGGGCACCGTCATTGCAATAACTAACCAGGTGCTTTTCAAACTTTCGAAGGTGAGACTTAGTAGTGATGGAATTATTGCCCTAAAATATGGGGAGCTTCTTGATAGAATCTTTTGGAATGGCATGGGGAGCACCTACTATCTAAGAAAAGTCAAGGGATTTGAATAATTCTGTCATTTCTTGAGATTGGTGAACATGACTCTCTATAAATATGTGATGTATATTTGAGAGGGATTGGTCTCCTAAATCTTCAAGGTTTCTACAAGAAGTCTGCCTATTCAATATTTCCCTAATAAACCTTTCGGGATCAAGGAGAGGATTGAATAATTGATGGCGGTTTGTTTGGGTAGAAATTCTTGGAGGGATGTCAGATAGTGGAGTCGCCAGATGGATCAAGTTTTAATTTTTATGCTTTTTAAAGACAAGATCAATCAATTTTTTTTTTTTTTTTTATCTTTTTAGTTGTTTAGAAAAAAGTTAAGCTAAGTCGTACCTGAGAATAAAAATATTTATCCCCGGCAATGGCACCAAAAAGTGTTGCCACCTTTCACACACCTGGGTCATGTGGCATAAATCTTCAAGCCACTCGGTGTGTCCTTGGGGGCAAGTCTCGAGTCAAGGCTGTCACCTTGTTCTTGACTCCTCCGTTTAGGCTTAACTCCTAACGAAGCCAAGGGGGTTAGACCCTATTAAATTACTAAGGATGATTTCTTAGTGTGGTGATGTTAAACTGAATCAGTTATTTAGGAGTTTGAATATTTTAACTATAGACAATTAAAGATGACGAGATACAAAAATAAACACACGAAAGCAAAAAGATGATACACAATGTATATATGAAGCAAAAAAGACCAGTGCCTTAAAATGGAGTCAAATCAATAAAATTGATGTGCTTGCATGTGCTTGAAGTGAATGTTTTGCGATTGCATCTTGGTATGTTTTAATTTAAATGTGAAGTATGAGTTGATTAAATTAGGCAAAAGGGGGACTCTAGATATACCCGAGAGTACTTGGAGTATGTCCAAAACTAAACCTTCACAGCTACCCACAAGGAATATGTGGGCTGAATGGATTCTCTGGGGCTATTCTTCATAACGCACCCATTAGGGTGTGACAGAGATTTGTGCCCCGATGTCACTTTTCGGAAGTTCCCGCTTCCTTTGGGTATTTTGCCACCGTAATGGTTTGATCTAGGTGTTGGATTTTCACCTGATGGTTTGTCAATTTGGGAGAGTGAATCCTAATTATACTAGTCACTCAAGTGCTTTTGATACATCTTGACTGATTGGATGAACCACAACCAAGTGCAGAGCATACACACCAGAGTCTTGTCAATTTTAGTAAATTTTGAGATGGATGTTCTTGTTAAAAAGAAAACCCTCCAAGAACCTCTTTTGGTCCAAGTGGACCTCAATCAAGGAATCATGAAGGGGTTGATTTTATTATGGTTACTAAAACAAATGATGATATAAAATGAAACATAAAAAGATAAGAAAACCACAATTCTCTAATTAGACTACCACGAACCTTTCTTCACCTTTCGGCTCAAAAGGAGGTTCGTGGGGTAAGTATTAAAGTTACTTTAAAACCAACAGAAATGGAATATGGAATTAATTTTAAATCAAAGTATACTACCCTGTAAATTAGTACTATGCTAGATTGAAAAAAGATGAATGAAAATCAAAAAATGACACGGATGCCAATCCCCCCAGGGGGGATGGGGAATGGGCTCGAAAGAGCCTATTCAAAATTATTTTTATTGCCAGAGGTTACAATATTAAAAAAATTATATGATGCCTCTAGATTCTTATATAGAATGAAACCAAGAGCTTACAAAGTGCAAACATTAAAGATTTTAGTAAAAAATGGAGACCCCTAGGGGGATTCAGAAGGCCCAAAAGTCACTTTCGAACAATAGCTCCTCCTCTTTTCTGTTATACATTCTAAAAAACAGCAAGATTATTAGACTGAAATATGTCCAAAATCACTCTGAAAGTACCTTTGGGTCAGCTTACTTTTAACCAAAAAAGCTAAGTTAAAACTAGTTAAAAAAGGTAAAAAAGGAACCAAGGAAAGCAAGATTTCCTTGGGATCTTGGCTTGCATTTTAGGCAGCCAATATGATGTGCACTGATTTCTAGATTTATATTTTATAACAGAAAACATAAATCTAATGCATGCAAGCTACAAATTTTCTTTAAAATTCCATGCAAAAAGGACGATTTCCCTAAAGCTAGATCTAGAATGCTTATGAAACCCTTTAAGAACAAGATCTAGATTATGGGTTTTGAGAAGATTATCTATGTTAAATTTACTTTGAGATAATAGATCTAAACAGTATCAAAGATGTGAACAAAGTAACCAGGTAAAAGAATTGATCATTGAAAGAGGAAGAGGAGGAGAGAATTGCTGGTAGCCTTGAAGATCCACCGTGGAGCTTTCAGGTGGAATGTTGAGGGACTATTCCTTTGGAAGGTTTTGGAGAGAGTGAAGAAGCAAACTATATCAGCATCCTCTCCAATCTAGGAACCTCTAGCTCAGCTGAAATAAAAAAAACTTGTCGAAATACTTGTGAGATCCGATCAGTACATACACAGAGATTCAGAATAACATGCATATAAACTTATAAAACATGCTGAATCTATATCTCTAAACATGCATCAAAGGAAAGAGATGGCCAATAAACTTATTGAAAATCACCTTTCCTATCAAGATTATAATAGTCTTATTATCAATCTTAGCAATGAATCCACAAGCAATCAGCAAATTATGAACATAGATACAGGTTACCTTAGTAAAAAATGGCAATGATCATCACAACATACAATGGCATAATACCATCTTGCCTCCAAAGCTTCTCTTTATTTCAAATGAACAATAACAATAGTACAATAGCAGCAGCACCTCAATCCCAGTTCTAACTAGCTTGGAAGAGGCTGCTTGTGCTTGATTTATACAAAAAATAGGAGATCCAGCCCAGGGGGGCACAAATCCCAAGGAGATAGACCACTGTAGCTGAAGGAGATTCCATTAATTCCTGATCTGTGTCTAACTGAGCTAGATCTGAGTCTCACTGAGTGCAATTGTCAATCGGAGAGCTGATCTGACTGACACCTCAACCTGTTGACTGAATCATCCACCAAAACTCATCTAGATGAGCCAAAACGTGTGGAGGAGAGAGGGAGGGAGAAATTCCCCATAAAGGATGCTGAAGATCAACTCTAGATCTGATTTGATCACCTCCTTCAGTCAAGGATTTGTCAGATCCAGTCAATCTGGTTCAGATCTGACTGATTTCAATCATATCGGCTAAGAATCCACTGATCTATGATTCTGGATTTGCTCCATTATTCATCAATTTATTAATTAAAATAATCAATAATTGATTTTTGGGGCTTTCTGATCTGAGTGATGGAAAATCACTCAAAACTAGGAAATCGTGGGTCCATGGGTTTACATGGTGCTCTTAGCTTGAAAATTAACACCTACATGACTGAAACTGATTATTTGGCCCACTTTTATTACAAAATTAATTTTTCCAATTAAACTATTAAAAAAATAGCCTAAGTTTTGGAAAAATTAAATTTTATAAAAAACACTGAAAAAATTTAAAAAATAAAAAAGTTGAAAAAACCTAGGGGGACTTAGACATGTTCATATGACTTGACCATGATGCCTAGCATGTTTATACATTGACACATAGACTCTAACAACCTCAATAGGCCTAAATGCCAAGCCGACCACCCCAACTTTGGAGGTATGGAGTGAAAAACTCAGAAATTATCAGTCATTTATTCAACAACCAATAATAACCAAGGGTAAAAAGACCCTGGGCTGATTGGATTGACAAAAAAGCTAAGAGACCGAGTCTTTTACAGACACTATCATGCTAGAACATTTATTACAATTCCCCCATGGGGTATGGACATGTGATATAGTACAACAAAGCTTCCCATAAGTAATATTGAAGGTCTTCTAAAGTCCGAACAAGTTATCCTTGTCCGGTTCACCAGGCTCACTTGATAAAAAACCACTAAGTACAACTTAGGTGGTAACAGGGGAAAACTAGTTAGTGTAGTACCTATGAATTAATCACAAGAGAATAATTATTTTATCCTAAGTATTGGGATGGGTTTTGATTATTCCAACACCCCCTCTTAAGCCTAACTTTAAGTACAATATCAAGAAAATATCAAATATATAGGGCCTAGAAACAAGGCTTAGTCACCCTTTACATACTGATTGTACATACAAAACAAGGAAAAGAGGAAAAATCACAAGTGGGAAAATCCTCCCTCAAACATGGACATGAAAAAAACTATATGAAATATGGTATTCAATCTATATTCACAACATGATCAGCTATCCCAAGTAAAGACTTGCGATTTTTGAAAATCCTCTCTGAAAATACTTTGGTGAAGATATCTGCAACTTGCTGAGATGATGCACAATATTGGAGATCAGTGACCCCATCATTCACAAGTTCTCTAATGTAATGCATATGTATCTTGATGTGTTTGGTTCACTTCCTAAATACTGCATCAGTTGAGATATGAATGGTACTATGGTTTTCACAATAGATGATTGTAGAATTTTTTGTCTCAATCCCAAACTCTCCAAGTATTCCATGCAACCACAAACATTGAGTAGTTTCATTCACAAATCCTCTGTACTCTGCCTATGTAGATGAAAGTGCAATCACACTTTGTTTCTGAATTTACTAGATAATTGGTGCATCTGCAAGCATAAACACATATCCATAATTTGTTTTCCTATCAGTGCTCACCTGCCCAATCAGATTCAGTAAAACCAACTAACTTTAGGCTAGATTGTGCAACATAATGAATCCCACGAGTTTTTGTTTTTTGTACAAATTTTAGAATTCTTTTTGCTTCCCTCCAATGGATATCATGAGGCTGATCCATGTGTATGGAAGCCACATTCACTACATAATATATATCAGGTCGATTATGATTCAAATAAAGAAGAAAACCAACCGGTTGCCTATACAGGGTGTTGTTTTCCAATGGAGTTGACTGCGCTTCTTCAAGCTTAACTCCTGAAAGTAAAGGAGTCTTTCTTGTCTTGTAATCCTACATTCTGAACTTATTCAGAATATCTAAATAATACTTATACTGATGTATCTTGATTCCAATATCTGATTGAGAAATATGAAGCCCCAAAAATTGGCTTAACAATCCCAAATCAGTCATAGAAAAGGCATGGTTCATTGCATCCTTCAAGGAGGAAATTTATTTCTTAGAACTTGCTGTGATCAAGAGGTCATCCACATACAATACAATGATTATTAAGGAACCATGAATCAGATTCAAATAAACATTTGGATCAGACTTGTATCTACAATAGTTCAGTAATAGCAAAAACCATCAAGCTTGGCATACCAAGCTCTGCAAGCTTGTTTTAGCCCATACAATGATTTCTTCAACATGCACACAAGAGATGGATTAGTCACAAGAACTTCTAGCTTCTACATATATATTTATTCTTTCATATAACCATTTAGGAAATCACTCATTGCATCCATGTGATGTATTTCCCACTGCTTGGAAGCCGCAATGGCCAAAACTAGTCTTATAGAGTCCATCTTTGAAAGTGGTTCAAAGGTATCATTGTATTCAACGCCTTGTACTTGAGAGAATACATTGGCCACTAAACTTTCCTTATATTTCAAAGGAGAACAATCAGTAGAAAATTTAGTTTTTAAAACCCACTTACACTTCACTATATTTCTCCCTGGGGAAGAATGACCAGATCCCATGTGTCATTCTTTTGGAGCAAATTAAATTCCTCCTTCATGGTTGTTTTCCATATTGGGTAATCACATTCATATTCTTATGTCTATGGATCAGATTCAACCATTAGAAAAAAATTATCAGCAAAGAAAGGGTCCTTGAAAGAAAGGGCAATCTAAAATTGAGATTTAGTCCTCCTGGGATCTCTAGGATTCACATCTAGTTCCCCAGCTGCTTGGATGGTATTTGATTCCTACTTTGGACTTGTGGGGATATTTGGATATAAAATTAAATCATCATTATAAGACATATTAGATACATAAATTTTGTTAGTTCTTTCACTGACAACCAAAGGTGAAGGAGGTGAGGAGGACTCTCCAACTTCTACTGCTACCATAGGCTCTTCTTAGAACTAAACACTCCTTTCAATGAAGGATTTTTGAGTGCTCATTTTGATCAGCTTGTACCCTTTGGAATAATTAGAATACCCAACTAGTGGAACTCTATCCCATGCTCTTGAGCCAAAAATTCTGAAATGATACACATATGGTTTATGCCCACTCCAATATTTGAAAGGAGTAACTCCATCAAGCTGCTTGTGAGGCACCCTATTCTAGATTTAGGATGCATAGTTTATATATTCATCCCAAAAATTTGGTGGCAAAGTCTTAGAATCCAACATACAAGTATCCATCTCCTTGAGACTTCTATTCTTCCTCTCAACCACACCATTCTGCTGAGGTGTGTAGGGAATAGAGTGTTGTATTTGAATACCTGCATCTTCACAATAATTAATGAAATCAAACTTGACATATTCACCACCATTATCATATCTGAGGATATTGAGTCTCTTCCCTGACTAGTTCTCAACCAAGGCATTGAAAACCTTGAAGTGGTAAAAAAATTCAGACTTGAGTCTAAGGAAGTAAACCCAATAGTACTTGGAAAATTCAGTTATGAAGGTAAGGACATATAGTAGGGATTTCACCCTAGCTACAGGCAGGAACGACTACCTTCCATCTATAGGACAGAAGGGTAGGGTTCATATGAGGTGGAAGAAACCTGCAAACAAGTGTTAGGGCCAAGCTATGGAAACCCTGCAAGAAATGGTTAGAAATCAAAAGATGGGTGCAAGCAATCAAAGGAGAACCTGCAACAAAGAATTAGAAAAAGAACCTGCAAGCAAAATGAGTTAGAAAACCAGAATTAAAATGACACAAAACAAAGTTATACCTTCTGTTTGAGTGGAAATGGGCCACCATGCCCTAGCTTTGGAAGCAACTCTCTCTTTGGGATGGAAGCTTGGCTTATGGAGAAATGGAGAAGAGGGAGGGTGAATGGCTTGAGAGGCAAAGGGTCTCAAGGAACTCACATGGGCAACATAATGATAGGGAGAGGAGTGTTTTGAGAGTGACTCCCACCCCTCTATTTATACTTTTTCTTTGAGATTTAGGGTTTTAAACCCCTGGTTAGGGATTTATCCCCTTTCACCCAATTCTTAGCTCCTTTGGGGGTTTTAAGCTCCTTTGAGGGGTTTTAGACCCTTTTTGGAGGTTTTAGCCCCTATGAGAGCTAATTTGGCTCTTTTTAGGAGTTTTTAAGCCCCTTTTCATATTTTTGAGCCTTAGCAAGGGTGTGGGGGTCAAATGAGGGTCATACATAGATGTCTTTGGGTGGTGTAGGTCATGTAGAGCTCTTTGAGGGATTTTTTGGGTTAATATATTTCCCCCTGATGTGTGAGGGTAGGAGTTCATCATATGGTCGACGAACATCATAGGATTTTTTGGGGAGAGGTGGTGCTTCCTGGGCTAGGGCATGGTGACTTTTGGTTTTTGTATTAATATGGTTCCCATCAATGGGTGGCATACAAATAATGTGTGACATGTATATGGATGAGGCGGGAATCCCCACGCTCGTAATGATGTCAAAAGAATAATGTGATCTAAGCACTATAATACAAGAGATGATCATGTACAACTATTGTTACAATAGTGGTTTCCTCAATGAGAGGACGAATATCATACTGATATGAAGAACTGCTATATTGGACCCATGGCATTCTCATGGAATGCTATATTTTCATGACTGATGGTTTGCTGGATATGGAACGTACATAGTTTACTGATGGAGAGTCAGAGTCTTTGTGGTACAAATATGTTGCATCAATCATAAATCTATATAGAAGCACTGTTGTGGCTTTTGAACACTGTCTCGAGCGCAACCTGGAAATCACAAGGGACATGAACCTGTTTGGGTCCCTCGAATAGACTCATCAATGTGATAGAGTCAGGTGACATCTGGGGTCTTCAACTAGATACTACATGGACCAATACCCTGTACAAATATCAATGGTGTGATGATGTAGTTGGAGTCGAGCACATGAGAAACAACCATCCCGAGAGGTACTAAGGACTCCTCTCCAGTGGTCCAAGGAACTCATCAACGAGGTTAATGAAACTAGGATACAGGGACCTCTGGGTCTATCCTCTAGAATACATGTGTTGTCGTTGATAGAGGGAGACCTGCAACTGGCCAAGGCAATGATGTTTCCTTGACCAGAAGCGTGAGGGAAATAACCGAATGATGTGAGGCAATCTGAGGAATGACCCATTGAATGGGGGGGGGAGAGGAGGTGGAACAGGGGCAAGGGATTATGGGGACTCAAACTTCCTTTGTTTAGAGTATGATGGTGGGGCAGACTAGGAAGCAAATGAAACTGATTCATGGGAAAGGGATATATTGTAATCTCACAGATCACATAAGGTTACCAATAATACATACTAAAACATGCATACATAATAGAGACAAGAGATAAGAACAAGTAGATAGAATAACATATTATATTAACATGAGAGGGCCCATACAATATAGAGAACTGAATCAAGTTCTCATCTGGCTCAATAGCCTAATATATATGAATTACAAATAGTTACAAATAACTACCTGTTGGTTCACTCAACTGACATGACCTTAGGTGGCCGACCTAATCTCTAACTAGTTGGCTAACTAACTTAGTCGGCTTACTGAATTGCTCCTCCAACATCTCCCCCACGAACAAAACATTTCTTCGTCCCGAAGAAACAAGGAGGTACCCAAAATTTATTTGTCTGTCTAAGTAGTCATTCTTTTTGCTTGATCTTCATGGGCTGTGAAGTCTAATGGTTGGTCTTTTCTGTACACAGACTTCGACAATTGCTTCAGCTGTTACTGCCAGCTGATGCTGGAAATCTGTCCAACTTTGCAAAACTTTCTATATGCCAATGGCTAGTGTAGTCAGACTGGATAAGATCGACATTTTCTTTGGTATGGAAAATTCCGCTATTTTTTCCATGATAGGACCCATAAGCTGGTCCTTTTTCTCCACTGTCTCCAGTAGTCTTTTCATTTGCAGGCATATGATGTCTACTTTTTCTAGGTTTGGAATGGCTTGTTGCACCCACTGATGTGCTTCTCGCTCGAGCTTCTATAGTTTGGCTGTTTCAAGCACTATTTGATCTTCAATTGTGCTTCTAAGTGCTGCGTTAGTTCTTTTCCTTTTCTCAAGCGCTTGGATCTCCTATTGGGTCTACCTGGTTTGCTGATAGACTCACATGTAGTAAGAAGGCTAGTCTCGCAGTATTTCTTCAATGATGACAGACTCCTCCATGTGATCTTGCAACACTTTGTATGCTTCTGAAAAGGCTATGTGCTGGTCCATCAATAATAAAACAATTTCTTCTTTCTGATCCTCTATTGTGTCTTGAATTTGTGCCTACAGCACCGACACCACGCTCTCAAACAACTAATAATCTCTTTCTAGTGGTTTGTCAGTGTCAACCTCTGCTGGTCCTGGTATTAGCGATTGTACAAGGTTTCTGCATTTGTTGAGGAACTCGACTTGTTCTTTTTCATTGTTGTAGAGCTCCTTACGTCTCTGTTGGCTCCTTTTCTTTGCTTCAACTGCTAGGGTTTCCAGGAGTTGTCCTAGCTCTGCATCTCTCAACTTGGTTGCATCGACTGCATTGGTTGATCCAAGCTGACTGATATGGACCATTGTCGTCTGTTCATGATGATCCTTCTTCTTTTTCTCCTTCTTATTCTTGTGCTTGTATGGCTCTATTTGTTGTGGCTCTAATCTCTAACTAGTCGGCTGACCGACTTAGTCGGCTATCCTTCAAGTCAGCTTACCGACTTGCTCCTCTAATAGGATCATAGCTGTAATATCAGGAATGTAAATGCAGATGGGAAATGCTTGGGGGAGGCATACACTTTTGGTATTGATGGGATCCAAGGAAGACACATTGCATAATACTCTGAAAAAAGGTGACCCAATGTGGGAATGCTGCCGAACTGTTATATGTGGGGTGGTGTCTAGAGACATAGTTGTGGTACAATCTCGTGGATTTTTGGCGAGCCCGAGAAAGTAAATGCTGAATGGTGCTTTTAAATTTAGAGAGTCTAAAAACATGAAGAAGACTCCAGTGGGGGCTCTTTTTCATTGATAGTCTCCTGTGCACGAAAAAGGTTAAAAGTGTACATAGGAGAGCTCGCCCATCCTTTAGAGGATGAGAGACTTCTTTACCATTGGTAGTCCAATCATGCCAAAAAAGGTTAAACCTGTACTGATTGGATGGTCATTCATATACTTTTACGAGCAGGAACGAGACCAAGTTTGCTCGGGGATCGTTTCTTGATGAGAAGGATGGAAAAGAGCTTAACGACAACCCATGGTGATCTTTTTCGTAAAGTTCGGCCCCTCTGCCTAAGAAAGCATAAAAGAATGCAGAAAGGAATATTCTTGGCTTGAATGTGCAAAGGTGGTCCTTTTCATATGGTAGTCTACATGGTTTGCAAAAGGAGATAAACGAGACGATGTAGACGCCCTTTCTTATACTTTAATGAGCGAGAAAGGAAGTAGCCATGCTCAGAAATATTTTCATTATTTTAGGAGTCAGAAAAGAGCTTTAAAGAAACTCTAGTATGGTTAACCGATCGAGGCGGCACTGATGGTGCCCCCATGTCAGGACAATGGACAGTGGTTCAAAGGTCACTCGTGCAGTATGGATGGAGTAGGTGGATCTTGAACATACCAATACATGCAGGGGATATATTGCGGCAGAGGCACGCGAGTCGATGCGGTAGAGGCACACAAACTGAGGTGGCTCTCGAAAAGAGGTCAGGAGAGTCGTGTGTGAGTTATGGTGGATGGACTTGAGTACATATGGTGTGAGTGCGAGTTCGGAGGTGGTTATATGCAAAAGAAATGATCCACCCTCTGGGTGGTGTTCTAGAAATACGCGTAAGATGTAGTGGATGGATTAGATAGTTATATGCTGAAATAATAAAATAATGTGCCTTCTGGGGAGATGGTTCAGAGTGCCACATGAGTTGCGGTATGCAAGTGTGATGCAAGTACTAGTTCGGAGACACTTGTATCACAATGTAGTACATAAACCGAGGTAACTTCCAGGAAGTGGTCCCAAAAATTACTTGTTAAACATGAGACGATGGTCTCATTAGAAGATAGAGGACGAAATCTTGAGCACGGAGGTGTGAGGGGTGTCTCAAACAGACTCTGGGTGATATTGAACTAGCAACTAATGGTGCTTCCCTTGAATGGGGGTTTCTAATTTTTTGTAAAAATGTTGTAAAACAAAAAAAAGGAAAACCAAGTGACTCATTGGTGATGTTAAGCATAAAATATCTTGAGGTAGAGCCCAATACGAGGGTTCTCCAAGACTTGTCCATCAGAGTCAATAAGGGTTGGGTTGGTTATAGACCAGAACCATATCACCTTCATTAAAGGTGCGAGGGTGGACATGGGAGTCATAATGGGCCTTTGACCATGTTTTTGCTGCTTTAATGGCTTGGAGGGTAGCTCAGTGGTCTTCTATGGTTTGCTTGAGTTGGAGGAGTCATTCTTCCAACAGTGAAGTATCAGGAAGGAGTTCAACCACGAGGTAGAGTGATGGGATCTGGCACTCTATAGGGAGTATTGATTCAACACCATGTACTAGACGGAAAGGGGTGAAATTGGTTGTGGCTTTTGTGGATGTGCAATAAGCCCATAGGGTGGAAAACAACATGTGATGCCAGTTGGTTTTATGGTTTCCTACCATCCTTTGGTGCATTGTTTTGATGATTTTGTTAACTGCTTCAAATTGGCCATTTCCCTGGGGGTAGTAGGAATATGAGTACTGGTGTTTGAATTTCAACATGGTTGAAAGTTCAGTCCAAACAGGGTCTTCAAAGTGTTTACCATGGTTTGAGACAAACTATTGGGGGACACCAAATCGTGAAATAACGTGGTTAAAGAAGAAACGTGCTGCCGTTTCACTTTTGCAATAAAATGTGGGAATGGCCTCGGTCCACTTAGTGAAGTAATAAACTTCCATAATTATGTATTTATGGCCGTTGGCTAAGGCAAGGTTGATTGTCATGAAGTTGATTTCCCATTTGCAGAAGGGATCGACTGTGACTATGGGGTGTAATGGTGTAGGGGGGGTACTTTCCTTTGTGGTGAAGAGCTGATAGCTGTGACAGTGTTTGACTTCCACTATGCAATAAGTAAAGATGAAAGGCCAGAAGTAGCTAGCACATAGAATCTTCTGGGCGGTTTCCAGACCTCAAATGTGGCCACCACAGTCTCCACTATGATATTCATTGAGGATGGTTTCGTCCGCATCATGGGTGAGGAAATGATGTACGGTGGTATCAATGCCTTGACGATACAGAAAATCTCCAATCAGAAGATGACGAGTGGCTTGATGTCGGATATGTCACCTGTCTTCACGGTTTAAGTGGGATATGAATTTCTTTGTGTGTAAATATAGGAAGATGTCCCCATACCATGGGTCTTCCATGGATATGATGAATAGGAAATCATCAGGGAGGTCATCCTTGGGTGGTGGTGGCATGTTTAATGGGGGAAGATATGTCATTAGTGTGGCTAACGTGAGTTCCTTTGTTCTTTTCGGAGAAAAAAATTCCAAGTCGAATTCTTGGAGGACAACTACTCACTTGGCCACGGGGCATTGTAGAAGGTGACAAGTTAAGAGGTACCGCATTGGGTTGGAATTAGCCACTACACGGGTATGGTTTGCAATGATGTAGTGGAGCACCTTCTGAGCCAAGAAGATGATGGCGAGGGCAAGTTTCTCCTCGAGTGAATATCATAGTGGGGGACTTTTCAGCCTCTGGCTAACGTAATAGATCATGTGCTCATGGAAAGCATCATATTCCTAGACCAAGACTCCAGCAATGGCATTATTTGAGGCTGACACATAGAGAATGAAGCCTCGGGTGAAGTCTGGTGCTGAGAGTAATGGTGTAGAAGCTAGGTCTTGTTTGAGTGTGTCAAATGATTCTTGTGCTTGTTGATAACAAACAAAAGGGATTTTTGTGTGGAGCAGGTGAATGATTCCGTGGGATTTTTTTGCATACTTTGGTACAAAGTGGCGAAGGAATTTGACCTTGCCTTGGAGGCTTTATAGTTGGTGTCAAGTTTTTGGTGAAGAGAGATCAAGGATAGCCTGAAATTTGAGGGGGTCAACCATTATCCCTTTGTGGGATATGATGAACCCAATTAGATGGCTTATTGGGACACAAAAAATGCATTTTAGGGGGTTCAAACAAATTTTGTACTTGTGGCATCGCAAAAAGACTTCCCGTAAATCATCTATATGTTGTGCTCGTTTTGGTGATCGAGCGGTAAGGTCATCCAGGTAGACCAATATGATGTCGATTAGGTTGTGGAAACAATATGTCATGGTGTCCTGGAAGGTGGATCTAGCATTCTTTAGACTGAAGGGCATAACTCAATATGAGCATGTGCCCCATGGGGTTCTAAATGCAGTCTTGTAATGATCTTCTTTCTGGATCTGAATTTGGTTATATCTGGAAAAGCCGTCCATGAAGGAAAAGAACTCATGTTCAACCAATATATCGAGAATTTGATTGATGAAGGGTGTTGGGAAGTTGTCTTTTGGACACACCCAATTTAGTTTGCGGAAGTCTATGAAAATGTGGATGGTAACCTGGTTTTTATTCACGGGAACAAGATTTGAAACCCAAGTGGTGTATGCAATGGGGTAAATGAAGCCAATTGCGCATAGCTTCTCAATTTCAGCTTTGACCGCGACAGCTTTGGAAGGATGGATGGGCCATTGCTTTTGGCGTACGGGGGCCACATCAGGCCATGTGTCGATGTGGTGCTCCACAATGGATGGATCCAACCCAGGCATTTCAGTGTAGGACTAGGAAAAGATGTCGCGGAACTCTTGGAAGAGTGCTTTGTAGGAAGCAACTTCTTCCGAGGAGCAGGATGCCCCTAGCATGATTTCTTCAACAACCTCAGGATTGGTTGAGATGTTGATTTTGATGGTTGGCGAGATGTTGGCCATGTTCCCTTCTTCGAAGGCATCTGGTGTCGAGATGGGATTCTTAAACTAGTCGACTTTCCCATGAATGAAATATTTGGTTTCCATGGAAAACTGGTCATACTGCGACAGAAGTTCTTCGGGGAGGAAGAATGAGCGATGGTGCAAGTTGTCCCATGGGTATTTCAGGGCGGTTAAGGCTTTAAGTATCTCCTCATCGTTGCAGAAGCAATGAAGAGACAGGTCTGATGGACCGTCGGTGATGGTGGAGACAAGAAGGTCTATAGAACTGGACATCATGAAAATGGACATGGTGTCTAAAGAAGGAGGTGGGGGGTGTATTTCTTTGATCAGAGTGATCTCATATTCAAGGGAATGTTGTCGAAGGTTGGATAGGGCTATTTGAAACTCAGACAAGTCCTAGAAGTGGTGATAATAATGTCCACACAATCCGCAAAGGGCACAAGCATGGTTTGTTCTCAACGACTTGCTTCTCACTATTGGCTTGCTTGGGAGTTCAACCACAGGGAGGTTTTTCGTTGTATCCAGGGCATCCAAATGTGCACGGATTATGGGAATCTCAGGGCCATTTTGGGTTGGATATCCCTGTTCTTCACAGATGGCACAAGGTGGGATCTGTCGAGGTTCAGTGGTAGCTTTTGTGTTTTTTCCCCTAGCCCTTTTTGGGTGGGGCAGTGTGGGTGTGGGTGCGGTGGTCAGTTTTTGCAGGCTAGGTGGAGGATGAGATTCGATCGCAATGGGTTGTATGAGGGTTAAGACTACCTAAGGCATTGGAGGTTGGGCCAGTGGATCGAGGTACCACATGGGGATTCCCAATGTAAGATTGGGCAAGTTTAAGGTATCCATTATTGGCTTACTCATGATGCCGGGGGGGGGAGGAAATAGGAAGGGAATTGTGTGGACTAGGGAGGAGCCCAAATAACTCCCTGATGGTTGCATGTGGGGATGGGGTTGTGGTTGCGGCTACGCATAATGCTGTGACTATGGATTGTGTTGTGGCTGTGCATATTGCTACGGTTGTGGATGATGTTGTGGCTATGGACATTGTTGCGGCTGCAGATGATGTTGCGGCTATGGACATTGTTGAGACTGCGGATGATGTTGCAGCTACGGATGTTGTTGCAATTCCTGTTGTAGTTGTGGCTATGGCTGCGGTTGATGTTTAGGTGCAACCATGTTGGATGAGAGCTTGCACAAGTCCGCAGTCTCATTTGGTGTCAGTGGTGGTGACACTAAGGGGAAGGAAGCTGTCATGGTGGTATCGACAAACAACCTAGGGCCCACATTCTACAATGGGGAGGTTGGTGTGTTGTCAACCATGGTGTTAGCCGTAGGGATAACATTGGCGGGTGCAGTTAGCCCTTGCGGATCGATGGTATTAATGGTAGGGATAAAATTGGTTGGTGCAGTTAGCCCTTGTGGATCGTGATAAGTTAAGTGGTCAACTATTATGATTTTCCTGTTGTGAGGGAACATCATGAGACGAAAAACAATAGATGCTACAAATCTCATGGTGTACATATAACTTATTTCGAGGAGAATGTTATAGTCAAACTAAGCATTGAAAACCTCTATGTCAATCAATACTATTTTCCTAGCTAATGTGATGGGGACATATGGGAGGATACCTTGGGCTTTAGTGCGATGGCCATCATAATCCCTCAAGGTAGTGGTGGATGGTTGCAGAATTGGGGACCCAAGTTTCTGCCAAAGTAAGGTTGACATGACGCACGTGGATGCCCCCTCGTCCATGATGCACATGTGCATGACCAAATCCCAAATGGATAACGAGATCTGGAAATCAATGGTTGATGGCATCCACGGTTCTCCATTCTCTATGTCGAATGCGATCAACTTGGAGTCAAAGGGGTCTACAACACCGAGGGCAGCTAGTAAGGCTTTCTGCTGTGTTGGGAAATTTTTAAGTACCTCAGGAGAGGACATGGTTGTGGGTGTTTAGGCTAATTCATCCACGATGTTGTAGCTCACAGCAGCTCTAGCTATGACATTGTTGGTAATCTGCCATATGGGGGGCGTGGGGGAAAAGGGGGTAAGTGAAGAGGTGTACTAGTTTTTTTGGACGTGGATGCCACTTATGGATCAGCGGGTTTGGTGTTCATTTCATACTGATTTTGTCCAGTCTGTAAATTGAATTCTTCAGTTGTTAAGACTAGCAGATGATGAACACTTGATTATGCTGTTGGAGGTGCAGTCAGGGTGGTGGGATCGGGTTGGGGAGCTAGTGCAGTTGCTACTAGTCCTTGGACTGGTAATGGGTTTTAGAGCACCATAGGAGGAGTTCCTAGTCGTGCCGGGTTGGGTTGAGGTGGGGCTACCATATTGGTGGCATGATGAACCTCATTCTTAATGGCCTACTTAGCACAACCCATGAAGGGACACTCATGTGTATAGTGCCTGTATACCTCGCATAGTGTGCATGGTTGGTTTGTGCGCAACAGAGCATTATGTCTTGGTGCATTTGGTTGCTGAGGATTTTGGACTGGCAAGTTCTCCTCAACATTATTGGGAGGATTTCATTGTTGACCACCTCCCTGCGGTTGATTGTTGCCTTGGTTGCAGGCTCGATTATTGCTGGCTTTCCCTTGTTGTTTATTGGGGGCTGGCTGGTTGGGATAGTTTTGCTATGCAAACACCTGTCCCAAAGGTGCTGGCGAAGTGGGGGCGAGGGCTTGAGCGGCTTGCATAGGTGGTGCATAGTAGACTTGGGGGGCTGGGGGTGCTACAAACATGGGCATATGTCCCACAAATTGTAGTGCCAGCCAAGCTAATGCTTAGGCCTGCTACTACGGTGTAGGTTGTGCATAGGAAGTTGTAGCTCCGGAATGGGACATCATTCTTGCATAGTCAGGAGTTTGGTTTCGGTAGGAAACACTAGGGGTGTTTCTTAGTTGCGGTGGTATCGTAGGTGGTGTCGGGTGATGCTGTGGTTGATGGGAGAGAGAACCTATGATGCCATCTGCAACATGGGATTCCCCCGACACATCTTGGTAGGAGGTACCAGAATGGGGATCATCTAGAATGATGGTGTAAAGGTATTCAGACTATGCGTAAATGAGGTCAAACTATTGGGCCTTCAAGATGGTCTCTTCCTCTATTTGGGGACATTCGGAGGTGACATCCTTGGCTGTAGGTGGCATCAATGTTTTCAAGAACCATTCTAAGAAGATCCTGTCATCAAGCTTGATATTGTACAAGCTGTGATGTTGCCTCCACTCATGGAAGTGGTTGGTGATGTGGGTTGTAGTGTTCTGGTGACAAAATAGCAAGATTTCCACTCCATCATATCTGATGGGGAGTTGGAAATATTGCAGGAACATAAAGGCTAAGGAGTTGAAGTCTGGGTACTTAGCTTGTGGTAACTCAATGTACCACTTGGCTGCAGAACCTATGAGGGTGCGTTGGAACAGTTTGAGTTTGATCAAATCATCTATGGTTTTGTTTGATGAGCACCATAGGTGAAACATCATGATATGGTTTTGGGAGCACTCCCCTTCCTTCCCTTCAAACTTGGGGATGTTTGAGGGGAGTTTGGTTGGCATGGGAGGCCAAAAGGTTTGATGGAAGATGGGGTCATTTGTTACCCTAGCCAAGTCAAGTAGGTTGAGCCATGCCATGAAAGGGATTTTTGACCCAAGGTCGATGTGTGATGGACCAGCAATGGTGGTGGGTTTTGTAGGAACATGATGTACCTTCATGATTGGGGGTACTTGTGGCACAATTGTGGACGACCCACTTCCCCCCAGGTATGGTAAGTGACACAGTATGAGTGGAAGGACCACTGATCCCATGTATTATGGGAGGGGTGGTGTAGGTGAAAGGGCCACTGCCCCTAGGCATTCCAAGTGGGACAATGTGAGTGGACGGGCCACTACCCCTAGGCATGATAGGTGGGACAGTTTGACTGGTAAGTATGGGTGGAGGTAGCTGACTTATGATAGAATGCATGACAATGATAGGACCTCCAGTAGGGGTGTTTGTGGTGGTCTGGGGTATGGACATGGGTCTATTGCCGATCACCAAGCTGAAAAATGGATCCGGGTTTGCACCAGCCATGGGGCTAGATGGTGCAGTGTGTATATCTGTCTCAGATTGATATGATTCTGAGTTTGAATTAGATGCTGTGTGGCCTTCTGATGGTGTAGAGGGTCATTGAGAATGGTCTCAATGGTGTTGGTTCAAGGACCCGAACTGTGGTGGATCTCCTCTTAGGCATGAGGAAGAGCACGGGGGATCAATTGTGTCTAGTTGGTATGTCAAGTGGTGAAATATGGTAGTGAATTTTTGGACCCTGGTTTTAGTGGCTTCCTATTGGATTTTAGATGGTCACTTGGCCACCAAGACTGCCAAGAGACAGCACTTTTCTTTTTCCTCACGGGAGTGATAGTCAATCGGTAGGGGTCATTGCCCATTTTGCTTGGCAATTCCTCTCAGTGGCTAGCTACTTTAGGGTTCCCATGGTACTCCTCACAATGAGTTTCTAGGATGAGCCACAAGTACTTCCCATGGTTAAGGCAGTCAGGGACTTATGTCCTGAAAGACTGTAAGTGTTTGAATTAGTGTAAATTAATAAATTTTACTGGCTAGCTCAACGTCATGAACTGAGTTTGGTTGTTTTATTTGGTATGGTTTGTGTGCATGTCCATTGTATTTTTGTTACACTTGGTGGCTGCTTGTGTGGTTTATGAATATTCCATAGATATTTTTTGGTTTATTGCAGAACTTATAACATGGATAAGTTGTTTATGAAAGGAGTAATTATGAACATAAATTTAAAACATGTCATACATGAATTTGAACTATGATAGACTTACTAGGTGACTTCCTTACACCTCTATTTCTCTTCGACCAGGAAAGAGTGTTGGGCTCTCAACACAATGGGACCAATCCCATCCATAGATCCTCAGGTCACTCTCCCAGTGCAAGGTCAGTCAACAGGGAGGATGCGAATGTTGTGAGGCCCCCTGGGCCTACCAATCCCTCTACCTTCCATGTCACCCAATTTTAGTGGTCTAGAAAAATTGCAAATGAAGTACCTATTACTATACGAGCTGCACCCTTCATCTTATCCTAGAATACCCTGAAGGGTGATCACTGGGTAGAGGAGGAAGGGCTAGGAGAGGTGTTAATTTCCAATTAAAAACTAAAAATTAACCTAGATTAATTTGTTCAACCTTTAAAACAGATTCATTATACCATTAAACAGTTAAATTTATCAGTGATTTACATAGATTGTATGAAATGAACACAGATTGCTGGACAAAGGCAACTGAGCCACACTGACTGTCCAGATAGCTTAAAAAATTGAATCTGAGAGTCAGGTCACCTGTTTCAGGGCCAATGTGGTGAGGAGGTCACCAATTTTTCCAAAATACAGGCAATGGGGTCACTCAAAAACAAAAAATAGGAGCGATCTCGCTCCTGAGAGGGAAGTCACACCTTTCGGGAAAAACTAAGCAACCTGGTTTCCAATTTCAGCCCGATAAGTGCAACTTGGCCCGAAAAATGGAAATTTTGTTAACCTGAGCAGGAACGACCAACAGTAACTTGTGCTATGGACGAACGGGCTTAGTTTGGCCTTAAGGATGCTTAGATGTTAACTAAAATGCATAAAAAGATAGATCTAAACTAGATTTAAGAGAAAATGAACAAGGTTAATAGAGAAAAAAATAAAAAACTTAAACTTGAACAAGAAATCCAGGGATCTTGTGGGATCGACGTGGTATGGTCTCCAAATCTATAGTAGGTCTTTCACCCTAGCTACAGGAAGGAATGGCTACCTTCTGTCTATAGGACAAAAGGGTAGGGTTCCTATGAGGTGGAATAAACCTACAAACAAGTGTTAGGTCCAAGCTATGGAAACCCTGTAAGAAATGGTTAGAAATCAAAATATGGGTGCAAGCAATCAAAGGAGAACCTACAACAAAGCAATAGAAAAGGAACCTACAAGCAAAATGAGTTAGAAAACCAAAATTAAAATGACACAAAACAAAGTTATACCTTTTGTTTGAGTGGAAATGGGCCACCATGCCCTAGCTTTGGAAGCACATCTCTCTTTGGGATGGAAGCTTTGCTTGTGGAGCAATGGAGAAGAGGGAGGGTGAATGGCTTGAGAGGAAAAAGGTCTCAAGGCACTCACACAGGAAGCATAACAATAGGGAGAGAAGTAGTGTTTTGAGAGTGAGCCCCACCCCTCTATTTATACTTTTTCTTTGGGATTTAGGGTTTTAAGCCCCTGGTTAGGGCTTTAGCCTTTTTTTGGGATTTAATCCCCTTTCGCCCAATTATTAGCTCCTTTGAGGGGTTTTAGCTCCTTTTTGTAGGTTTTAGCCCCTATGAGAGCTATTTTGGCTCTTTTTAGGGGTTTTTAAACCATTTTTCATATTTTTGAGCCTTAACAAGGGTGTGGGGGTCAAATGAGGGTCATACATAGATGTATTTGGGTGGTGTAGGTCATGTAGAGCTCATTGAAGGATTTTTTGGGTTAACATGACATACTTGGCTTGACTCATGTACATATGAGGGAAGGGACCAATATTATCACTGTGAATGATATCAAGAGGTGCTGAGGTTTGATCATGATTGACTCTCTCATACTTATGCTCTGGTTTCTTTCCTATAATGCAAACCTAACATACTCCTTTGGAAAACTTTATCTAGTAATCCTGAAACCATGTATTTTTTACACAAATATGAAAGGTACTTATATTTTAGATGAACAAACCTCTCATGCCAAATTTTTCTTGTTTCATTGGAATGGGTGAGGAGAGAAGAGAGGTTAGAGAAAGGCATGAAGAGTGAGAACCTATAAAATCTATAACTATTATCCACAAAACATTTAGAAATGACTCTACCATTAGCAACATCAAATATTTCGACTTCATTGGGAGAGAAAACAACCTTCTTAGGAGACCTATTGTGGGTCATCTGGTAGGTTGATAAGAGATTAGCATCAATACCTGGGACATACAATTTTTTTTTGAAGGAACCATGTTGAAAATCAATGCTAAATTTACCCTTACTTTCAGTTTCTAAGTTATCTCCCAGCAAAATCTTAGGACCCTTAAAATCATCAAGAGATGAGAAGGATTCTTTTTTTGAAACCATGTTCCTAGAAGCTCCAAAATTGATGATACATGAAGGAGATATTATAATGCTTGAAACCAAGGCATGTACTCTCACTTGGTCTTCGAACTGGATCCTTCTTCCTTCTTGCTTGTGCCACCAGGGAGGGATATGTTTTTCTTCTCCATGAGTTGATTCAACATATCTATCTGCTTCTTCATGCAAGAGCTCTTAGGATGAAATCCCTTACCACAATATGAACACTTTCTACCTTCACCTTTACCTTTCTTCTTCTGAAAGTTCTTGTTCTTGGATTTTGAGGACTCCTCTTGAGACTTGTACTTGTCTCCTTTTTGATATGGAGGCTTCTTAGCCTTCTTCTTGTCTTTGGAATTCACCTTGGAATCTCCAGCAACCAAAGCTTGATATTTGGAAGGTTTGATGGTGCCCATCAAGACCAATTTGTCTTGCTCCTGAGTTAAGGATTCCATGAAATATGCTAGTGAAGGAATATTACAATTTCTAGCTATCAACTTGGAAGCATGGAAGGTCAAAACAAATAATAAATAATTATAACCAATCTTCAAAAGGATGACCAATATTAGTTGTTCATCTTCCTTATCAATACCACATTGTTTTAGTTGCAAAACCAATGACTTGAATTTCGAGAAGTAGACTTGCAATATTTTGAAGTTGCTTGGAATCAATGCTATCAACTCATTCTCCAATTGCTAAGCTCTCATATTATCTATCTTCCCAAACAAATATTGAATTTTCTCTCATACTTCATTCAGTGATGTAAGACCATCAAAATGAAATAGAAGGTCTCTGGAAATGTTGAGACATAAGAGATCATATGCCTCATCTCTCATATTATGCCATTTAATATTCTATGCCACTACATAAGGCTTAGCTTCAATTTACATGGTCACTTTGAAGAGGCCTTTTCTCCTCATCATAATCTCCATCCTCGCCTTCCATTCAAAGTAGTTGAATGGTGTCAAGATGATTGGTTGAAAGTGATCCATTCTTTAGTTGTGCCCTTTGGCCAGACAATCTACGCTCCCAGTGACTGATGTAGACCCTACAAAAGAAAATTTAAGAGGATAATAGTTGAGCTACTGTGGCTCTGATACCATGTGGAAATTTATCCCAAGCTTATAACAATTGAACTCACAAAATTGCTTGAAAATATGCAAGAAACAATCAAGAAGGAGATTGAATATGTGATAATACACAAACTATTGATGATATTAATTTACTCCAGCCATAATTAAATAGATTTAGGCTACTCATACAATATATACACTAATTATTTGAAAGGTTTAGGAGGATTCTCGAATCATTACAAAAGAATGCTTACTAAACTAGTCAAAATACCCCATATGTGAATAAAGCTCTTTCCAAATCAGTCAAGATGCTCAAGAATTTGCTGAATGAGTGTGTACATCCCATAAGTGAAAGAAATTTGACTTTATCATGCTTTTATATGAGGAAAATAAGGGAGTTCAATTGGTGCAAAAACCAAGGCAGTCTACCTTAAAACTAACTTTATCTTTTTCTTTAAAACTATAGAAAAGTTGGAAAGACTAGAAAAACCAATAATGCATGGTTTCCATTTTGGGAAGTATTTGGGTTGGTATAATATTATCTAAAATCTTTCTAACTCTCTCCATGAGGCATTTTTGGCAAGTTTGACCTCAAAAATGGGCTTGGGTGCAAACTAGCTAGTGTAGTACCTAGGAATTAATCAAAAGCGATTAGTTATTTTATCTTAATTCTTGGGATGGGTTTTGATTATTCCAACACCTTTATATACTAGCTCACCCCTCATGGTAAAAGAGAGGAATAATGTGTGATAGCATCTAAATTCTGGTCAAACTCCCTTAGACTCGTGGGTGACAAGGAGGAAAGTTTAAATATTTGAGGCAAGATCCCATTGAGAAGAGTTCTCAACACCAAGGAATTGGTTGTGTACTCCCCTTCTTTATTTTTTAATCCAAATATAGTTTATTTCCCACAAGCATTGAATATATTTTTCTTATACCTTGTTTATTGTTTAACTCCTTTGTCTTTTACATAGGATTATAAATTATCTTGTCACTCTCACTTGTTTTTTTTTGGTTCTTTCTATTGCAGGATCTCCACATAGCTCGAGTACATCAAGGTTTATACCTTTCCAACCTATAAAAAGGTAAAGAGATTAGTCAATTCAAGTAGTTTACTTAAACTTAGGGAGAGATTCTTTATTTTGTCTGTATTTTGTTCTAGTTTTGAGTATTCCAAGATAGGGAAACATCCTTTGTTAGCATTGGTTGAGTATTTCCATCAACAAAAGTGGTTTCTATGCTGAGGAAATTAAGGGAAGGAAATTATGTTTCATTTGTGAATATGGAAGATAGTCACCTTTGAACATGGCACCTATTTGTATTTCATTCAAATAGTTGGGTATTCATCTTGTCTTTGAGTCAATCCACTTTCATGAGTCATGTTTTTCAAAGAATGCATTGTCCAACATCACATTATGCCCTAGTATTCTCCTCGTAAATTCAATTCTTCCAAGTCTTTGTTCGTGTTTCCCAATGTTCAAAGGAAATTTTTGTATTGGGAGTTACCCTCTGTAGTCAAAAATACCTTTACGTTGTGTCAGTTATCTTTGAGTCAGTTTTATGGTTCCTTCATACTTGAATTCCATAACTTTGTTCTGCATTTCATGTTGTTGAGGAGGGATTCATCATGGACCTCCTTCGACAATATTATTCCTATCGAATTCAACACATCTTCCAGGAATTAGTCTTAAAAACAAGTCAGTACCTTGATATATGCATACCTCAATGGAGAATTTCCTCGCTTTCGACAATCAACTTCCATCATTGTCCTTTGATCAAAATATTCATCCAAGTATTCAACATCATCCCATTCATTAAAATTCATAGGAATGCACTAGGGTACATTGGGAATCGTTAACATTAATGGTTGCACTTGTTAACAGTTTTCATCATTGACCGGTAATCAAGTGGTTTCTACCATGTTTGACTTCGAAACATTTACTTGTGTGGATGGAATCATACTTTTTTTAGAATGAGATGAAGACCCTGGGTGTGTGCTAAGCATTCATTTCTTTCCCTGTGTTTCAATGGAATATTTGTATGAGTCATAGCATGGACCCACATTTGAATAAGTCATGGTTGTGCCCATATTCACGTCTGTATGGCACATATCTACATTGTATATCTGGTAGCTATGTATGAATTTGAGTCTTCTTTGCATGGATCTATGTTGTATTTTAGTAGCCATGACTATTTATATATCAAATGGATCTGCATTGTACTGGTCAAAGGCCATGTTGTGAGTCATTTAGATATGCATCAAAGTGTGAAGGTATTGCAGAATCACCTTGGTTGTTGATGATTTCTGATCTTTGGATCTTTTCCTCGAAGTGATAACTTGTTCCTACAAATAATTTTTCCTATCCTTTCCCTATAGCCTCATGCTTTGGAGGTAATTCCATTACACCTAATTCTCTTCAACACCATTTTATCATATAGGTATCTCATTCTTTACCTAAAATCCCCTAAAGAGGGAATTTGACAAATGAAGTTGGAAAGAGTAATTCCTTACTCTAAGCCACCACCACACTTTCCCCATGTGCAAGTAGCGGTACCCATCTCAAAAATTATCTTTTACCATTTGTAAAGAGTGGTGCCACCTCCTGCTACCCATTTACAAGAGGCGATGTTCCCCTGGCACTACCTGTATTCCTCATAAAAGGTGTGGTGCTCGACTTATGAAGGAAAAATAGAGAGGTTTCGAGAGGCTTATTGAATATGGTCTTCATAGAGCCTCATCCCTATGAAATAGTATAGGTGGAACTTGAGATCCCCTATCCTAGGGATGATCCCTCCTCCTCTACCATAGAACCCTCAACCTACTCTATCCTTTGAGGTGCCTTTGAGGCCTTTATATACTAGCTCACCTCTCATGGGAAAAGAAAGGAAGAATGTGTGATAACATCTAAATTTTGGCAAAATTCCCTCAGAATCCTGTGTGATTATGCGGCATGTTGAAATCTTTGAGGAAATACCCCATTGAGAAGAGTTCTCAAGACCAGGGGATTTGTTATGTACTTCCCCATAAGCATTGCTTAACTCCTTCGTCTTTTACATAGGATTATAAATTATCTTGTCACTCTCACTTGGTTTGTTTCTGTTGTATTTATTGTAGGATCTCTGCATAACTTGAACACATCAAAGGTTCATACCTTTCCATCCTGTAAAAAGATAAAAAGAGAAGTCAATTCAAGTAGTTTAGTTAAACCTGGGAGAGAGATTCTTTATTTTGTAGGTATTTTGTTCTAGTTTTGAATATTTCAAGCTAGGGAAACAACCTTTGTTGGAATTAGCTGAGTATTTCCATCAACAAAGACTCATTACATCTAAGGAAAACCTACATCTCCTACCATGTGAGTTCTCACTCTAGTTGATCTACGTCTTTTGATGACTCGTCATCTCTAGCATGGGAGCATGTTAGGACTGATTATGTATAGGGACAACCTGCATCTACCACCATGCAATAGCTCATCACTCCCTCTTTCTAGGGTCCTTAATATCGATGACACCAAGTTTCTCTCTGAAGTACTCAGACTTCACTTTAAAGGCTTGTTCAATACATCCTCTATCTTCTCATCCATTATCACATACTAGAGCCTCACTCGTCCTCTATGCACCATATCCTTGATATATGGATACTTCATCTCAACTTATTTTGACTTGTCATAGAACATTAGGTTCTCTGGCAACTTCACACAGCACTGGTTGTCGCAAAAAATGTAAGTCACCTCTAACTTGAGATCAACAAAATCATACAATAGGTTCCAAATCCATACTACCTCACAATTGGTTGAACATGCTGCAACATATTCTACTTCAGTTGTACTCAGCGCCACACATGACTGCCTCCTTCTAAATCAGGGGATCATACCAGATCCCAAACTGAAGCAGCATCCTAAATTTATCTTCCTATCAGTGGCACTTCATGTCCAATCTTAATCAACATAACCATGCAGGTTAATCATCTGATTCACTTGATACTTTAGCCCATAATCTACTATATCCTTAAGGCACAAGGTATTCATTTAATGAAACCATGTCATAGCGCCTTCGTTCATTGGATATTAAAGAATACCCCTAATTTCACTATATATTTATAATTACTTCCAAAAATCATTTTGTTGAGCCCCTATTCCAATACATATTTCCAATTTAAAAACCCCTATTTTTACAATATATTCTTTATTTTTACTAGAAACCCCTTTTTATAACCCCCGAATACCTATAAACCTCCCATACCCTATTCTATGCCCCCAATACCTACAATATATTGACCTTATTTTTCACAATTAAGCCCACCCTTTATGAATGAACGTGATAAGATATTTCTCAATAAGGTGAATCCCCCGTGCCTTAAGGTACCTCAATACATGCTTTGTAGCAATCAAGTGAACTTGTCTCAGATCTGTTAGGAACTGGCTTAGGGTGTTCACAGCAAAGCATATGTCTGGTCTCATGTTCATCGGGTACATCAATGAACTAATCATTTGACAATACATCATGGCATAAATTGACTCTAATGAAGCATCGCATAGTAGATTCAAGTTTGATGCCATAGGTGTGGCCATTTCCTTGTAGTCTAGCATTCCAAATATCTTCAAAATCTCCACGAAATACTTTGCTTGACCAAGGAAAATCTTGTTTGCACTTTGCCACAAATCCATGCCTAAGAAGTAATGCATCATCCCTAGGTATTTCATCTCTAAATCAATGGTAAGCCTCCTCTTTGCATATGCAATGAGTTCATTCTCACTTGTAAGAAACATGTCATCGACATATAACAGGAGTATCACTAGTATTCTACCTTCAACGTTGAAGTAAAGTTTGGAATCGACTTTAGTCTTAGTAAATCCTAAGCTCATTACGAAGTTGTCCATCGTGGCATACCATGTCAAGATTCTATAACTCTAAGATCTTCTGTAGTCACTCCCTCTAAAGCAAAGCATCATCCTCCCTCTGCATTTTGTACTCTATGTATCAAAACATTCTATATCGGAGTGATAGGTAGCCTCCTATGCTGCTGATATTTTATGTATCCACCTATGCCATCTCTCAAGGCTGCTAGATACCAAGATCCTCTATATTGAACTTTGTTGAAAGCTCCTCTTGCACCCATCTATTAGTTTCTCATCCTCTATATGCTTCTATCTTCAAACTTGCACCAAAGGTTGAGATCTCTATCACTCTAAGTGATATTCAAGCAACTCTATGTGTTTTCCCATGGGTTCCTTTTGAGCCTGTACAAATCCTTCTATGCACATGTGGTTCTTTGATCAATATTCACTTCTACTTCATTGGAGAAATGTATCTGGTCAATGGAGTATGTATTTCCATAATATTATCCCTCTTTATGAGAGAAACCATGAACCTTTATTTGTAACTACTAATGTTGTATTCTACTACATGCTTGATCTTGTATATCCACATAAAGGATACTATGGAGTTCCCTTAAGGTCTCACAACCACATCCTAGAAATCATTCTTCATGATTGACTTATACTCCTAGACCATGGCATCCTTCCATTCTTTATTCTTTGTTGTTTATTCATAGTTGGAAGGTTCTATATCAATGATTTCACTCAACAGTGTTGGAATATTGGACAATATTGAAAGGGTTGGGGGGGGGGGGGGGGGGGGGGGTGAATCAATATTGATAATTTTCAACACTAAAACCACTTTTAACTTATTCATTAAAACACATAATCAACAAGATACGCATAACACAACATTTATCATGGAATCCCAATTGGGAAAACTACAAACACTTTCTATAACTGCAAAATTATATTTACAATTTTTTGCAAGCTTCAACTTGCTGGAGACACCAATCCCCAAGTTTTTCAGCTACAACTGAAGGATGCTTCAACACCCTGGTTTCTACTTTCTCCAACACATAAGGATTCTACAACACCCTGCTTTATTCCTGCTCCAATAGACAAGGATTCTACAACACCTTGTTTTTCATCCACTACTGGAAGGAGGCTACAACCCCCTTGCAGGCTTGCATCCTGCCCTAGCACCACCCTACCACCCGATTTTGATTTTATAAGTCTTCCATATCTTCTTCAAATTATGTCATTGGTTTTTTGTCTCTTCTTCATCTCTATCTTTTATTGGTCCTACATTGATTTGGAATACATAGACACAATCTTCCTTTCAAAACTATGTTTATAAATATATTTTACACACATCTCTTCATTCTTGGAAACTTGTGTCTTTTCATTTGAAGGTCATACCCTTTCACCACACACACCTTTTCACTATTGTGTCCTTTCATTAATTAACTCTATTGTTATACGTCCATGTATTTTATTAATCATAATAATATTATTTGCTTAATGAATGATACCTTTTCTTCATGATTTTAAATTATGTTTTAATAATAAGCATGTTTCTCAGAATTTCTGTTTAAAATTTATACAATCCTGCCTTTTCTTATTAATCACAACTCTTGAAATATTAATGGTTGCATTCTTTAGATTAGTTACTAAATACTTCCTTTACCATAGATAGAACATTCAACCTCCTCCATCTTCATATTTTCATTTCAGTTATAGTTTTTTTCATTTTATTATGCATGAAGGAGTTTTCTAATAATGCCTGAATTATCTTGCCTTCCATATTATATCTCACACTGTGATCACCAAATGGAGAACTAATACCATGAATAGATGGATATTTCACCAAAGAACATATTCATTTCATTGGATGAAGTTATTGGCATAAAGACAAGATCTAGCGGGAATTTCAAAATGGCCTCTCAGACATCCTATGTTTAACACTCAGACATGCAAACATACTTTTTCTCAACTTGGAAGGATTATATTTCACATGTGTGACCACCATAGATAATTATAATACCATGGATAGGTATAAAAGTTACTAATGAATAGGCTCATATCATTAGATGAATTTATTGACACAAATACAACATTTGGCAGACATTTGTAAATGGCCTTTTATAACTGGTTTTAACACAGTTTTGTCAATCCCTAGGTCTATTAAGGTGGATTTTTATTTTCACCAAAATTGAAATATGATGCATCCATAATATGAGGAAAAAAATGATGATTCCATCCTATTCCAATTTGATCCTCTTAAACCTCATCCTCTCTCTTTGGCGGGTATTTTACAAAACAGTGCAAATCAAGCTAAAAGGCAGTTTTGGCAGACTAATATCTTCACCCAAAAATACTATTTGGACAAGTTGATCATATGGTTATATGCATATATCAACATTATAGATTCATATACCATTATAATTATTTAATCCATCAAATACAAATTATGGTGTGCATTTCCCTGAGGCCTCTTAGCCAGTTTTACTAAACTGGTGAAAAACAGCCTGAATCCCTATTTTGGTAGACCTGTAACTTTGTCTTCAATCATCGTTTAGGGGAAATGAGACCATAGACAGATTCACACATCAAAAATATAAAAACTTATGGTCTCATATAATTTTTATCAGTATCCTACAAAATATGGTGGGTATTTTACTAGGGAAACTTAGACCGATTTTTCAATACTTAGTCAATTTTCATTGTTTCAACAGGAGTTTCAGCAAATTTCCCAAAACAGTATGAAACCTCATTTTGGAATACTTGTAACTTTTTCTTCATGAACTTTTAGGAAACCTGAAACCATGGTTAGATGAACAGGTCAACAAGATAAATCCTGTCAGTCGTACATAATTTTTTCTCATTAACCTATGAAATATGGCGGACATTTTCTTAGGGAAATTTAAATTGATTTTCCAATACTTAGTCAATTTTCAGTGTTTTGGAAAGAGTTTCAGCAGATATTCCAAAGTATTTTGAAACCTCATATTGGCAGACCTGTAACTTTCTCTTCAAGCACTTTTCAGGAAACTTGAAACCATGGTCAGATGAACCAGTCAACAAGATAAATCCTGCCATTCACAGATAAATTTTCCATTAACCTATGAATTATGGCAAGCATTTTCATAGGGAAACTTAGGATTATTTTCCAATACTTAGTCAATTTTTAGAGTTTCAGCAAGAGTTTCAGCAGATTCCCCAAAACAGTCTGAAACCACATTTTGGCAGACTTGTAACTTTTTCTTCAAGAACTTTTAAAGAAAAATGAGATCATGGTCATGTGCATAAGTCAACAAGCTATATCTCTACACTCTCATATAATGTTTATCATTAATCCATGAGATATGGAGGGCATTTTCCAATATCAACTTAAACTAGTTTTCCAATACTTAGTCAATTTCCATAGTTTCAACAAAAGATTCAGCAAATTGCCATACTTTTATAGAATGTTGTCAAATTGTAACAATGAATTTATGAGAGAGATAGAACACCATCATATGAATTTATAGCCTCATCACATGTGCCACATTATTATAAATTCCACGTCATCAGATCCTTTGCTAATCCTTTGTCATTAATGAACTCTTTCGACATCAATGATAAATTGTCATACTTTTACAGAATTGTGTCAAATTGTAACAATGACTTCATGAGAGTAGTAGATCGCTATCATATGGTTTTTCAATATCGTCACACATTCGACATCATGATACATTACATTTCACCACTTCCTTTGTTATTCATTTATTTACTCTTTTACATTCACTGAGTTTTCCCTTCCATCATATCGTTTGTTATTCCTTTGTCATTACTGAACTCCTTTGACATCAATGAAAACCACATTAAAAATTCTCCCCCTTTGGAATTGATGGATAAATCTAAACATTCTCCCCCTTTAACAATAATGATAAAGGATAACTTATTTTTCCCTTGCTGTAACTATCTTGACATAGAATTTCCAATATTTTTCCTCTTTTTTTTTACGACTTCCCCTTCCAATATAACTCCTCTTTACAGGTTTATATTTTACCTCTTTTTCTTCTCTTCCTCTTGTTAACTGGACTTGGTACTAACCATCGTGTAATGATAATCTGGTTAACATCATCATTTACCTTCTTGTGTCTTTGAATGAGAACATGGATGATAAGTTTATAGACTCCCTCTATCAGTGTTCCTCCCCTTGTCAACATTTTATTCTTTTATAATCAGTATTTTCATCACAATTCTACTTCTAACTTTACTATACTTCAACTAATAAGTGTACTTCACTTGTCACATAGATGATCTCTAGCAAAGTATTATTATTCAATTTGTCACTTCTACTCTTCTTCTTGTATTTTGAGGATGATAAATTTTAGTTTTTCAATGTCTTTTACCAAATGATATTAATTATATTCAAATACCAATTGCAACATTTTTATATTAACTCCGCCTAAGTATATGATCCCTTCTAATGTTAATTTCATGGTTTTTGTTAACACCAAAAATTGTTCACCTAGATCTCTATGGTCCAAACCATAATTATACGTCATAATCCCACCATTATTTCCTCCAACTTGACCTTCACAACCAATATTCCACAAAAAATAGTCCAAAACATTATTATTCCTTCCCCCATAAATACAGGTAAGTTGAGCATTTATTGTGACATAACCCCACTCTCTCCAAAAAGGACAAAAAAACCCTAAAATGAGAATGGGTTAAAAATCATGGATAAATACCATGCACAATAAAATAGCATGGGTAAAAAAACCTTAGATCATCCTATAAAATTGTGAAGGTATCCCCAAAAACACTTTTGGTTAACTTTTGCATTCCTTAAACCCTCAATTGGTGAAAACGTTTTTCATCATTCCCATACATTTTCCACAGTGTATGTTGAGCTTGCTCCATACCCTCTTGGATCCATTCCCCCTTTTTTTACAACCATTGGTGGAGACAAATGGAGAACTAGACTGTGGAGTCAATGGACCATTTCCTCAAATGACTGTAGTGGCCGATGTTATTGACACGTGTTCTTTTTTTTCATTAGCTAGAAAGAATATGTAAAAAATAAATAAACAAATATTTGTGTTGTTGTTACTGCTTATTGCTACAAGTCGAGGTTGAGAAATCCTTCGCACCGTGAACTCTAACCTATGATCTAGTTTATCTAAGGTAGGTGGTTTTGCATGTAGTAGGGGAGAAATCCCCACTACGATTCTCTTTTAGGTCATGAGAGATTTTTAAAAATACATTCAATTTTTCAGTTCCACCATCATCATTATATTCTTCTTCATCATCTCCATCTATGTGTTCTTTTACATCTTAATCTTAATTTTCATCATAATGGATGTCATTCTTATCTACAACACTATCATCTTTGGAAACTTCATTGATGCTTGAAATATTTGTTTTCTTTGAATATTTGTAATCTAACTTTCTTCTCTGCATCTTTCCATGAGGTATCATGCTCACGGATCTTCTATCTCTTTGTCTTTTCAAAACTTGACCATTTCTCTTGATTTTGCAATCAAAACACTTGTAACCAAACTTGTGATAGCAATGAAAATATCCATAGAATGTTCTTTTATATTTGGGAAATATTTGATATTTATGCTTCACAACTTCCTTCCTCTTCAATCCCATCGTTTGTTTTTGAACCTCTACCATAGCCTTATTTTCTGTAGGACTTATTAGCGTACATTCTCTAGCCATATGTCCAAAATTATTACAAGAGTAGAAATAACCGATAAATATTTGCTTATACCTGCTTGTCATTGGTCTTCTAGGAATCATATTAGTTCTATCTTTATTATGAGAGGAGGGAGCATATTTTTTACTATCCTTCTTTCCAATTAGATCCATAACTATAGCAACATAGCTCTTCTTGTTATATCCTAATCCATATTTGTCACTTGATAATATTTGGCCACTTAGGATGTCATCTAGAATCTTCTAGTTGTTCTCAAACTTTGACTTAATAGATTCTTCATCAACTTTATTTTTAAGCTGAATAATTCCCACCTCAAGTCTTTCAGAGTCATGTGTTTTAGTACTTTCTTTTAACTTCTCATTAATGGTATGCTAATCTTTTATCCTCTTTTAATACTTCTCCCTTGAAGTTAGAAACTTCTTGCTTTAATCTCTTGGCCTCTTTAATGCTAACCATCACTTGTTGTCTTGAATTGTGAATCTCTTATTGGAGGGTCTTGACTTCCTCTTCTTTTGATTTATGTTCTTCTTTGTATTTTGGAAATTCTTCTTTCAAAGTGTTATCCCTAAAGTTGAACCTAGACTACAGGATTCAAGCTTAAGGAAATCTTGTTTAAAAATTTACAAATCAAATGAAATCAAAATGAAAACATAAGCTGGTATGAAACCAAGGCTAATGGAACTATAAATAACTAGGTTGATATAATATGAAATTTGTAAGTGAAATCAAAAAATGATTGAAGAAATAGGCCAATATAAAATCAAAGCTGTTTGTACAGATCACACAATTATAAGTGGACTAAACTGGTATGAAATCAAAGCTGTAAAAAAAGCATCACACAGTTTACAATAAACTAAGCTGGTATATATATCACACACTGGTATAATATAAGTATTTGTAAGAAAATCAAAGCATTGATGAAAATGCAGGCTGGTAGGTCAATCAGAGCTGGAAGATAATTCACAGGAATTGTATAACATAAGATAAAACACAGAGTTCAAATAGCAAGGTTACTATGATCATAAAGACAAGAAGTGAAACTGCCTATGTTTTCCACAGTGTAAAGATAATTGCATCTCACAATAAGAATTAGTGCAATGGGATGTAATGGACCATATGCATAATAAAATTATCAGAAAAACAATTCATAAGACATATAGGCAAATCATCATCATGTTTCATTCAAAAATAGAACATGTACAGAAGCTGCATAATGTCTATGTCATACAGGCAATGCTCCAAACAGGGCTTGCATTCTCCAAAATTTCCAACCCCAGTCCCCTGCTCAAGACCTCCCCCTTTATGAAAGGAAGAACTCTCCCTTAAATACAAAATAATGTTTTTCTAATATAACCATAAGTTCCTGCTTCTATGGATCGAGACCTCTCCAAAATAGAGAAGTCAATCTCCTTTAAAACTGTCTGCCTTTATTTGGGGCTCATTCTGACTTTCAGCCTAAATAATTGGATCCAAATTTTTTATACTCTGCCATTTGGTATTCGTAATTACCCTGTCATCCTTTTAAGATTCGGTGTGAAATAGAATCGCGTCCTCTGGGGTGTCCTTGTGGCATTGAATAACACCTGTAGTTGATATAGTTTGATACATTCCTTTATTGGGATCCAGATACTCTGCCCAACACTTGCTGTCTGGATTTCAACCCCACTCAACATCCACAAACTTCAATAATGTCATCATACTTGTATCGAGCTCGTTCCTCTCGTGGACTATTAAAATAAGCACTAGGGCTGCGACTCATATTCCCTTGTAGCTCTAAAGATGTTATGTCACCCAGGCTTATTAATTGCAGAGAAGAACGTTGTTGGAGATGACTAATCACTAATCGTCAGTGAATGGCTGAAACATTGAAAACTTATCACTCTGATTGCTGATAAGTGGTAGACAATTTGCTGATACCAGGTCACTAAATGCTAAAACCAGATTGCTGATAAATGACAGACAATTTGTTGAATATTGGTAAACAATTCACTAATTTGATTTGGAAATTGGAGGTGTGGATTTGATCCAAATCCCAGCTCAAATGATGAAATTTAGATCGAATTTGCAGACAATTTGATTGTAAACTCGCTGGCCGAGTTATTGGAAAGAGCCTCGGCTTTGGTATAGATCCAACACTCCCAAAAACATTGTTGGACAATGGATGCCAGCTTCCTTTAGCCTCGATAGCTTTCTCATTTCTTTTTCTTCCCAAGTCTTCACCATTTTTCTTGGATTATGCTTGCAATACCCATGTCTGAAGCAAAAATCTCCTTGAACATACCTTTCCCCGTCCTTGAATAGAATTTTTATAGACCTTGCTAGAAACGAAGGCAAACATGAATCTCTTTACCAGATACCAGAAAAGTATTGTGCTTGACCTCGAGAAAATAGCATGAGCCACCAAATGGTGAAGAATCTACAGTCTGATTCTTTTCAAACAGCTTCTTGAAGTTACAATTGATTTATGAACAGCTAAACATAATGTGTTGCTGATCTAGCCAGCAACTAGAGTTTTGGTGTGACCCACTATCATCTCCTGCATTGTGTATCATGCTTTATGTGTGTTGTTTCTTGTTTTATTCAATCAACATACATTGGTAGATGTATAATATCTGCTATCTCCTCTAATATAACATCTTGATTGATGTTGTCTTCTATGCTTTTCATTACCTTTATATATGTATTCCATCCATTTGGAGTAGGTTTATTTGGCCTGACACGCATATACTTCCATGTCCTTTCATCTGGATTCCAAGAACACTCTATAATTTTCCTAGAAAATCTTGATGGGTCTTCATGATCTGTAAAATTGACACGAGCTCCTTCCAACCTTCGTTTCCTTCCCTTGTCAATTAGATACATTGATTGGTGATTCTCATCTCCTACCTCAAAAAGGAAATCAACCGAATTCATATGAGCATATTTCCATTTAAGAAGACCATCATGTGTGTGAGGAACATATGCATCGTCCCAACCCTGAAATATGAGACCGTCTAATTCATGTGAAAGCCTTAGGATGAAATCCTTTAGTACATTACCAACTGCTGAAAGCATCCAAAAGTATTTTCTTCTGACCCGAAATGCTTCATGTCATAACAATATATTGCATTTGTTTTAATGTCCTTGATATATTAAGTGTTCTTTCAAATTTCACAACTTTAATAGTAGGCTAGACCCTATATTTGAGTGTAAAATCACTCTAACCACAGGTATTTGCTTTTGTTAAGAACCAGTTGTCACCATTATTTGAGAGCCAACTGTCCATTTCCCAATCCTCATAAGATTTACTGGCCTTTTTGAACCTTTATGTCCACCAAGATTCATTATAGGTTTGTTTGAAACTCTGCTGCCAGAACTGAAATTTTGCTTGACCAAATTTGATGATAACATCTGGCTTTGTCTAAGGATGGCATGCTACCTATGAGCTGCCAAGAACAAGTAGACCTGTGCCTTTCCAATGAAACCATTTCTGATAACTACACCCTGTCCTACAATTCACTGCTTTTGAAAATAAGAAATACCAGTGCCTTGTTTCCATTGGGCCGCAGTCTTCATCACAAATCTCTGCTACTTAACAAACCACTAACTAAATCTTTAAACAACTCTGCAAATTGACTAATCCTGATAATACTGTACAAACTTAAGGAAATGCTTGAAACATCAAGCTTATTTATTCACAGCTCCTACACTAATCAAAACTACTTTCTTTTGATCAGGTAAGATCATGCTTCCAGTGAAGCCATACAAATATTTGACTAACTGGTAAAACTTCTGATTTGTAGATGATGGATAAAGGAACCCATGGAATATCAAAATTCATTTCAAAAAAAGGGAAAATCCAACCTCCCTTTGACAAAAACAATCTGAAATTTGAGTTGCTCAAAGACTCCATATAATCAACAAATGGATCAATGAAGCTATAAGGAAATACCTCTTGCTGAAGATAAAAATATCTCTGTATATCCTCTTCCTCATAATGGCTACCACTTTCAGCTACCTGCAAGCTGAATTACAAATATGGCTGCTCAATGTCTTCTATGGATTCATGATGGTTAATTTCCACACAATGTTGTTCCTCATCAAAATTTGATTCATAGTTTTCATACAGCTGTTGGCTGCTCCTGAAATCAACAAAAGGTGATGTAGGGATCTGCTCTTTTTCATTTGAATACTCATCTTAGATTGGCATATCTTCAGAGTAAATAGGTTGATGCTAATCTAGAACTTCAATGTCTTCATCATAAAATGGAGCATTCTGATCGATTTCTAAAGATGAATATTTATGTTCTATGATGCTATCATCCACTTTAATATCAGAACTTTGAAAAATTTCTTGTTTTAAAATAGAATTAGAGGAAGATAATAGATCTTCTTCATTCTTCATATCATAACCACCGGATTCATCTTCACTACTAGAAAAATATGCTTCTAAACCCTGTATATATAATGCATATCCCCTACAGCAATCCTCAAAAAGGCACTCAGCTGGGTAAATCCTCTTACAATATGAATAAAAGGCATCATGAAAATATTTCAGAGAGGAAATACTGGAAGGAGGAAGAGTTCTATACCATTGTCTCGCACTTCCATCTAATGAATACATAAAAAATTTCATCAATACATCTTCATGATGTATACTCAGCTGATCCATGTATTGATGAAATTTAATTACATGATGTGCCAGATTGTCCTCTTCCTTTTCTTGGAATCATGGAAGAACACCTTCCCATTCATCAATGATAGGTACTGTATTTGGAAAGCCATGAACATTTTAGAAATTGATCAGAGCAAATCTCTGCACCAACATGGTTTCAAAACGCTTTGACATCTTGTAAAATCGCCTCTGGATTCTTCAAACATGGAGTCGCTCGGTGAATAAATCTGTAGTCCAACTAATGCCCTGCTCCTGTCCACCATCAAGAGTTGGATCTTATATTTGTCGTTCTTTCTGGGGTAAGATATCCTTTCCTTTGTCTGTCCCCAACAATGCCGCCAAAAGATGTTATCCCTAAAGTTGAACCTAGACTATGGGATTCAAGCTTAAGGAAATCTTGTTTAAAAATGTACAAATCAAATGAAATCAAACTGAAAACATAAGCCGACATGAAACCAAGGCTAATGGAACTATAAAGAACTAGGCTGATATAATATGAAATCTGTAAGTGAAATCAAACAATGATTGAAGAAATAGGCTAATATAAAATCAAAGTTGTTTGTACAGATCACACAATTATAAGTGGACTAAACTGGTATGAAATCAAAGCTGTAAAAAAAAGCATCACACAGTTTACAATAAACTAAGCTGGTATATATATCACACACTGGTATAATATAAGTATTTGTAAGAAAATCAAAGCATTGATGAAAATGCAGGCTGGTAGGTCAATCAAAGCTGCAAGATAATCCACAGGAATTGTATAACATAAGATAAAACACAGAGTTCAAATAGAAAGGTTACTATGATCATAAAGACAAGAAGTGAAACTACCTATGTTTTCCACATTGTAAAGATAATTGCATCTCACAATAAGAATTAGTGCAATGGGATGTAATGGACCATATGCATAATAAAATTATCAGAAAAACAATTCATAAGACATATAGGCAAATCGTCATCATGTTTCATTCAAAAATAGAACTTGTACAGAAGCTGCATAATGTCTATGTCATACAGGCAATGCTCCAAACAGGGCTTGCATTCTCCAAAATTGCCAACCCCAGTCCCCTACTCGAGACCTCCCCCTTTATGAAAGGAAGAACTCTCCCTTAAATACAAAATAATGATTTTTCTAAGATAACCATAAGTTCATGCTTCTATGAATCGAGACCTCTCCAAAATAGAGAAGTCAATCTCCTTTAAAACTGTCTGCCTTTATTTGGGGCTTGTTCTGACTTTTAGCTTGAATAATTGGATCCAAAATTTTTATACTCTTCCATTTGGTATTCCTAATTACCCTGTCATCCTTTTAAGATTCAGTGTGAAATAGAATCGCGTCCTCTGGGGTGTCCTCGTGGCATTGAATAACACCTGTAGTTGATATCGTTTGATACATTCCTTTATTGGGATCCAGATACTCTGCCCAACACTTGCTGTCTGGATTTCAACCCCACTCAGCATCCACAAACTTCAATAATGTCATCATACTTGTATCAATATCATTCCTCTGGTGGACTATTAAAATAAGCACCAGGGCTACGACTCATATTCCCTTATAGCTCTAAAGATGTTATGTCACCCAGGCTTATTAATTGCAGAGAAGATCATTGTTGGAGATGACTAATCACTTATCGCTGGTGAATGGATGAAACATTGAAAATCGATCACTTCGATTGCTGATAAGTGGTAGACAATTTGCTGATACCAGGTCACTAAATGCTGAAACCAGATTGCTGATAAATGACAGACAATTTGTTGAATATTGGTAAACAATTCACTGATTTGATTTGGAAATTGGAGGTGTGGATTTGATCCAAATCACAGCTCAAATGATGAAATTCATATTGAATTTGTAGACAATTTGATTGTAAACTCACTGGTTGAGTTATTGGAAAGAGCCTCGGCTTTGGTATAGATCCAACACTCCCAAAAACGTTGTTGGACAACGGATGCCAGCTGCCTTCAGCCTCGACAGCTTTCTCATTTATTTTTCTACCCAAGTCTTCACCATTTTTCTTGGATTATGCTTGCAATACCCATGTCTGAAGCGAAAATCTCCTTGAACATACCTTTCCCCATCCTTGAATAGAAGTTTTATAGACCTTTCTAGAAACGAAGGCAAACATGAATCTCTTTACCAGAGACTAGAAAAGTATTGTGCTTGACCTCAAGAAAATAGCATGAGCCACCAAATGGTGAAGAATCTACAGTCTGATGCTTTTCAAACAGCTGCTTGAAGTTACAATCGATTTATGAACAACCAAACCGAATGTGTTGCTGATCTAGTCAGCAACCAGAGTTTTTGTGTGACCCACTATCATCTCCTGCATTGTGTATCATGCTTTATGCGTGCTGTTTCTTGTTTTATTCAATCAACATACATTGGTAGATGTATAATATCTGACATCTCCTCTAATATAACATCTTGATTGATGTTGTCTTCTATGCTTTTCATTACCTTTATATATGTATTCCATCCATTTGGAGTAGGTTTATCTGGCCTGACATGCATATACTTCCATGTCCTTTCATCTGGATTCCAAGAACACTATAATTTTCCCAGAAAATCTTGATGGGTCTTCATCATCTGTGAAATTGACACGAGCTCCTTCCAACCTTCGTTTCCTTCCCTTGTCAATTAGATACATTGATTGGCGATTCTCATCTCCTACCTCAAGAAGGAAATCAACTAAATTCATATGAGCATATTTCCATTTAAGAAGACCATCATGTGTGTGAGGAACATATGCATCATCCCAACCCTGAAATATGAGACCGTCTGCTTCATGTGAAAGCCTTAGGATGAAATCCTTTAGTACATTACCAACTGCTGAAAGCATCCAAAAGTCTTTTCTTCTGACCCGAAATGCTTCATGTCATAACAATATATTGCATTTGTTTTAATGTCCTTGATATATTAAGTGTTCTTTCAACTTTCACAGATTTAATAGTAGACTGGACCCTATATTTGAGTGTAAAAGCACTCTGACCACAGGTATTTGCTTTTGTTAAGAACTAGTTGTCACCATTATTTGAGAGCCAACTGTCCATTTCCCAATCCTCATAAGATTTACTAGACATTTTGAACCTTTCTGTCCCAAGGATTCATTATAGGTTTGTTTGAAACTCTACTGCCAGTAAGTAAAATGCTGCCAAAACTGAAATTTTGCTGGAACAAATTTGATGATAACACAAAGATTTGTTCCTTCTTCTACATTTTTCAATTTCCTAAAGAGAGCTTGCGAGTTTGGCCTCTAGGTACACCTCTCCTTCTACATCTGATTCATGATGTGAATTTTGAGTTTATATTCCCATGAATAGAATTTCTTCATCTTCACTTATATCTTCATCTTCATTGTCTTCCATGGAGTATACTTTTTTATTCTTTTTATTAAATTTATTCTTTTATATGGTTTTACTCTTTTGATATTTCTTATTACTACAAGGTTCTTCATCATCACTATCCTATTATTTTGGGTAAGGACACTTTGTGGGAAAATGTACAATTCTTCCACAGTTAAAGCACTTTAGTGGTAGCTTTCCTTTGTACTTGCCAGTGCCTTTCTCAACTTTCTTGATGAAAAGAGCTTCTTCATCATCTGAGTTCTCTGACTGGTTCTAAGGTAAAGCTTCAGATTTCTTTGATTGTTTTGTATCTTAAAATGTTGCCTCTTTTTTTATGGTCAATTCTGTTATGTTCTCATCTCATAGGCAATGGAGATCCCATGTAGCTCATCCACTGTCAAAATTTCAAGATCATTTCGATCTTCTATAGTAGACACTTTTGGGTTATATCTTATTGGTAGGGTTCTTAGTATTTTTTCAACTACTTATTTCTCCTTTATTTCTCCTCCCATACCTTTAATAGCATTGACATATTCAACTACTCTTAGAATATATTCTGCAATATTTTCTTCTTCTTTCATCTTTAGACTTTCGAAATTCCCTTTGTATATTTGAGGTTTGGATTTTTTGAATTTGGAATTCCCTTCATAAGACATTTTTAATGTTTCCCAAGCATGTTTGGTTGTCTTACAATGCATGACTTTAACAAACATTGAATATGCTAATCATTTCAAAATTGCATTCAACGATTTTGCATTGGATTCATATTCATCTAGTTCATCTCTATCTGTTGGTAGGTTGTCTGGTATTTTATACCCTTTTTCAACAAAACTCCAAATTTTTGCATCCAAGAGACTTTAACAAACATAGAATATGCTAATCATTTCAAAATTGCATTCAACGATTTTGCATTGGATTCATATTCATCTAGTTCATCTCTATTTGTTGGTAGGTTGTCTGGTATTTTATACCCTTTTTCAACAAAACTCCAAATTTTTGCATCCAAGAGACATTAGATGCCATCTCATTCTTGCACTCCAAAATGCATAATTATTTCCTATAAATAATTAAGGTCTGTTAGTAGTTAACACTTCTTGATGATCCATAGTGGGTTTTAATAGGATCTTCCTTCCAATGGTTCATACGGTAGTGAAGGATCCCACTATGATACCAATTGTTGGAATATTCAACAAAACTGAGAGGGGTGGGGGGTGAATCAATATTGATAACTTTTAACAATAAAAAACACTTTTAACTTATTCATTAAAAAAAAAATCAATAATATACATAGAACATAACATTTATCATGGAATCCCACTTGGGAAAACCACAAACACTTTCTATAACTGCACAATTATATTTCCAATGTTTTTTTACAAGATTCAACTTGGTGGAGACACCAATCCCCAAGTTTTTCAACTACAACTAAAGGATGCTTCAACACCCTAGTTTATGCCTGCTACAACACCCTGGTTTCTACCTACTCCAATAGACAAGGATGCTACAACACCATGCTTTCCAACCACTACTCTAAGGAGGCTACAACCCCCTTGCAAGCTTGTAGCCTGCCCTAGTACTGCCCTACCACCCTATTTTGATTTTATAAGTCTTCCAGATCATCTTCAAATTATGTCATTGGTTTTTTTTCATTGATTTGTCTATATATTTTATTGTTTCTACATTGATATAGACTACATAGACACCATCTTCCTTTCAAAACTCTATTTATAAATACCTTCAACACGCATCTCATTACATCTCTTCATTCTTTTAAACTTCTGTCTTTTCATTTGAAGAACATACCCTTTAACCAAACACACCTTTTCACTATCGTGTCCTTTCATTAATTAACTCTATTATTATCCATTCATGTCTTTTATTAATCATAATAATATTCTCTGTTAATGAATTACATCTCTGCTTCATGATTTTAAATTCCGTTTTAATAATAAACACGTTTCTTAGAATTTATGTTTATAATTTATACAATCCTACCTTCTTCTTATTAATCATAAATCTTCAAATATTGATGTTTGAATTCTTCATATTCATTGCTAATAATCCCTTCAACATTGATAAAATATCCATCCTCTTCCATCTTCAGATTTTCATTTCAGTTACAAGTTTCTTAATTTTATTATGCATCAAGGAGTTTTATGGAAATGCTTGAATTATCTTTCCTTCCATACTTTTTCTCAATTTAGTAGGTTTATATCTCACATGTGTGATCATCAAATGGAGAAATAATACTTTGAATAGATGGAAAATTCACCAAAGAACATATTTGTGCCATTGGATGAATTTATTGGCACAAATACAACATCTTGCAGGAATTTCAAAATGGCCTCTCAAGCTTCCTGTGTTTAACACTCAAACATGCAAACATACTTTTTCTCAACTTGGAAGGCTCACGTGTGACCACTAGAGAGAATTCTGAGACCACAGATAGGTAGAAAAGTTACAAAGGAACAAATTCATATCATTAGATGAATTTATTGACACAAATAAAACACCTGACGGGCATCTGCAAGTGGCCTTTTATAACTGGTTTTAACATTAAGATAGTTTTATCAATCCCTAGGTCTATTAAGGTGGATTTTTATTTTCATAAAAATTGGAATATGAAGCATCCATAATATGGGCAACAAATTTTTTATTCCATCCTATGCCAATGTAATCCTTAGAAACCTCATCCTCTCTCTTTGGCGGGTATTTTACTGAAACAATGCAAATCAAGTTAGAAGGCACTTTTGGCATACTAATATCTTCACCCACAAATACTGATTGGAAAACATGATCATATTAATAGATGAATAGATAAAAATAATAGAGAAATATACCCTCAGAATCATTTAATCCATCAAATAAAAATTATGGCATGCATTTCCCTTAGGCCTCTTAAGCAGTTTTACTAAACTGGTTCAAAACAGCCTAAAACCCTGTTTTGACAGAATTGTAACTTTTCCTTCAAGCACCTTTTAGGGGAATAGATACCATGAAAGATGCACACATCAACAAGATAAAATATTATGGTCTCGTATATTTTTTATCAGTATCCTACAAAATATGGTGGGAATTTTACTAGGGAAACTTGGACCATTTTTTCAAGTCTCGACAAGCTATAGCCTAAAACAAGCTATAGTTATAGCCTGAAACTCTTAGATAATTTTACAAAACGATAATGAGAATTTTACAAGTTAACAAGATATAGCCTGAAAATCTCATATACTTTTTATCATTAATCCATGAGATATGGAGGACATTTTCCAAGAGAAACTTAAACTAGTTTTCCAATACTTAGTCAATTTCCCTAGTTTTGACAAGAGTTCAACAAATTGCCATACTTTTACAGAATTGTGCCAAATTGTAAGAATGACTTCATGAGAGAACTAGAACACCATCATATGAAATTTCAACCTCATCACACATCCCACATCATTATACATGCCACATCATCACATCCTTTGTTATTCCTTTGTCTTTAATGAACTCTTTTCACATTAATAACAAATTGCCATACTTTTACAAAATGGTGTCAAATTGTAACAATGAATTCATGAGAGAACTAGAACACCATTATATGAATTTGAAACCTCATCACACATGCCACATAATCATACATTATATGTCATCGCTTCCTTTGTTATTGCTTTGTTTACTCTTTTACCATTCACTGAGTTTTCTCTTCCATCATGTCCTTTGTTATTCTTTTGTCATTACTGAAATCCTTTGACATTAATGACAACCACATTCAATAAACAGTGCTACCTAACTAGAGTTTTTCTGAAGAATCTTATTTTCTTTGGAATTCCTATCAAACTTTTCTTCATTTTGAATGATCTTTAGTGCCCAAGATGGTCTTCATCTCTTGAGGTGGATCTACTGCTCTCCGTTGCTTGGTCATAACATGATTCTTTTGAAGCTATTTCTTTTGTCATGGTGTCTTTGTCCTTGGAAGCTTCAAGTTCTTTATTTTATTGGAGTGAATATTCTAGCTGAACCATGGTAACTTGTTCTTTGAAACAATTCTCATCCTTCTTTTCTTGTAGGTGATTGTATACGATATTTCCTACAAGTCAAATTTAGTTGCATGATTATAAACACTTCATAATTTCCAAAACATAATTTAATAACAACAAACTCTTATGTATATGTCACAGAGTCATGCAACTATCTTAGGCGGTGCAACATTTGTCTTGTATACATATGGTAACTTTCTAGATTCCTTCCATCTCTACCGGAACATTATTACAAGTGTGCACTACTCCTATAATGTCAGTAAACATGTTTCATTCTAGATAAGTAGAAATGGAATGTTGTACAACACCATAGGCTACTTACCTATCACATGCAAGTTAGTAGTATATTATTCATAAATGTAGAGACTCAATCATACATAATACATCAACTGAATCTAAATATGCACACAATTCAATATCATTTAAGTAACTAGATATATAGGGAGTGACAATTTAAGCACTTATCTTTGTTTGTTTGGTTGGTGGACTCCATCTTGATCCTTGTATTTTTGTAGGAATTACTGGAGTCTTTGACAGTGTGATCTATTTCATCATTTAATATGGGAACCTGTGTCTATCTTTCTCATGCTTGAGCAACTCTTCTATACCATAGGTCACATGGGACTACATATTGGTTTTGAATATGAGCATCACTTCTTCATTCACAATTGTATCCCTTCTTATCCAAATGTTGAGATGGATAAGATGTTATTCTGTTGTCATGGGTTGGATCCTTCTGGATTAAAGTACATATTCCTAGTCACTTGAGGAATAAAATATTTCTTCTTTGATTCTTTTCATTGTTGGTTCATCATCTCCGGCATTGTGATCATGATGTCTTTTCTTATTCAACTTATTTTTGGAGGAGCCTTTGTTTCTAGGACAGTCTCTGGAGTAGTGTCCCTTCTCATCACATGTGTAACATCTAATATTGGATATATCTCTTATGGGTTTTCTTTGACTTTTGCGATGAGGTCCCTCCCTTTTATTTTGATGATGGTCCTTCTTATTTCTATGATTTCTTCTAGTGTGAACTATGAGAGCTTGATCTCTAGTTGCTCCCATATTCTCTTCTTTTATTATCATTCAAGCTTATTCTTGTGTGCATTCTTCCTAAATTCTGTTGAAAGTGATCATATTCTTTTTGGTACATATTCCTTGAATGAATGAATCCCATTATCTTGAGAGACCATTCAAGGTAGTTGTAATAATCTCTCCTTCTTCTATCTTCTCTTTGATTCCTTCATGTTGTTCCTTGAATTGAAAAACCCTCGTGAATTAGGATTTCCTGGTCATTGAATTTTGTATCTTCACATTCTTTAGTTGGTTCCTTAATGTCATATTCTGATTGATGCTCTTTCCTTCGAATGACTTTCTTAAACTATCAAACACTTCCTTAGGTGTCTTCAAGGATGACACGTGAGGGATGAGATGATCCTTAATAGAATTTGCAATTATTCTCTTGGTCTTGACCAAGTAGTTCTTATGGATATCCTTAGATTCATCTCCCTCTCTAGCTGGAACTTCCCTATTGATATACTTGTCCAAATCATTTTCTTCAAGGATCAGGGAGATCCTATACTTCCATGCTCAGAAGTTGTCAAATCCCCCAAGATTATCATCAAGTTGGGTGTGACGAGTAATTTTGAAACGAGAACCTCAAATGGAAATAGTAGAGATTTATATCTTACCAATTTGAGGTGCCTAAGCTAATTATGGAGCTAACTGACCTAGGGTTCCATAGAGAAATCCTAATTTTCCAAACATGGAATTTTGGAATTCCTTTTGGATAGAAAGATGTTCCTCCTTGAGGTGAGTTGTTCAGTGAGGTCCTTTGCCAAATTTGGTGTAGGGAAATTCAAAAAAATTGATGCCTTAGTTTCCCTCTATTAATTTGTCACAGTGGTCTAGGAATTGAAAACACAATCTCACAAAGAATACATACAAATATGCATAAAATTAGCGAAATGGTGCTGCAATGGAAGTAGCAACTCTGTATAATCAAAATAATAATGAAATACAATACAATGATCATGCAAGATGCATGAATTCCAAGACAATTTGAATTCCCAAGGAGGTCATTTGAATTGAATGAGTGGGTGTACATTAACTGACTGTAAGCCACAATAAGCACACTAGTTAACCAACTGATAAAGTGTCGATTGACTCATCTGAGTCCTAACTGAAGTCAGAGTGCAATGAATGACTGAGTCTAATTAAAATTAGCTTAGACACATGTCACTGCATGCCAACCAACATGTGGTATCACATCATTAACTCCAATGAACCCCGATGAGGTTAACAGAAGTCATGCTGGCCATCAGTGGTGGTTGGAGGTGCCCCTGTTGACTCCAGTTCATTAAATATTAATAAAATAATAAATATAATCAATGGAGGTGCCTTCACCACTCATATTAACTTATTGTAAGCATTAGTTAGCAATTATGTGCATTTATGACACTCAGATCACTCCCGGAGTGCTCTAGTTGGCCTCCCCAAATGAAGGAGAAGGCTTAGTTGGCCTCCTTGACTGAAGGTGAGCGTGGGTGTACTCTTGCTAATGTCATACAGTGCTCCTCTGATGTTAATTAAGTTAATAAAACTTAGGATAGTGGTTTAACAAGGCCAAATTGGCCAAATTAAGTGTGCATGGTGGGTAAATGTCTCCAACACCCCCCCTTAAGCTATACTCAAGAGAAGTAGAAACATAAAGTGCATGAAATTCTAGGGCCTCGAAAACTAAGGCCATAGGTCACCCTGTACAATAATGAAACTCAAACAATGCTAAAGAAATAAATCTAAGTGAGGAAAAGAGGGAAACCCCTCCCCTCAAGGTGAACATTGAAAGTAGTCTAATCACCTTGATGAAATCACCCTCGACAGTGAATGGAGGTAAGTGAAATTCTTTTCTGAAAATATCTTTGTGAAGATGTCTGGAATCTGCTCATCAGTCAGGCAGTATTGCAGAATGATGGTCCCGTCATGCACTAATTCCCTGATATAGTGCATGTGTATCTCTACATGCTTTGTCCTCTACTTGGTAACTGGATCTGTGGATATCTTAATAGCACTTTGATCGTCACAAAAGAGGGTAGTGGACAAAGTACTACCAATATCAAACTTTGAAAGAATTCCTTGCAACCAAACAACTTGGATGCAAGCATTCACCGCTCCTCGGTACTTGGCCTCTGCTGAAGACAATGCTATGGCAGCGTGATTTTTGCTAGATAGGAAAATGGGGCCACCACCAAACATGAAGACATACCTAGAACTAGAATTCTGATCAATAGAATTTTTACCACCTAAGTTGTAATTAGTGGTTTTTTATCAAGTGATCCTGATGAACCAGACAAGGATAACTTGTTCAGACTTAAGAAGACCTTTGGAAGTACTTCTGGGAAGTGCTTGTTGTACTATATCACATGTTCATACCCCATGGGGGAATTGTAATAAATGTTCTAGCATGATAGTGTCTATAAAAGACTCATTCTCTTAGACTTTATTTGTCAATCCGATCAGCCCAGGGTGTTTTTTCCCTTGGTTATTATTGGTTGTTGAATAAACGACTGATAATTTCTGAGTTTTTCACTCGATACCTCCAAAGTTGAGGTGGTCGGCTTGGCATTTAGGCCCATTGAGGTTATTAGATTCTATGTGTCAATCTATAAACATGCTAGACATCATGGTCGAGTCATATGAACATGTCTAAGTCCCCCTAGGTTTTTTCAGTTTTTCAATTTTTTAGTTTTTTCAGTGTTTTTTATTAAAATTTAATTTTTCCAAAAATTAGGCTATTTTTTAATAGTTTAATTGGAAAAATTGATTTTGTAATAAAAGTGGGCCAAATAATCTGTTTCAGTCATGTAGGTGCTCATTTTCAGGTTAAGAGCACCATGTAAACCCATGGACCCACTATTTCCTAGTTTTGAGTGATTTTCCATCACTCAGGTCAAAAAGCCCCAAAAATCAATTATTGATTATTTTAATTAATAAATTGATGAATAATGGAGCAAATTCAAAATCATAGATCAGTGGATTCTTAGCCGATTTGATTGAAATCAATCAGATCTGAAGCAGATTAACTGGATCTGACAAATCCTTGACTAAAGGAGGTGATTAAATTAGATCCAGAGTTGATCTTCAGCATCCTTTATGGGGAATTTCACCCTCCCTCTCTCCTCAACACGTTTTGGCTCATATGGATGAGTTTTGGTGGATGCTTCAGTCAACAGGTTGAGGTGTCAGTCAGATTAGCTCTCCGATTGACAGTTGCACTCAGTGAGACTCAGATCTGGCTCAGCCAGACACAGATCAGGCATTGATGGACTCTCCTTCAGCTGATTTGATGTGTCTCCTTGGGATTTGCGCCCCCCTGGGCTGGATCTCTTAGTTTTTGTATATATCCAAGCACAACAGCCTCTTCCAAGGGAGTTAGAACTGGGATTGAGGTGCTGCTGCTATTGTATTGTTGTTATTCTTCATTTGAAATAAAGAAAAGCTTTGGAGGAAAGACGATGTTGTGCCATTGCATGTGTGGATGATTATTGCCATTATTTTACTGAGGTAACATGTATCTGTGTTCAATTTTTGCTAATTGCTTGTAGATCCATTGTTAAGATTGATAATAAGCTTATTATAATCTTGATAGGAAAGGTGCTTTTCAATAATTTTATTGACCATCTCTTTCCTTTGATGCATGTTTAGAGATCTAGATTCAGCATGTCCTATAAGCTTATATGCATGTTATCTTGAATCTCTGCGTATCTACTAATCGGATCTCACAAGTTTCTTGGCAAGTTCTTTGATTTCAGCTGAGCTGCAGGTTCCTACATTGGAGAGGATGCTGATCTAGTTTGATTCTTCACTCTCTTCAAAACCTTCCAAAGGCATAGTCCCTTGACATTCCACCTGAAAGCTCCACTGTGGATCTTCAAGGAAACCAACATTTCTCTCCTCCTCTTCCTCCCTCAAAATCAACATTTTTACCCGGTTACTTTGTTCATAGCTTTGATTTTGCTTATATATATCATCTTAAAATTAATTCCAACATATATCTATCTTATCAAATCCCATATTCTAGATCTTGCAGTTAAAAAGTTTCATAAGCATTCTAGATCTAGCTGTAGGGAAATCGTCCTTTTTGCATGGAAATTTAAATAAAACTTGTAGCTTGCATGCATTAGATTTATTTTTTCTGTTGTAAAAGATAAATCCAGAAATTAGTGCATATTTCATTGCCTGCACAAAATGAAATCCAATATCCCAAGGAAATCTTGCTTTCCTTGGTTCCTTTTTCACCTGTTTAGCTAGTTTTAAGTTCATCTTTTTTGAGTTAAGGTAGGCTGATCCAAAGGTACTCTTAAAGTGATTTTGGGAATATTTTATTCTAAAATGCTCGCTGTTTTTTAGCAGGTATAATAAAAAATAAAGGAATCTGCTGTTCGGAAGTGTCCTCAGGAGCGTTCAAATCCCCCCAGGGGTCTCCCATTTGACTAAAACCTTTGATTTTCACACCTTGTAAGCTCTTGATTTCAATCCGTAAAAGGATCAAGAGGAATTATATCAGTTCTCTGATATTTTAACCACTGTTAATAAAATTATTTTTTGAATAGGCTCTTTCGAGCCCATTCCCCATCCCCCCTTGGGGGATTTGCGTCGGTGTCATTTTTGTTTCTTTTTGCTCATTTATTTTCAAACTAGAATTGATCTAATCTACAAGGTAATATACTTTATTTCATTATCAATTTCATATTCCATATTTTATATTTTAAAGTAATTGTAATACTTACCCCACGACTTCCCGATTGACCCGAAAGGGGAAAGAGATCCATGGTAGGACTAATTAGGAAACTAGAATTGTGTTTATGTTTTATTTTCTATAATTTTTTTTCAGCTATTATAAAATTAACCCCTCCTTGATTCCCCGATTGAGATCCACTTGGATCGAAAGAGGTTCCTGGAGGGTTTTCTTTTAAACAAGAACACCCATTGTAAAATTTACTAAAATTGACAAGACTCCGGTGTGTATGATCTACATTTGGCTGTGGTTCATATGATCAGTCAAGCTATATCAAAAGCACTTGAGTGACTAGTATAATTAGGGCTCACTCTCCCAAATTAACAAACCAACAGGTGAAAATCCAACATCTAGATCAAACCATCACAGTGGAAAAATACCCAAAGGAAGCGGGAACTTCTGAAAAGTGACCTCGGGGCGCCGATCTCTGCCACACCCTAATGGGTGTGTTATGAACAATAGCCCCAGAGACTCCATTCATCCAACATATTCCTTGCGGGTAGCCATGAAGGTTTAGTTTTGGACATACTCCAAGTACTCTCGGGTATATCTGGAGTCCCCCCTTCGCCTAATTGTAATCAACTCACACCTCAAATTTAACTTAAAATGTACCAAGAGGCAATTGCAAAACATTCACTCCAAGCACATGCAAGTACACTGATCTTATTTTTTGACTCCATTATAAGGCACTAGTTATTTTCTTGCTTTATATATATATATATTGTGTCTCAGCATTGTGCTTTCATCTGTTCATTTTTGTATCTTGTCATCTTTGATTGTCTATATTTAAATTTCAAACTCCTAAGTAACTCATTCAGTTTAACATCACCATACTAATTAATTATCCTTATTAACTTAATAGGGTCTACCCCCCTTGGATTCATTAGGAGTTGAGCCTAAACGAAGGAGTCAAGAATAAGGTGACATCCTTGACTCGAGACTTGCCCCCAAGGACACACCAATTGGCTTGAATATTTATTCCAGGTGACCCAGGTGTGTGAAAGGTGGCAACAAGAATCACCCTCCCAATCAAAATCTGTGTAACCAACCAGCTCTAGCTCGGAGTCTGCAACACAGCGAATGTTGTAGGTCCTGGTTCCCTAAATATACTGGAGGATCCTCTTGGCTACCTTCCAATGATTATCATGGGGCTGATACATGTATCTTGACACATCATTCATGACATAACAGATATAATGCCGAGAATGAGTCAAGTAGAGCAAGCTACCTATCAGTTGTCGATAAATAGTGCAATCCATGGGAGGTGTGCTTTTTCCTTCTTCAAGGCTGATACCTGAAAGGAAAGGGAATGTAGCAGCCTTAAATTCAGCCATTTTAAACTTGACTAACAGGTCTGATATGTATTTGGACTGAGTGACCATTATCCCATCAAAATTTTGCTCAATATCAAGCCCCATAAATTGTTTCAAGAGCCCCAAATCGCTTATTTCAAATGCATTGTGGAGAGCAGTTTTGATGACTGAAATAGAAGTAACTATTCTACCTATAATCAGTAATTCATCAACATATAAAAAAATAATAATCAAATTACCATTAGACTACTATATATACACATTTGGATCTGATTTACACCTTTGGAAGTTTTGCGAGAGAAGGAAGGCATCCATCTTGGAATACCACTCTCTTGGGGCTTGTTTTAACCCGTATAGTGACTTCTTAAGTTTGTGAACCAAAGATGGATCATAAAGATAGCCCTTAGGATTATTCATGTATATCTACTCATGAATATCTCCATGTATAAATGCATACTTAACATCCATATGATGCACTTCCCAGTGCTTAGATGTAGAAATTGCCAAAACTAGGCGGATGGAGTCCATTTTTGCAACCAGTGCAAAAGTCTCATGGTAGTCCACACCTTGGACCTGGGAGAGAAATTTTTCCACCAGAATTTCCTTATATTTTTAGGTGCTTCCATCAACATCAACCTTAGTCTAAAACACCCACCTGCATTGAACCAATTTCCTCCCTGGAGGAAGAGAAACTAGCTCCCAAGTGGTGTTTTTCTGAAGAGAACTCATCTCTTCATCAATGGCAACTTGCCATCTTGGATATTTCTAAGCATGGTAGTAATATGGGTCTAAAATTATCATCAAATAACAATATTTTGACAGCAAATAATCAGGACAAGGGAGCTCAATACCTGCTCTTTGGAAATCGGACTGGGTTCTCCTTGGATCATTCGAATTTCCAATGTTATCTTCTACGGAGGAGAGTGTCTGTCGGGCCCAAGCCGGGAGATGATTTTGTACTTCAGGTTCTGATTCAGCATCTAATGTTTTCTGTACAATGATATCAGAAATAATAGGATCCAAATCAGGGTCATCACCCCCAATTACATCATCCAAATATTCAGTAGAATAGGAAGGAAATTCAACAGTTTTCTCCTTCACTACTACCTCCTGAAGAGGTTCATCGAACTTGACACTCCTTTCAATGATGATATATTTTTTTTTATATCCATAACCTTTAAACCTTTTCATTAATCAAGATATCCAATAAATATAAATTCTATTCTTTGCGGTTGCAAAGCCCTCCTTTTATCAAGTGGAATTTGGGCTCATGCAGTTGACCCAAACATCTGCAGATTCGACACATCCGACTTGTGTCTGAAGTATACTTCCAAATGGGTCCTCCCTTTTATGGATGAGTGTGGAAATTTTTTCTGAATATATGCTGCAGAATGCATGGCTGTAGCCCACAAATTTGTAGCCAACTTCTTTGATTCCAACATACAGGTGGTCATCTCCTTGAGAGACCCATTCTTCCTCTCTTCTACACCATTCTGCTGGGGAGTGTAGGGGACTGAATGCTGGATCTGAATACCACTTTGGGAACATATATGTAGTAACTCATTACTGACATACTCCTCATCATTATCAGATCTCAAGATATTTATCTTTTGGCCAGATGCATTCTCAATCAAGGCCTTCAATTCAGTGAATTTTTCCAAGACTTCCGACTTCTTTTTGATAAAAAAGACCCATGTGTATTTGGAAAAGTCATCAATAAAATTCAGAACGTACATTGATCCATTCATGGATGTGATAGGAATGGGACCACTGATATTAGAATGTATCAGTCCCAAGATGCATGATGCTTGGCTTGCCTTCCCCGAATCGAACTTATGCTTAGGGTGCTTTCCAACAACACAACCTTTGCAAATTCCAGTGGTAGCTTTGATGACCGGGAGGCTTTCAACCATAGAATTCTTCTATAATTTCTGCAATTATTTGAAGTTCAGATGGTTGAACCTCTCATGCCATAGTCTACTAACTTCATTTCCATGATTCAGCAATGCGGTGGGCTTTACATCCGCCACAAAATGGGAGAACTCGTAGGATTTTGCATGATGGTTTGCAAGGCCTTTTGCTACAATTTTTCTGGATGCAATTTCTATGATATATACATCATCCAGGATAAAGGAGACTCTCTTGGGAACTCTTGTATGTGTCATTTGATAAACACTTAGGAGGTTTGATGAAAGAAATGGTACATACAGAACATTGGAAAAATAACCATGCTCAACATCTATAGTACCTTGTCCTTCAGATATGATCGTGGAGTCATCTCCCATGTGGATGGGAATGGATTTGCTGGTATCCAAATATGAGAAGGATTCTATTTCAGCCATCATCTCATTTGAAGCTCCAAAATCTATCAAGAGTGCTTTGGACTTCGAAGTGCTTTCCATGAGGGCATGGCCTCTTTCATGTTGTGGTTCCCGATCATGTTGCTCTCTCCTCCGAAAGCTTTTCGGAAGATGGATGTGATTTTTCTCAAGAATAGAAGTACCTTCATCAAGTTTCTTTTTCATGTAGTCATTTTTAGGGTAGAATCCTTTCCCGCAGTATGAACACTTGACTTTTTCCTTACCATGATGCCCTTTCCCTTTGTTCTTCTTCGAGCTAGAAGGCTCTTCATGCTGCTGGTTTTCAACTTTAGGATTAAGAGCTTTGAATTTTGTTTTTGGATTCTTTTACTGCTTTCCTTTACCCTTTATATATTTGGGCCCCGAGACATAGAGGGATTCATCACGGGAGGATCTAATGATCCCCATCTAGACAAGCTTATCATGTTCACTTGTTAGGGACTCAATGAAGGCATTGAGTGAAGGCTTCTTCCATCCAGGGGTTGTGAGCTTCCTTGCACAGAATGTAGAGACAAACACTGAATAATCAGCTCCGAGTTTGGAGAGTATGGCAAGGATGAGATAATCGTCCTCCTTCTCCACCTTACATTGCTTCAATAGTAAGACAATGTGCTTGAACTTTGTGAAAAAATCATTTAAGGTCTCGAAATTGGAAGGCTGGAGAGACATCAACTCATTTTCAAGATGGTATAATCTCAAATGATCCTGTTTTCCATACAGGGTTTCCAATTTGTCCCAAATTTCCTTTGGAGTCTTTAATCCTGATAGATGGAAAAGAAGATCCCAGGAAATAGAGAGGCACAAGAATCCAAATGCTTCATCTTTCTTGTTTAAGAATCTAGCTTTTTCTGTCATAGAAGAAGGCTCTTCTTCAGTGTCCATAGTGATCCTATAGAGTCCTATGGAATGTAGCTAGATCTCCATGTCTCCTTACCATGAATGGAAATTGAACGGAGTCAAGAGTTCTATAGAAGAATCCATTTCAAACTGCTGGAGCGAATGCTTTCACTTGTTAAAACCTGCAAATCACAACAAAAGGGGCATCATAAATTCGGACAACCTACACATTTTAGGCTTTCATCACACACATCATAGTTGATCAAGCAAGCTTGATCAACAATTCCTTTACTTGGGGTATTAAGTGGTAAGCCTTGGCTTCTAGTGCAGTACTAGAATTTTGAGCTTTTGCTCAATTTTTCATGCAAGATCTGTCAAAAAAATTGTTTTTGAGAGATCTGAGCTTCGTCCCACTGTGGGCTTTGATACCATATTAATTTTTCATAGTGGTCTAGGAATTGAAAACACAGTCTCACAAAGAATACAGACAAATATGCATAAAATTGGCAAAATGGTGCTGCAATGGAAGTAGCAGCTCTGTATAATCAAAATAATAATGAAAAAAAATACAATGATCATGCAAGATGCATGAATTCCAAGACAATTCAAATTCCCAAGGAGGTCATTTGAATTAAATGAGTGGGTGTAGCTTAACTGACTATAAGCTACAATAAACACACTAGTTAACCAACTGATCAAGTGTCGATTGACTCAACTGAGTCCTAACTGAAGTTGAAGTGCAATGAATGATTGATTCTAATTGAAATTATCTCAGACACATGTCACTGCATGCCAACCAACAAGTGGTAGTGCATCATTAACTCCAATGAACCCCGATGAGGTTAACTGAAGTCATACTGGCCATCAGTGGTGGTTGGAGGCACCCCTGTTGACTCCAGTTCATTAAATATTAATAAAATAATCAATATAATGAATGGAGGTGCCTTCACCACTCAGCTTAACTGATTGTAACCATCGGTTAGAAATTAGGTTCATTTATGACACTCAGATCACTCCCGGAGTGCTCCAGTTGGCCTCCCCAAATGAAGAAGAAGGCTTAGTTGGCCTCCTTGACTAAAGGTAGGCATGGTTGTGCTCATGATGATGTCATACGGTGCTCCTCTGATGTCTATTAAGTCAATAAAACCTAGGATAGTGGTTTAACAAGGCCAAATTTGCCAAATTAAGTGTGCATGGTGGGTAAATGTCTCCAACACCCTCGACATAAGTGATGAGGCCAAAAATGAAAATTTTTGGAATTGAATTCTACCTCAACATAAAGATGCACCCTTCTAGGGTTAGTTTCCTAATGTACTCCTTTTTCTCAATTGATGGAGGGAAACCTAGAAATATTGATGCCCTAGTTTTCTCCTAGCATTAGTGCCTTGGCCAAAAATTAAATTTCTCCAACTTTGATTATGCATCCTCCAAAATATTCGCCATCCTAGGGTGATTTAGACAAGGTCTTTTTTCTTGATTATATGTGGAGAGAATACCTTGAACTAGGAATCCCTAGTTTCCCGTTGTTGTACACTTCCTTCTTTCAGAGAAGCTCTGATACCATGTTAGTTTTTCTACTTTAATTAAAATTGATTAGCATATTTATCTGAAATAATAACAAGCACATCAAGATACACAAGACACAAATATTTTCCTTAGGGAAACCATAAAGGAGAAATCCCCACAAACTTCCTCAAAATAGTTGTGTCACTAATACAATATCACAAGATGGAAAAACCCAAGAATACGATGTATTTTGTAGCTCTCTCTCTTTCTCCTCTAGTGAACTCATCCTCTCTTTACTAATGCGCACTTGAGTGAGTGAGTGAGTGTGTATTCAAATGGGGAGGTCATCTCCCTATTTATAATCTTTAGTTTTTTGACTTACTTAAATAACTAGGTCGGCCAGGTTATCTCTTTGGGTCCGACCTACATAAAAAGACTCAAAAATACATTTTACTTTATTTATATTGGGGACTATTACCCCAACTTAGAATGGAGGTTTTTCCTCAATGACCAGTCATAATAATGGCATCCCGAACAAAGGGAAAACATCTCCAATGGGGGTACAACAATATACAATGATAATATACAAAAAAATATCTTCCAAAGTTACAATTACAACAACATGAAGGTCCTCCAATGGATAAAGGGGAATATCTTGGATATTATTGTTATTCTAGCATATTCCTTAGTGGATCCATATTGCTCTCATTATATCTAGTGAGAGAAATCAAGTAAAAGCTACTTATATGTAGAGAGAGCCTCTTCCTTCCTTGTGTGACCATCATTCAGAGAGATCCCAACCTTTGGTGGTTGAGGTGAGGAGGAGTTGGGATCAAGGAGTAAAGGATATCCTTCATCATGAATCTGGGTAAGAACATGGTGATGTATTGATTTCCATTTTGATATAGATATTGATGGTTTCCCCCATATTCATTGTGGTATTTCCATGGTATGGAATTGCAATATCGAATCTTGATACTTATGGAATTAACTAGATTAGATCTATGTTCTTTATGCATTCTATATTGTTGAAAAGGTTTGATGAAGGTGTCTCTTGTCTCTCTATGTGCAAGTAGGAGGTTTTTAGAAGCTAGAGCAAAGGATCTCTAGAAACTACACCATTCAATATCATACGAAGGACAATTGTCAGAAAGAAGGTGTCCTTGAATCATTCTCTTTTTTTATTGTTTACATAAAGTGAAAGGGTTGTATATAGAAGGAAATTATCAATCTCTACCCCTACTATTCTTCTTGAGTATTGGGAAAACCCAAGGGAGGTATCACCTATCTATATTAGGGATTTCTCCATAGCACATTTCTATTGTTATATTATTATTCTCTTTAATGGTATACTATGACCTTAATTACAATTCATGGTTAGATAGAATTGTAATTATACCCTCTACCTCCTATATATATATATTCCAAGAAGACTTTCCTTCAGGATCATATCATCTTCTCTTATTCATTTGACACATTATATAAGGAGTTTTTCCACTCAAAGAGAATCCTTATTCATCTCTTTACTTCATTATTAATATATTGGATTAGTCTCTCTCTCTTATGTTATCTATTTTAGGAATTAGGTGCATAAAATTAGATATCAAATCCATTTGGGCTATAAAAGAATTTCGAGGATGCTTTATAAAAGTGAATTTTGTAGTTGCTTCAAAGGAGATAGTGAAGTATTTGTTGTAAAATTTCAAGTCTTGGTCCATTCAGAGTTATAGTCTGTGGAAATTAGGGTTTTTTATTAGTCCAAAAACTAGCCTAAAACATGTGTTCTTATTAAAATTGTTATATCCAAATTAAGTTCTACATATTATAGAATAAGATAGATCATATTGCAAACATGTGTTAGTCCATAGAAGTTCACCCTCTTAAAAGGGACAAAGATAACAAATTTTGGTGGAACAATAAAATATTGTTTCTAAAATAGGATAGAAACCCCATAAATGGATAAATATATGAATAATAGATAAGTGATTGTATTACAATGAGAATGTTGCTTGTATAAATACCCATGATGGGTTCCCTTTCATAAAGAGACATAACCTTTCATTAAGGTGTCTCCACGTTAAGAATTAGTTATTTAATTATTAGTAGTTATTAATGTTTATTTATTATATTTTTGTTCATTACATTTCCCCTCCCTTAGAATTGTTTTGTCCTCAAAGCACAATTATGGAAGACTTCATCCCTTGTTCTTTCTCGTAAAGCTTTGCTCATGACATTGTGTGTTGGTAGTTACAATACTTGACGAAATAAAACTATACGTTCTTTTAAAAATTGTGTGGAAACGTTGCGTCATTTGTGAAGTCGCCCATCAGAGATCTACTTTTAACAGATTTGTTTGCAGATCGATTTTTCAAGAGGTTGATTTTTTCATTTCTCTTTGTAGGAATAATACTGGTAATTTTCCTTTTGATCTTGTCGTCTATCACAACGACTCTTGTGATTTGGATAGCTATAGATTATTTGAGTCATTTGTGGAATCCTTGTAGAAACTTCAATTATTTGTGATTCTTGTGATTTACTGGTTGATAGTAACTCTAAGGATTTTTTTGACTTCTCATTTCTTGATTTTTTTATTTGTTCAGTCAACCCTTGATTCAATTTTTTTAAGCGGGAATTTTCTTCATTTTTTTCTAATAGATTCTTATTGAATTCATTGTGTAGATCCACTTCCTTTTGGTGGAATTTCTCTTGGATTTCTTCTTGCAATCTTCTTTCTCTTTTTGATTTCTTAATCTGCGTGATGAAGTCTTGACTATCATTATTCAAATGATTAATTTATTCATCTTTATTGGCGACAATGTTTTCAAATTCTTTTTGCTTCTTTTGTTTTGACTTCTGATTACCCTAGGAAATCATCTTGGATATATCCTTGAAGTCTTCATATGTTGGAGATTCTAATTCTGACTTCATTGTAATATCTTGAAATGTGATTCTCTTTTGCTTATAGGAAAATGTTAGAAACTTATTTTCATCATTTAAGATGAAAGACCCCAATGTTTTTATCCAAGGTAAACCCAAATTATGCCACCACCAAAGCTCCATAAGGAACCAACAATGAATTTTGATGTGACCATATAATCTCCATCATTCAGTTGTAAGTCACTTATTTCAATTTGTTTCATGTCCCAAAAGTCTAGCTCTTCACCTATATTTGACTTGGGAATCGCTAAATGGTTAGCGAATTCAGTACTAATATAATTATTACTTTCAACATGTGTAATAGAAATGGTGAAATCCTTCCCTGCAAGTGCCCCTTTAATCCTAAATAGTATAGCAGCATTTATTATTAAGGTGATAGCAAACTTTTCTTTCTTTTCAACATTAAAATCCATATTCTTGAGTTTTCTTTGAAATTTATTCAATATCTCATTTTTTCCCAATAGTTATTAAAATTAATAACTATATCTATAATAATAATAATATATGTTATTACAATTAATAACAATATTTTAAATATTTTGGATTGAGTAATTTATAATAATAAATGTTATTATTATAAATAATATATACGAGGTTTAGAAAAAATAGAATTTTAAAAATTCAATATTAATAATATGAATATTATTGTGTAATATTGAATTTATTAAAGTATGTGTCGTATGTTGTTGGAAAAGACGCCATGTGTTGTTTTTAAGTGTGGTTTATATTGTTTTTACTTTTCCCTTCCTTTTTTTCTTTTGTTTTTCCTTTTCCCTTCCTTTTTTTCTTTTGTTTTTCTTTTACTTCTTCTTTTTACATTTTTTTTAATTTTTTTTAATAGTAAAGTAAATAATTTGAGGTTGGTTAAAGACTTGCTTTCGGAGAAAATCCATAAAAATGTGGCCAAAATCCGATAAAAATTCCCAAGAAGGGGCTATGATACCACTGTAACAGTAAAATATTGTTTCTATAGAAAAATCCAACGTAAATTGGATAGAAAATCCATAAATGAATAAATATATGAATTTACAATGAGAGTGTTGCTTATATAAATACCCATGATGGGTTCCCTTTCATAAAGAGACATAACCTTTCATTAAGGTGTCTCTTCATTAATAATTAGTTATTTAATTATTAGTAGTTATTAATCTTCGTTTATTATATTTTTGTTCGTTACATTTGGTAAAGTTATCATAAATCTCTCTTGGCACATCCAAATTGGGTGAAACATATGGCCTTGTAGAGAATACATACCAGGATAATGTAGGAAAGAATTTTAGACTTAGATACATTGAATTTTCAAATATAATGCAGGAGCAAGATCATGAAACAAGACAACTTACAAACCAGGGTTTTTAAAGGTATGTTAACTTGACACATACATAACTTTTAATTGAAATATATGTTATGGGTGATTCAAAATGTGTTATAAATAGTAAATGGAGAATAAATCTAGTGAATATTTATGGGATCAATTGGAAATATGTGGAAAAAATTACTACACCTATTAAACCTCATGAGGTCTCATCTATAACACAAGATGAACATGATGATGTGAAATTTCCAGCGTCGAAGCTTGTTGATAGAGTAGAAAACCTTGAAAATACAATGCTAATAAAGGTGGGAATAATGAATATAGTAAATAAAGATGAATTCAAAATATTCAAAGGAGATATGGAAGATGAATTATAAACATTTAAAAGGTATATTAAATTTGAATTCCAAACATTCAAAGGGGATATCCAAGTTGACCTCAAAAAGAACCTTGAAAACATGAGGGGGGGACTTGTGAATGATATAAGCAAACTAATTACCCAAAAATCAACTCCTTGATAAGAGGCTAAGGAGAACAATATGGTGGAGTACCTGACATCCATAAAAAAATTCTACTCAAAGAACAAGATCTACGAGTCTCGTGAATGTCATGGCTCATTACTCCAAGGCCCACAAAATTGTGGGTTTAGCTTGGGACTAATGAACTACTTCATTTGAAATATTTATATGAGAAATATTGATGGAAATTATCCAACACCATGTATATTCCATCTGGATCAATTCGTTGGTCTACACCAAGTGACAACTTTACAAAATGTAACCATTGCATCCTTATATCTGAAAATTGATCAATTTGTATCATAAAAATGGATTTCTAACCATAAAAGGACTTTATTATCTCTTGGTCTATATTTATGGATGAAATGATAACAAATTATTGATGTCTTTGTTAGATTTTTATCATTTAAGAAATATGATCTTAGGATCTTATTTGAGAGAATAACATGCATAGGAATAATCACTAGAGACAAGAGACACAAAGAGTTTTCCTTGGGGAAACCACAAAGGAGAAACCCTTGCAACTTCCTCAGAGATAGAATGAGAACCAATGGAAAAAGTAAAACCGAAAGACAGAAATATGAACTTCGACAGCTGTTCTCTCTCACACTTGTACGAGCTTCTCTTCTCTCACTCATGTGCTACAGTTGAGTGAGTGTGTGTTTCAATTAGAGAGGCTCACTCTCTATTTATACTAGTTTCTTACTTGACAATTACTTACCAAGGACGACTTCACTAGGAGAGTCTAATAACCGTAGGCAGCCCCTCAACTGTGGGGACTTCCCCCCCCGATCAACAAAGGAGGGTTAACCTCTATGACTTTACATGACTTGATTACATTAATGATTCTCCCGATATGAACATTTAGGTACAATGAAATAAAATACATAATATATACAAGTGAATACATTCCAAAGTTACAAATACATCAACACTCCCTCTTAACTAGGAAGGTATTATCTTGACATAATTCATTAGCACAAGTATTCATCACAAGATCATCATCATCATCACTGCTCTTGCTATCTCAAGCAAATGGTGTTATCGCTCAATTCTACTCATCATAGGAAATTCTACAGAGCCAACCCTTTTTCATGTTGGTTATAGGCCTAGCCTCCATGTAGGTCTTCTTCTTCAGTGCTTATGTCAATGACATGGTAGGACACACCTACTACCATCTGAGAAAGGCTCCAACACTTATATCCATCGGCATGGTAGGACACACCTACTAGCATCCAGGAAAGGCTCCAGCACTTATATCCACCGGCATGGTATGACACACCTATTACCATCCGAGAAAGGCTCCAACACTTATATCCACTAGCATGGTAGGACACACCTGCTACCATCCAGGAAATTCTCTAGCACTTATATCCGTCAGCATGGTAGGACACACCTACTACCATCTGAGAAAGGCTCCAGCACTTGCATACACCAGCATGATAGGACACACCTACTATAATATGGGAAAGGCCCAAACAATTACATCCACTGGCATGGTAGGACACACCTACTACCATCCAGGGAAAGGCTCCAAGACTTACATACAACAGCATGATAGGACACACCTACTATCATCTGGGAAAGGCCCCATCACTTACATCCACTGGCATGTTAGGACACACCTACTACCATATAGGGAAAGGCACTAGCACTTACATCCACTAGCATGGTAGGACACACCTACTACCATCTAGGGGAAGGCTCTGCACTTACATCCGCTGACATGGTAGGAAACACCTACTACCATCTAGGGAAAGGCTCTACACTTACATCTGACCATTGGAGGAACCAATCCTACCACCATGTTAGAAAGGCATAGCACTTATATCGGACCATGGGAGGAACCAATCCTACAACCATGTCAGAAAGGCTCACGGACTCATCACTTCCTCTTGGAAGGAACCTCAATCTGTAGAACACCAAGCTTCTCCCTAAAGTACTCAAACTTCACTCTGGCTAATGGCTTGGTCAACACATCAGCTATCTGCTCGTTCGTCGCAACATACTGGAGCTTCATTGCTCCTCTCTCTAACTATCTGAGAAAGCGGCAACATATTTTTTCTTGGCTGTACCCAGCACCATTGTAGGACTCCTTTCTGCTAAATCAAGAGATCACACCTGATCCCATATTGAAGTAACACCCTGAAGTGCTCTTCCTCTTAATGGAACTGCCCAATCCAAATCCACATAACCCTATAGGTTAATCTTCTGATTTTCTTCATACTTGAGCCCATAGTCAATTGTACCCTTTAGGTACCTCACTGCATGATTTTCAACTATAAGGTGAACATGTCTCGGATCCGTCAGGGACTGGCTCAATGTGTTCACAACAAAGAAAATATATGGTGTCATATTCGTCATGTACATCAAGGTCCCAATCATATGATGATACATCATGGCATCAACTGACTTTGATAAAGCATCACTCAATATCTTTAGGTTCGATGCCATAGGTCTGGCCATGGCCTTGCAGTCCATCATCCTGAACCTCTTCAGGATCTCTATTGCATACTTCCCTTGTCCCATGGAGATTCCATCTGCATTCTGCCACACCTCCATGCATAGAAGGTAATTCCCATACTCAAGTCTTTCATCTCGAACTCAGAAGCAAGTCTCCTTCTTGCAACTTTAATGACTTCCACTTCTTCTGTCTGGAACAAGTCATCGACATATAACAGGAGCGTTGCTAGTCTTATAGCTTTAACCTTGAAGTAAAGGTTGGAATCTTCTTTACTCTCAGTAAATCCTAGAGCCATCAGTAAGCTGTCCATCCTGTCGTACCATGTCAAACCTCGGGATCTTCTATAGTCACTCCCTCTAAAGTGGAGCATCATTCTCCCTCTGCCTTACATACTCTATTTATTGAAACATTCTATATTAGAGTGACAAGTAGCATCCTCTGCTACTAATATTCTATGTATCCATCTAGGGTGACTGGATACCAAGATCCTCTATCTTGAATCTTTTCAAAATTTCTTCTCGCACCCATCTGTGAGCTTGTCATCCTCTATAGGATTTCATCTTCAACCTTGTAGCAAAGGTTAAGATCTTCATCACTCTAGGTGATCTTCAAGCTCCTCATGTATGTGTTATCCCATGGGTGTCTTCTGAGCTCGTACAAGGCCTTCTCTAATTTTCACACATGAGTTTGCATGTCATGTGTCTCAAGTCCCAATGGCTGCAAATGTCTCTTCGTAGTCTATGCCTTCTTTCTGTGGGAAGCCTCGTGCTATGAATATTTCCTTGTATCCCATGATGTTTCCATCTACTGCATGATGGATCTTGTAGATCCATATGGAAGATACTACGGACTTCCCTTTAGGTCTTGATACCGCATCCTAGACATCATTATTCTTGAACTGGTACTCTCCTTCCCTTTCTTCTTGGCTACTTCTTCATAGCTGGAAGGTTCTACATCAATGATGTCGCTCAACAGTGTCACATAACTACATTGTGTCTGATACCTCTTTCTTTCTTTGAAAGTATCGTCATATTATTCTTCATCTTGGATTATTTATTGAACTATTGTCATTTGTTCTTCAGAACAAGTCTCATTCTTCTTTTCTTGTAGGCAATTGTACACATTCTTTCCTACAAGTCAAATGCATCAGTTGTATGGTTAGAAACATTTCATAAGGCATATTCATAATGGCAAATTCTTATGCATAAAGATATAATCATGAAACTATTTTATCCAATACAACATTCATCCATATCTCAGAGAAACTTTCTAGATTCCTTCCATCTCTACCATGCCATCATTAAGATTGTGCACTAATCCAATATGTCAGCAAAGAGGTTTCATTCTAGATAAGTAGCAATGGAGAGTTGTATAGCACCATGGGATAATTACCCATCACATGCATATTAGTACTATACTATCATTAATGCAAACATACTATCATGCATAACACATCAACTGAATATAAACAAATGCATAACCAAATAATATCATGAAATGAAAATTGAATACTTATCTTTATTTGTTTTGTGGGTAGACTCCTTCTTTCAGCTTCATCATCTTCTTCATTTATAACATCACCATTTCTTATCCAAATGCTAAGATGGATAAGAGGTCCTTCATGATTTGTGTTGGCTTCTATGGGCAGACCCAGGTTTACTATGATCAACCAACAACACCCCTATATCACTGGCCCTTTCGGCGATAGACCACAAAGTGGCCTGAAGTCTCACCCGAAGTGACTCTAATGGGTTTGCCAAGGACTCAAGTTTCTTGGACCAGGTTCTGTGGCAATCCCATTGGTGGCTCGCAGCTCCCCTAGCTACAGTCTCTCCTCTACGTGTCGCGTGATCTCCTGCTCACGTCACACGATTTCCTCACCTTACAACTCTCCTAGCCGCAGGATATTCCTTTATACCACCACACGATCCTTTCATGCAGCGCGCACTTCCTCCCTCCCACGATATCTCCAACCTTATCGCATCGCTGTGCACGGTGCAACACGCAGTTCCCACCCAACACTAAGTCCTTCACCTATAGTATCGCGCACCGCAGCTTCTCTGCCGGTGCGATATCACCTCTCTGTGATATCCTACCTCCGCGGTTTAGCACACTTAGCGTTGCTTGTGTCGACGTGCAAGACTTAACATACAAGGCTATTCGATACAGCAATAGAGACTGTTGTACGCAATGCATAAATGAACCATAGACAGCATGCCAAGATGTTGACCTATATATATATCCTTCTATATTGCAGTGAACTGATTAACACATTCATTCATTAATTGTAAACAAATTCCATGAACTGACTGAGAAATGCATAAGTAAACATAACACATAAACCAATCGCATAACACTAATTTTAATGTGGTTCACCTCCAGGATGGAAGTTACATCCATAGAACTGTGTTTTATTATAGCTCAGGGGAAGGTAAAACATAGTTCTGCTGCATCGCATATGCAGCTTAAGATATTCTCTCTTAGATCTCTTTTCTCTCTATATTGCTCTCCTACAATATACTCTTCCCTCTCTGTCGATCCCTGCAGATCTTTACATACATGTTCTATAAGCTAGCTACTGGTTACCATAAGATTGCTACCACTAATAACAGAACCAGAGCTAGGCTTTTACAACAATCTAATAATCTGCAAAACGCTACTAACAAAATGAATAGCTAGCTCTTCAACCCACCAACGAACTAACCAACCCTTTTACAATACAAAATACATTCTTATATAGGCAGCCTGAAGGTCGTGCCATTACAACACTGTGGGCCTATCCCAACAGTAACCCAAAACATAACTTAGTGACAGTCGGCCATATCTGTACTTGATGTAGCTGCTTTCCATCACACCACAGCTCTCTGCAGTCTTCCATGCTTCCCGACACTGATCATGGGTACTATGCACCGCTTCGCTTTTCTGTCCTTTGCCTTCAATGCTTCAGCCTCATTGCTCCTTCTCCTTTATGAGGGTCGCTGAGCCCTCCTATCTTCTGCCGCTACCTTCAATGCAGTGGTTGAGCTCTCTCTTCTTGGCCGCTCAGGTACCATTGCCTTCTTGAATTTTCTATCTTAAAAGTCATGGTTTCCGGCTATGCTCTCCAGCTGGAAATGTGCTACGGCATCGTAGCTCTATCTTAACTTCTTTCCGCCAAAACTTATCTTTCTGCCAAAACTAGTAGCTTCTTCTGTAGCTGTGGGACCCTACTCCAACAGTCCCCTAACACTTACTTGTGCCTCGCCCTTGAGCCACCTACATCGGGCTTCTCCTGCTGTAGCTTTGCCTTGGCTTCCTACAAAGCCCTTTGCAACCTATCATGAAGTCTTGTGACTTCCCTCTGCATCACTTCGACACTCTCTTTATATTTTATGTAGCTTGGTTCACTGGGCTCTCTTATCCTTCCTGCCCAATGTCATGGTTTCACTCTCTTCGCTCCTGAAACCTTTTAATAGCCTGCTAGTGTTTGAGAGGTTTTCTACAGATATCCTTTCCTCTTTATCTGGGTTAGAACTTTTATCACAAGGAATGTCTATATCTTCTAGCCTTCTCAAACATTTCATTCAGTCTGGAGCCTCATATATGAAGGAGGAGCAAACCATGAATTCCGTTCTGAGAACAAGCCTTTGCCTGCCTCCAGGAATTCTACCGACTGCTGGGTTTGCTGTCCTCTTCCACTTCTCTTCTCTTCGAGGTGCTCCAGGTACATATGCTGCCTCTGATCATCATATTTTTGTTGCGTTGCCTCCGCAATATTTAGTGCTTTTCTTAGCTGATCAGATAGGTCGGCGACCTTCTCCCGTTGCTTTCTTTTTCTCATTTTTACTTTCCACCTAGCGTGAGATTTCTTCTCATCATTCTTCTACTTTGCTTTCTTATCTTCAGTGATCGGCTCGGCATTCTTCTTCTCCTTAGCAGATACTTTGGTGACAACTTCTACTTCTGGTGCTTGACTCTTCATCCTTAGTGGCTATCTGACTTGTGTTGTACTTAATTTCACAACCCTGGGCGACGTCGTCATGGCGGACCTACGGCCACCAGGGTCAAAACGTCTCAGCATACGATCTAGAGGTTCGTCCTCGAACATAACCCACTCAGTACAAATAGTGGACGTGCACTGGCTGCAACTTCTAAAAATCACAGCACTCTGTAACCACTTAGCTCTAGACACAGAAATCTTAACAACTTAACTCTATGGCTCTCGGTTTTTCTGCAAATGTAACCGTCTCAATTGAATACTTTCTGCTTTTATGCCCCATACGATAATCCCAGACGCAACGGTCATCTAGAATGGACCCGTCGGTCATCATTAATGCCTAGACAAGACCACACCCTCCATCCGATCCTAATAAATGCGGAAATCCGATCGAATTTCCCTCGAAACGTGCGTGCATAGGTGTCGGTCTCGTCGGAGATTTGCCAAATCTGGAAACATTAATTATACTGCTGCCAAATCTATGGTAAGATATACGGATCATTACCTCATTAACTACCTGTCAGCTGCTGAATTGGATGGCCTTTGTCGGTTGCAAAACTGAGTACGTGGCACGGGGAAACATCGCGCTGCTGCGATGCGACTCCGCATCACCTGCAATTTTTTTTATTTTTTATTTTTATTTTTTTTCTGGTGTAGACTTGTTCCCGGTGCGATGCCTCCTTTCAACTACACTGGACATCTGCACTACCTTAAAATGGCTAAGCTAGGGCTGAGAGGCAGGGTGGCTATCACTATAGGGCTTAATCCTACTGCCATTAATCCATGTGGGCAAAAGCTCTCCATTCAGCTGGCTGAGCTGAACGACACCTTCCTCTGTGACTTGCTGTATCTGATATGTCCCCAGCCAATGTGTCTTGAACTTCCCTGGAAACTTGATGAATTTGTTGTCATAGAGGAGCACTAGGTCTCCGATCTTGAAAGTTTTATTCTTAATGTGTCTGTCATGCCAAGCTTTTTCTCATGCCTTCTGCACTTTCTAATGGAATCCGGCAATGAATCTGTCTTCTTCTAAGGCAAGCAGCTGTGCTAACCTTTCCTTGACTATGTCTGTATCAGTCATCTCGGTAGTCTGAGCAATTCTTAAACTGGGAAGAATATACTCCATAGGCATAATAGCCTCCTGTCCATACACCAAGCTAAAAGGTGTGTGTCCCGTAAGTTTCTTGCATGTGGTCCTGTATGCCCATAATACAGCGTTAACTCTGAGGTCCCAATCATTCCTCTGGCTATTGCAGATCTTAGTAAGGGAATTTTCTAAAATCTTATTAAAGGCCTCCACCGTACCATTAGTCTGTGGGTGGTAGGGATTGCTCTTATGGTGCTAGATCTGGAATTCTTTTGTCAATGCCTCAATAGTGCTATTCAAGAAGTGTGTGCCTTGATCACTCATCAAAATTACTGGGCATCCAAATTACTGATGATGTTTTCAAAAAGGAACTGTGCAGCTGTAGCAGCATCGCAATTTCTTACTGCTTTGGCCTCTGCCCATCTGGTGAGGTACTCTGTTCCAGTGATAATATATCTTGCACCAGTGAGCTTTCCTGGTGGGTTGATAGGACCCACAAAATCTATAGCCCATTTTTCAAATGCGCGCAACGTGTTGGGGCGCATACTCCATGTTGGGGAACTCTGCGGTTATTTAGGAAATTTGTAAGCGGAGATATGGGCCAAAATAGTCTTAGGGGTGTCAGGGTAAGTCAAAACCCTCCTTTTTGTAATAAACCCATGGTTTAAATCCAGGGTTTAGGGTTTTTTGGGTGTCCATGGTTTAAGACCATGGTTTTGTAAAACTGCGCAGTATAAATAAGCACGTATGTAAAAAGGATAGGTTAGGCTTTTTGATGTAAAGAAAGATAAGGCGAAGTAAGGTTGGTTTTTGTAAGAAAAGGATAAGTCCCAGCTGTGTGCGTGGACGGCCTCTGCAGCTGTGTGCACAGAGGGTTTTTGTAAGAAAGAAAGAAAGATCTGCAGCTGTGTGTGCAGAAGCCTGCTGCTGTGTGCGCAGAAGCCTGCTGCTGTGTGCGCGGCTGTTAAGGACTGAAGGGATCTGCAGCTGAGTGCGTAGATCAACTGTGGTTTTGAGGAAAGACGAATAAAACGCAGTTTGTGGACGTAGCCCCTACACTGGGGGTGAACCACGTTATATTTGGTGTTGTGGTTTTATTGTATTGTTTCTGCTTCTGTTATTTTCATGCATTAAATTGAATACATCTAATAATATAAGATCACTCCTAGTAATAAGCTTCGCTGTGAATTCCCCGTAGTGGGTTGTGCAAGTTTAGTTTGTTTATTATGCTGCGAAGTCATATGTGAATGAATGATAGTTTTACAAGAGTTGATTAATAATTGCTTTGAAAGGCTAAGGTACAGTAATACCCCTCTCTGCATGCAGAAACCTGATTCTGCGGCACCCCATTGCTGTTTCGGGTGAGACTGCAACCTGCGCGTAGGTTGTTGCCGAAAGGGCCAACACGGTAGGTCTTTTGTTGGTGCGACATATAAGAGTTAACTTGGGTCTGCCCTATTTCCCAACACAACGTGAGCTGCGGTCACAGCGGCATTTCATCGCGTAGCGAGGGTTTTCCTACCCTTTGGCAGATATCGCAGCATCTGCAAAAGTCCTTGGTGTCTTTATGCAATGTAGGCCACCATAATCCTGCCTCTAGGATTTTCTGCGCAGTCGGCTTTCCTGCGAAATGACCTCCTGTGGTTCCTGAATGTGCCTCTCTGATAATAGCATCTTTTTCATGCGGCATCACACATCTGCGCAGAACTTCATCTGGGCTTAACTTGTATAGGTGTCCTGCAATGAGGGTGAAGTCTGCAGCTTTAACAACCAACTGATTCTTTTGCTGCTTAGTAAACTCGTCAGGTGCTACTCTCATAGTGAGGAATTGAATAATATCAGCATAGTACTCATCTGCAATCTGGATAGAGAACAACGGTGCATCCGGTAGATTGTCATCTATGTTACTTGGCTCTTCTCCTGAGTCTATCCATGACAAATGATCAGGTCCTTCATTTAGTCTTCCTAGTTTCACAATGATTTCAAAATCATACTCCTGAAAGAGGAGTAACCATCTACAGATTCTCCCCCCTAACACTGGCTTATTGACCAAATACTTTAACACAGAATGGTCAGTAAACATCTTGAACGGGGCACCCAACAGGTATTTCCTAAACTTCTGCAGTGCATACACCATAGGTAAGCCTTCCCTTTCAGTTATGGTGTAGTTCTTTTCTGCTGTCGAGAGCTTTCTACTGGGATATGCGATGGGGTGGTCAATGTCCCCTTCTCCTGGTTGTATTAAAAAAACCCCTAATGCGATGCCAGACGCATCCACATGTACATGAAATGGCTTAGTCCAGTCGGGAAATACTAAGATGGGTGCTGTAACCATCTTCTCTTTAAGCATGTCTAGACTCTGCTGACATTCCTCGTTCCATAGGAATTTTACATCTTTCTTGAGCAATTTATCCATTGGTGCTGTAATCTTTGCATAGCCCTTGATGAACTTTCTATAATACCCGGTATGACCAAGTACTGTCCTCAGTTGCTTGACTGAGTTGGGTGCTGGAAGGTTTACAATGATGGCAATATTCGCGGGATCTACCATCAAGCCTTGTCTGCAAACAATGTGACCCAACAAAATACCAAATGGTGCACAGAATATACATTTCTTCAAGTTCAGAGAAATATGGTACTGCCTACATTTCTCTAACATCAGTCTTAAGTCTCCTATATGCTTGTCAATTAGTCCGAATACAGTCCAATCATCAAAATATACTTCTAAGAATTTATGAATGTATTCTTTAAATACAACAACTACTACTCTAGAAAATATAGCTCGTGCATTCTTAAGACCAAAGGGCATTACCGTATACTAGAACGAGACCCATTCTGTTGCAAAGGTGGCCTTGGACCGATCTTCTGGATGTATTCTAATCTGATGGTAGCTTGAAAATCCATCAGTGAAGGAGTAGACCTCTTGTCCTCCCATGTTGTCTAATACCTCATCAGTGAATGGTGTTGAAAATGGATCGTGAAGCGATGCATCGTTGAGCTTGCGCAGATTGACACAGATCCTGATGTCTCCTTTTGTTTTCTTTTCTTGGACGACCATGGGGCTAGCCCATTCGCTTTATTCTACCAGCTCAATGATGCCTGCTGCTAGCATCTTATCGATTTCATCCTTTACTTTTTCTTTGTAGCGTGGATTCAATCTATATGGGCGCTGCTTAACTGGTCTAGCATCCTCCTTCAATGGTATCTTCATAACTCCCAGGTCTCCAACTATTCCCTTCATCTCTGTGAACTTGGTGGGAAATAGGTCCTGATAGTCATGTAACAAGTTGGCAATCTGTCCGATTGTTTTATCATTCCAATAGTCTCCAATAGAGGAAAACTTAGGTTCTACATCTGTGCCAATATTGATCCTTTTAATCTTGATAGGTTCAGTGATTGCTGGAATCTCTAACTGTGGTCCCCCAACATCGCGAGTCCCTTCTGACTTCGGAATGTTGGTGTTGCGAGGATCCTCATCCTCATCCTTATCTTCATTGTTTGGCTTTGCTGCGAAGTTATAGCACTCAAGCGCGTCTTGCAACTGAATGGTCCACTCAGGTTGAGCCTGCACTGAGATGGTACAGTCCTCGAATATCTTGATCTTGATTATGTCTAGGGCCTGAGAAACACTTGAATGTTCTGATTCAAACGCGAAGGTAAGTAGGAAACTGTCTGTCATAAGTGACCATGTGGTCATCCCCTTGCGCAACTCGGTATCTATGTACCAGTTCCTTGGAACTATGTCCAATGTGTGAATGAATCTGTGAACCCATTCATCCTCTGGAATGTCTGACCAGTTCTGTTCACATGGCTGAATGTGTGCCCTGGGATCAGTTTCTCCTATGTACTTCTGCGGGACATACTCTTTGTCGACCGAAAATCTGATTGCCATCAATCTTTTAATATCATCCCATGATACGATATTTTCTTTATGCGCGTACCACCATCTTGCAGGTGTGGCTCGTACTACAAGGTCCATAGCTGCGATTCTCTGCTCGTAAGGAGTCTGTTGCTCAAACTGCTCAAGGAATTCCTGAATATCTGTTAGACCATGATATGATGGAATCTCGGTGATCTCTGTGCCAATCCATCGCAGTGATTTACTCATAAATGCACATCTGTGTGCTGAGACTTCATAAAGTCTGTTCTGCCAGTTCTCTAGACCAATATCGGAATCCGATGCGCATAAGCTGTCGCATCTCTAACTAATGTTCCCTTCTGTGGTTGGATTGATGTAGTTGCTCTGGTTCGCAGTCACCTGGTAGAGACTATCCATGTTATGTTCCTCCTCCTCGGCTCGGATAGGTTCGATATATCTAGGACCTTGGTAAGGATCCAGTAGGGTGATGACCCGGATCTGTGCATCCTCAAAGGTCATTTGTCTTCTCTTTAGGTCGATGAAAGCCTTGCTACCAATCGCCCAATCGATACTTAATAGTGCTGGATACGGTCGACTGTCACGAATGATTTCTATAACCTCAAAGTCTGCAAAAGTATGAACTCTGTCAATGTCAAATGGCACCTGTGGCAGTTGACCCAATGGTGATACTCATTGCTGATTAGCTAATCTCAGGTGGATAGGCGATATGGCTAGCTGAGGGCAACCCATCTGTTCCCATGTCTGCTTAGTTAGAACGTTCACCTCTGATCCCAGATCTAAGATGACTTCATCCATTTCGAACTCTCCAATCTGTGCTGTGAGTTTCATCTCTCTTCCAGTCCTGGTATGTCCTGTAATATTATGAACAGTGTGATGTGCACTGCCTGAGAGAGAAGGTTGCTGACACTGATCTATGATGCGTTGTAGCTCACCGATAGCTTTTTCATTTCTCAAGAGCTTCAAGCAACTGCGTAGGAAGGATTGTACACTTCCTGCCGATTCATCCTCGTCGCATCTTCCCGATGTGGTATCCTGCGGTATCTATTCTGGGCTATTGCCACAAGGTGCTTGCTGCGGTACGCCCCTAGACAGCGGTACCTATGATCCTGATTATGTAGGTTCATCAAAGGAAACCTTGGCTTCATGAAATGTTTCTTTATTCTTCTGTAGGTCGAGTGCTGTTGCTTTACCAGGAGCTCTGCGCACCCATTCCTGCCCTATGTTTTTTTCAGTCTCCTGTGATGTGCCACTAGTGGAAGCACCGCTACGAGTCACAATATTGACTCTTGGTTCTGGCTTTGTCTGCTCAGCAATAATAAGCTAGATGTACTGGTGTACTGCTGGCTTAGTATCTTTGATCTTAGCTATCAAGGTAGGGCACTCCTCTATGGTATGATCATAAGATTTGCAGTAATTACAAGTACTAGTGGGGCTCTGACAGTCCCTAGCATAGTTTCCTACAACTCCGTAGTTATAACAAGTGATTGGTCTACGACCACAGCCAAAACCCTCTCCTCTTGCAAAGCCTCCCCCATGGCCTCGTCCTCTGAATCCTCCTCCCCGGCCACCATAAGTCGGATCAGGCTGTGGTCCTGCTGTTGGACCCCGTGTTTCTGACTGGACTCTGTATACGTCATGTTTTCTATCTAACATGAGATCATAAGCTCAACAATTCTATTCATCATGTCCGACAGAACTGCAGAAGACACAGTATAGGTTCTCAGGTGTCTGTACATACTTCTGAAGCAAAGGGCATTGCTGAGGTGGGTGTCCTTGTGTTTTGCATATTTCACACCATGGCCCTTGCATTCGTGGTAAGGGGTTAGGAGCCCCTAACGCTAGATATTATGCAAAGACTGGATAGTTATCCTTGGTATGACCCTGTGCTCTACATTGTAAGCACCATATGTCCTGCATAACCTCTTTTCCTTTCTTAAGTTCATGTATTTGTAATGTGAGGTTGGCCAACTGGTTCTGTAGAGTTGTTACGCCTGCACCGGTTTCAGCTAAGGGTGAAGCTTCTAGCTTCATCACAATCTCCAACGCATCATCCTGCGTCTGGAGTTTCTACTGCATTAATGGCACTCTGATGTGAGGGAGCAGCACTGCGATAAACCATTTTTTATGCTGCTCTGGCGCAAACTCAAAACTTACTTAGTCTATAAGAGCTTTGAATTTCTGGTCAAAGTCCCATACTGATTCTGATGGTAGCTGCTTAATATCCTTGAGCTCTATAATGCACTGAGATTCAGACTTAGGTTTCTTGAACTCTTTAATCATGGCGTTCTTAACTTGGGCAAGTGTCTTGGGTACTGTGGTATACTTTATGTACCATGTTAAAGCTCGATCTCTGAGTGTAGTGACCAACTGTACAAGTTTAAGGTTATCATCGTTGATTGTTTTAATGGTCCACATAGCTTCGCATAGAAACCAATGTTGTTTTGGGTCCTCTGCTCCTGTACCCTTAAAGGTAGGCAGCTTCATATCGTCTCCCATTCTATTTCTCTACGGTGGGTTCTGATTGATTGGATTACTACCACTCAGCGGTGTAGGTGAAGATGATGTAGTGGCAGTAGGTACTGTCTGTGAGCTACTGGATGGAGTACCTATGGGATTACTTTGAGTCTCGGTCTATTTCTGTAGGGTGTAGGGCTGGTAAAGGATACCCCCCTCTGGTTCTTCTATGGTACTAGGACTCGGTTGCCTAATATTGTCTGAACCATCTCCAAATACAGGAGAGCTGAAGGTTTCTTGCCACTACGTGTGCATCCAATGTCATCAAAATCACTTTCAAACTCTTGTGACATTACTATCTTTACTTATTCATCTGAAACCATGTCCATTACTCCTTTTTCATGTAGCAACATCTTAATGGACAAGTTTAGAGACTTTAGGTACTTACCACGATATCCTTTGAAGAAGTACCACTCAGCCTTGTTGAAGCTTTTTCTCTGGTCAACTACAAATTCTGTTACAAATCCTCCTAGCACACTCGCAAGCCAAAAGTCTACTGCTCTCGTAATGGGATTGTCAAGGTTCTGCACGGTCTGAATCAGATCCGGTGTCCAGACAATGTTTCTTTTCTTCTTGAATATGTTCCTATCTGTCAACTTGGATAACCAGTTGAAAAGCTCGTTTCCATAGGTCACAAAGAATATAGCGTGTATATCTGAAGCGATATGCTTTTCTAACCAGTCCTTTGTGCTCAGTTTAGGGCTCCGATTTTCTTTCTGGGCAAACTCCCTTAGGTTTGAATCCAGCCACTGGTGAAACTCTTCTCTGGTGGGATGCCAACAGAACATTAGTGCTCAGTTGTTCAAAACTGGCAATGGAACCATTTGTTGGCTTCTATGGGTAGACCCAGGTTTACTATGATCAACCAACAACACCCCTAGATCACTGGCCCTTTCGGCGACAGACCACAAAGCGGCTTGAAGTCTCACCCGAAGTGACTCTAATGGGTTGGCCAAGGACTCAAGTGTCTTGGACCGGGTTCTGTGGCAATCCCATTGGTGGCTCGCAGCTCCCCTAGCTGCGGTCTCTCCTCTACGCGTCGTGCGATATCCTGCTCACGTCGCACAATTTCCTCACCTCGCAGCTCTCCTAGCCGCAGGATATTCCTTTATACCACCACGCGATCCTTTCATGCGGCGCGCACTTCCTCCCTCCCGCGATATCTCCAACCTTATCGCATCGCTGCACACGGTGCGACACGCAGTTCCCACCCAATGCTAAGTCCTTCACCTGCGGTATCACGCACTGCAGCTTCTCTGCAGGTGCAATATCACCTCTCTGTGATATCCTACCTCCACGGTTTAGCGCACTTAGCGTTGCTCATGTCGATGTGCAAGACTTAGCATACAAGGCTATTCAATACAGTAATAGAGACTGTTGTACGCAATGCATAAATAAACCATAGACAGCATGCCAAGATGTTAACCTATATATATATTCTTCTATATTGTAGTGAACTGATTAACACATTCATTCATTAACTGTAAAAAAAGTCCATGAACTGAATGAGAAATGCATAAGTAAACATAACACATAAACCAATCGCATAACACTGATTTTAACATGGTTCACCTCTAGGATGGAAGTTACATCCACAGAACTGTGTTTTATTATAGCTCAGGGGAAGGTAAAACACAGTTCTGCTGCACCGCATATGCAGCTTAAGATCTTCTCTCTTAGATCTCTTTTCTCTCTATATTTCTCTCCTACAATATACTCTTCCCTCTCTGTCGATCCCTGTAGATATTTACATACATGTTCTATAAGCCAGCTACTGGTTACCGTAAGATTGCTACCGCTAATAACAGAACCAGAGCTAGGCTTTTACAACAGTCTAATAATCTGCAAAACGCTACTAACAAAATGACTAGCTAGCTCTTCAACCCACCAACGAACTAACCAACCCTTTTACAATACAAAATACATTCTTATATAGGCATCCCAAAGGTCATGCCATTACAACACTGTGGGCCTGTCCCAACAGTAACCCAAAACCTAACTTAGTGACAGTCGGCCATATCTGTACTTGAGGTAGCCGCTTTCCATCACACCACAGCTCTCTGTAGTATTCCATGCTTCCCGGCACTGATCATGGGTACTATGCACCGCTTTGCTTTTTTGTCCTTCGCCTTCAATGCTTCAGCCTCGTTTCTCCTTCTCCTTTATGAGGGTCGCTGAGCTCTCCTGTCTTCCACCGCTGCCTTCAATGCAGTGGTTGATCTCTCTCTTCTCGGCCTCTCAGGTACCATTGCCTTCTTGACTTTTCTATCTTAAAAGTCATGGTTTCCGACTCTGCTCTCCAGCTGGAAACGTGCTACGGCATCGTAGCTCTGTCTTAACTTCTTTCCGCCAAAACTAGCAGCTTCTTCTGTAGCTGCGGGACCCTGCTCCAACAATTTGAGTTCTTCATATTCCTCATCGCTTGAGGGATATTCTTTGAATCATGAGCGCTTGATATTCATTTGCTCCCATCTTCTCTTCTCTTATTATGAGTTGATATTCTTCTTGTGTGCACTCTTCCCAGAATCTGTTGAAAGTAATCACTTCCTTCTGGTACACATTCTTTGAATGAATGAATCCCATGATACTGGGAGGCCATTCAAGGTGGTTATCACAATTTCTACACTCTCTACTTCTTCATCCACCGCTTCAAGTTTTTCTTTGATTTGAGAGACCCTTGTAAAGTATGACTATATGGTCTCTGCATTCTTGATCTTTACATTCTTCAACTAGTTTCTTAAATTAATCTTCTGATTTATATTCTTCCCTTCAAATAGCTTGGTGAAGGAATCAAACATCTCTTTAGGTCTCTTTAGGGAAGACACTTGTTTTGATAGAATCAACAATAATCTTTTTGGAATTGACCAAGTTCTTCTTATGTAAGGATTTAGTCTCATCTCCATCTGGAACTGGAAACTCTCCACTTATGTAGGTGTCCAATTCATTTCCTTCAAGAACCAATGAAATGTTATACTTCCATGCTCGAAAGTTTTCAGCTTCACCAAGCTTATCATCAAGCCGATGTGATAGGTCATTTTGAAATGAGAACCTCAAATGTAAATAGCAAAAGATTAGATCTTACCGATTTGAGGTGTCTGTCCTAGTTCTGGATCTAGCTGATATAGGGTTTGTCAGAGAAACCCTAATTTTCAAAACTTGGAATTTCAAAATTTTGATTGGATAGAAAGATAGGCCTCTTCAAGGAGAGCTATCCAATGTACTCTTTTTCTCAAAATAGTGGAGGGAAGCTCCCAAAACATGAAGCCCTAGTTTTTTAATTTCTTCTACAGAAATTTTAGATATTGTTTTTGCAATATATTCAACATTACTACTCCTCTATGTCTGAACCTTCTCACTGAGTTGGCCTCATCTATTCTTTTTCCAAAACTACAGGTTTGAGTAGAATTGGTTTCACCAATTGGGACTTATGAGAGTTTTCCCAAGGTGACTTATTTCAAGACTGTTCAGCATAGCAAACTTGTATGGACTGTCACATGTCACTATTATAGCATCAGGGTTTGAAACTTTTACCAAAGTTAGTATAGTCTGTACCCTTTCTGGAATATATTGTGAAATTTCATTTGGAATTTTGTATCCCTAGATATAGCAATTCTCCCTAGGCGTCATGTTTAGGGATGAATCTCAGGAGAGGCTGGAACCCTGATTTGGAGGAATCGTATCTCCCAGAATATAGCGAATCTAAGGCTGAAATGTTTACACATGGTTTAGCACAAAATTTGTGTTGGTCAATAAAAATTTCTACTTCTTATCCTTATCCAATCTCGAGATAGAGTGAATGTACCAAAACTAGTAGTTTTAGTATTTTAGGGTTTTTTGGTCTGGAGTCAAATTAGGGTTTGACTTTCCCATAGTTTTACCCAACCAAAAATGTTGATATTGATCTCTAAATTTCAATTTTTAGGAGGAGAGAAATCCTATGTTGGGCTCACTCAAAAATTATTCTTCTGAGAAAAGCTCTAATTTCCCGAAGTAGTGACTGAAAATGCCCAGAATCAAATTCAGCTTCAACATAAAGATGCGCCCTTTAGTGGAGAGTTATTCTAGCCTCCTTTTACTGATGATCTGTGGAGAGAGGCCCAAAAAGTAAGAAGACCTAGATTCTGCAGCTGTACAATGTATTATTCTCAAGTTAGCTCTGATGCCATGTTATATTTTTATCATTTAAGCAATATGATCTTAGGATCTTATATGAGAAAATAACATGCACAACAATAATCATAAGAGACAAGAGACACAAAAAGTTTTCCTCGGGGAAATCATGAAGGAGAAAACTCCCCAACTTCATGAGAGATAGAATGAGCACCAATGGCAAAAGTAAAACCCAAAGATAGAAATATGATCTCTGATAGTTTTTCTCTCTCTCACTTGTGCGAGCTTCTCTTCTCTCACTCATGCGCTACAGTTGAGTGAGTGTGTGTTTCAAATAGAGAGGCTCACTCTGTATTTATACTAGTTTTCGACTTGACAATTACTTACTAGGTCCGACTTCACTAGGAGAGTCTAATAAACCTAGTGCCCCTCAACTATGGGGACTTTTCCCCTCGATCAACAAAGGAGGGTTAACCTCTATGACTTTACATGACTTGATTACATTAATTATTCTCCCGATAGGAACATTGGGTACAACGAAATACAATACATAAGACATACAAGTGAATACATTCTGAAGTTACAAATACATCAACAATCTTAAGAGTAACACATTCTTTGGCTAATTTATAAACCTCAAGAAAAAAAGTTTGGTCATAGAGAACATTAATTTGTTTCAACAATTGAGTTCTAGATTAAAGAGAATTCCATAGAATAATTTCTCGAATCCCTTCATGAGAAATTTATAGGAGAGTACTGAACATGAGGTATGACTCTTTGAACCTAAATTACTAGAGAATGCTTTTAGTTTGGCAAGGAAAGTTGAAAGTAAAAATATGGCTACTAGAAGAGATACTACTAACACCTATGGACAAGGATATGTTTATTACCCCCACCTTACTTAGACTATAAGGTTGATGCCTCAACAAGTGGATCAAAGAAGAGAAAAGGGATTATGTGTCAATTGTGATAACAAGTATAGAAAGCGACAGAGGTGTAGTGGGAAGAAATTAATATACTAGATTATGAAGAGGAAGAAGATCCAAAACCAAAATAATATTAAGAGGTTAATTTGGAATATTCTACCCCAACCAAATGTTTCCATGCATCGACTAAAATTATCACTCCAACACTAGAATTTCAAGTAATGATTGTAGATGGAGGTACCATAACCTATTTAGGGAAGCTAAATAACACTAATATTACTATGGGGAAGTATTTATCAAATTTATCAATGATTTCAATCCAAATGGGTAGGGATCCTATGGCTACAATAATTGGGAATAATGGCTCTTAATTTTGAGGAACTTTTCATGAAATTCTTTTCAGAAGGAACATAAATTGAACTAAAAGGTGTTCCAGAGAAACTCTTTAAAGTGATATGGTCTAACATGATGAAAAAATTGTTAGGATATTTAGACACTTAGGAGTTAGTTAAGATCAACTTGTGTAATATATCCGTTAGGTAAAAGTGTGTTTCTTTAGTATGCATTAGTATGCATTTGTAAATATTCTAATCCAACGGTCATGATATGTTCTAGACATAGAGTGATCTGACGGTTCAACTTCTCTTAGATCATACCTACAATTGGTCCATGGCTTAACACCCGATTGGTCTATGATCTCTATTTAAAGAGCATAGAGGGTCCTTGGCTAGTTGATCGATTATGAGAAGTTCATGTAACTTTCTTTCTTTTGCATAATAAATTGCTCCAAGTAGCTATTTGGCTGGGGCCGTGGACTGTTTCCCTCTCGAGGGTTTTAACCACGTGACAAACATCAGTGTGTTGATCTATGATTTATTTGTGTGAAGCGGTATCTGAAGGTGTTCGGTATTTTGGGAGTACCCTTTGTACCCGAACATGGTATCAGATCTTTTATGAAGAGCCGCTTTTGGTTTTGATCAAGATCTAGAACCGATGTTGCTGAAAACTTGAAAGGGTGTCTGGTTCTAGATTTTATGTGCATTTATGGCCTGTGGGAGCTATTCCATTGCATCTGAAGTGTCGTTTCCATTTTTAAATAGTTTTCGTTTCACCGAAAACCATTTTTGTTTGCTCTAGAAACACCCATTTCGGCAAATCTGAAGGTATAATGTTACAGTGACGGATTTGTTTTTTTAAAATCTCTCATATTTTATTAGTTTATTATTAGATCTTTTATGTTTTAGTCTCGAACTGTTGTTTTCCCTGACTGCATATGCTCTTTGCCGTGCACCTTGTGTGATTGCGGCGAATCAGAAACAGTAAGGGAAATTTTTTTTTCTTGTCTTCTCGGTTACGTATGCTCTTTGCCGTACACCTTATGCGATCATGGCAAATCAGAAACAGTGAGAAAAATTGAAAATGTAGACTTTTCGGGTAAGCTAACCAAGATCTAACCCCATTGTGTGGAAAAAAAAAATTTGTTTTTGTTTTTCGTTTTCTTTTGTGATTTGCAGGAAAAGAAAGCAAGCACGGAATACGAGAGAGAAGAGTTAAAAAAAACAAAAACCCTTCCTCTTTCCATACTTTTACGTACCTTTTAAACTTAACTCACTTCGTCCAAAGTTGCTTTACACCTTGATAAGTCTTGAGTTCAAGTCTTATCAAGCTACTTTTTAGTGCATGCAATTTCTATTTTCAAGTTACTTTATTGTAAAAGTGCATCTCACATAAATAAAATAAAATAAAAGTGAGTCACTTAAGTCTTTTAATTTATTGCCACACTATTTAAAAGTCACATTATTGTAAAAGTGAACATCACTTGTTCTACAAAAGTGATTCATTTCAAAACAACTTTATTGTAAAAGTGATTGTCAAAGGTTGATCTTGGGAAGAGGGGGCTTCTTTTCTTAGTTGGTCAAGTTAATATCTGCCACATCACCATTGGGGACATCTTCAACATTTTCTTTGATCAAGCATAACTTCATCATCCGGAATCAGTTTTCAGTGCCATTTTTTTTAAAACCACATATTTTTTCGATCTCTTTGCAACCAGACAGTTAGTTTTTGTTTTTTCAGCCATTATTTTATAGTATGACCACCCCTTGTGATATTATACTTATAAGTTCTAACTATTTCTCATGGAAATCTCGTATGGAGAATGTTCTACGAAGTAGGGGATTTTTCAGGATAACCTCAAGGAAAGAAACAGAACCCACTAATGATGATAAAAAAATTAAATGGGCAAATAGATGTGGTGAGGCTCGTGGATTGATTGGGATGTCAATCTCTACTGATTTGCGATTTCACATATCTGGAATTGATGAACCTAATAAAGCTTAGGAAAATTTGGAATCTATGTTTGGTAAACACAATGAAATTCGAGGCCATCAACTTAAGAATGAGTTGCTTTCCTTGAATCCAAATGATTTTTCATGCATTCATGACTATTTATCTAAGTATAAAACTCTTAGACTCTTATGTGCCGAATGCAAGATTAAGAAAGAAGACAAAGAATGTATTTATCATATTCTTTCCGAACTTGGACCTGCATATTCTATTTTTGTATCTACATTCTACTCCATGAAAGAATCATTGACTGTAGCTAGCTATCAATAGCCTAGTCTTGAATCCTTTTGTGATTCCTTAATTAGAGAGAAAGATAAGCTTATTCATCTTGGAATAATTAACAATGCAGATACATCTGGGAAAGCCTTATTGTACCAACATAAAAAAAAAGTCCAAGCCTCCCAAGAAACAGAATTTTCGCAATAATAAGCCAAACAACAAGGGCCCCAAACCCTCTCAGTCAGCTCCTTCTTTAAAAAATGACAAAGGATCCAGTAAAAAGGAAAGAAGACTGAGCGTCATTGAAATTTTTGTGGGAAAGATAATCATGATGAATCTAAGTGTTTTAAGAAGATGGCAGCCTTTGAAGCAGCAATGAAGAAGCACCACATCAGCATAGATTCATCTTCAGAATCTAACTCTCATGGACATGCACTTTGTGCTTCTGGTTACTCTTATACTGCATCTTCTTCTTCTACTTCAATTGAATGGCTCATTGATTCTGGAGAATCTTATCATATGGCTAAGGATCAAGCCATATTTTCTACTATGCATGAATGTAACACTAAACAAATATTTGTTGGTGATGATAGATCTCTAAGTGTTGTAGGATATGGAATAGTTCCAGTAGAAAATGGTCATTTCAGTGATGTACTATGTGTTTCAAAAATTTCCTGCAATTTGTTATCAGTCTATCAAATTACTCATTCAGGTGAAGGTAAAACTGTGACGTTTACACCTCATCAAGTTGTAATCAAGGATTTTTAAAATCCTCAAAATATCCTTGCTACTGGAACTATTGATGATATTACCAGGTTGTACAAATTTAATAACTTTGGGTCATCACCTTTTCCTTCTGTTTTTGTTGCTCATAGTGATAACTTGAGCAAACTTTGGCATGAGCGATTTGGTCACTTAAATTATCGCTTATTACAACAACTATGTAAATACAATATGGTGACAGGTCTTCCACTGGTATCTTGCAAGGATGGTGTTTGTTTTGGTTGTGTACTTGAAAAACATCATCGAGACAGTTTTGACAAACGTGCCTCTTGGCATGCCTCGGTTCCCTTGGAGCTTGTGCATAGTGACTTGTGTGGCCCTCTTCCATCTGCTTCCTTTTCTGGTTTCAAATATTTCTTAACTTTCATTGATGACTACTCCAGATGCACTTGAGTTTACTTCCTAAAAATTAAGAGCGAAGTATTTAACATGTTCTTGGCCTACAAGGCCCTTGTTGAAAAACAATTTGGTCATCAAATTATTAAGTTAAGATCTGATAATAGAGGAGAATATGTTAACAAAAAGTTCACTACTTTTTGCACTGAACAAGGAATCCAACAACAACACACTGTTCCATATACACCACAACAAAATGGTGTAGCAAAAAGGAAGAACCACACTTTAAAAGAAATGGCTAATTGTATGATCCAATCTAAGGGACTAAGTCTTCAATATTGGGCTGAGGCCATAAATTGTGCAAATTACATAGTTAATCGCACACCCACTAAAGTTTTACATGGTATAACACTGAAAGAAGCATGGATTAAAATTAAACCAGATGTAAGTCACTTTTGTGTGTTTGGTTGTGAACCATGGGCTCACATTCTGGATGAAAAATGGAAAGCATTGCAACCTAAAAGTGAAAAGTGCACATTTGTTGGATATTCTGAAGATGTAAAAGGTTATAGACTTCTTCAGCCACATGCTCATGATATAATCATTAGAAGAGATGTTAAATTTGATGAAAATATCTTGGCCTGCGAGCCTAACTTGGTGGATGTGCCATCTTTGGCCTGTGAGCCTGATTCGACAATTGTTCCTTCTTCTTCTTCTTCTTCCAACTTCCTTGACAGGTTTCCAACTCCAATTTTTGATGATGAAAGTGAGGATGAAAATCCACCTCCTCCTGCTCATGTTCCTCCAATTACACTAGCACCAATACTTCCTCGATGGATCCATTCAACATGTGAAGTAGCTGGTGATCTTGCAGGTGATCCTAGAGATCAACGATGAACACGTTCTCAGTTTCAGTGAGCCTCTTCTCTTTTGGCTCAAGTTTATAAGAATCATGATCCATAAACTTTTGCAGAAGCTTCAGGAAATCCAGATTGAGATGCAGCTATGGATGAAGAATATTGTTCCTTAATAGCGAACGATACTTGGGATCTTGTTCCTCTTCCAAAAGGAAGAAAACTTGTCAGATGTAAATGGGTCTACAGAACTAAGTATGCATCAGATGGAAGTGTTGAAAGACTTAAGGCAAGGTTAGTTGCCAAAGGTTTTTCCCAAGTTCAAGGGATTGACTACAATAAAACCTTTGCCCCTATAGAAAAAATGAACTCCATCCACCTTGTTCTTTCCCTTCCAACCTTACATAACTGGGAAGTCCATCAAATGGATGTCAGGTATTCCTTCTTACATGGTGATTTATATGAGGAAATTTACATGGAACAACCTCCTGGATATGTTCAGAATAACTCTAGCCTTGTTTGTATCATTAAGAAATCTTTGTATGGCCTTAAGCATGCTCCTAGAGCTTGGTATGCAAAAATGGATAGCTTTCTCCTTGACATTGTTTTTTCTAGATGCCACTCTGACCCCAATGTCTATACCAAGAAAGTAGGAAACCATCTCATCATACTTGTTATTTATGTTGATGATCTTATCCTTACTGGTAGTGACCCTAAACTTATAACCCATGTAAAATCCAGTCTTAAGCAAAATTTTGAAATGTCATACTTAGGACATTTGCATTATTTTCTTGGTCTCCAAGTATTGCAAACCAAATAAGGAATCTTTCTTTCCCAGTCTAAGTATGCTTGTGACCTTCTTCGTCGCTTCCACATGGAAGATTATAAACCAGCCCCTTCTCCCTTCTAGTCTGGAGTCAAACTTTCAGCCACTTGTACTTCCCCTGAAGTAGATGCCACCTTGTATCGTCATCTTGTTGGTAGTCTTTTATACTTAACTCATTCCCATCCTGACCTTTCATTTGTCGTTGGTCGTGTTTCCCGTTATATGCAAACTCCTCATGAAAGTCACTGGAAAGCAACAAAAAGATACTTCGATATATTTGAGGTACAATTTAGTTTGGGATTCATTACAGTACAGGGGGGGAATCTTTGTTCGTTGGTTTCACTGATTCAGATTGGGCCGACGATCCTGATGATCGAAAGTCTACTGCAGGTTATGTTTTCAGTATGGGATCTGGACCTGTCACTTGGGCTTGTAAGAAACAACAAGATCTTGCTCTTTCTTTAGCAGAAGCAGAATATCGAGCCGCAGTTAATGCCAGTTCCAGTTAGGAATCTTTATGGCTTCAACAGATCCTTTCATAGTTTGGATTCGAGCAGCAGCAGCCTACTCCACTTTGCTGCGACAATCAAAGTGCCATCAAGCTTTCCAAAGATCTAGTTCTACATCAGCGCAACAAACACATTGAGTTACACATGCACTTCATCAGAAATCTTGTTCATGATCGTGTTATTGAAGTGCTCTTATTTCCCTACAGATGATCAAGTTGCAGACATCTTCACCAAGTCTCTTACAGAAGCGAAGTTTTCTAAACTTCGATCTATGTTAGGAGTTCAGGAATGTGTCCTTAAGGGGGGATAGGCTCTAATGCCTCCTTCCTTCTCCTAATAGTGTCACTTTTGTAAATCCTTCAATCCTATCCCAAGTTGTTCTTAAGGGGGGATGTTAGGATATTTAGACACTTAGGAGTTAGTTAAGATCAACTTGTGTAATATATCCATTAGGTAAAAGTGTGTTTCTTTAGTATGCATTTGTAAATATTCTAATCCGACGGTCACGATATGTTCTAGGCATAGAGTGATCCGACGGTTCAACTTCTGTTAGATCATACCTACCATTGATCCGTGGCTTAACACCTGATTGGTCTATGATCTCTATTTAAAGAGCATAGAGGGTCCTTGGCTAGTTGATAGATCATGAGAAGCTCATGTAACTTTCTTTCTTTTGCATAATAAATTGCTCCAAGTAGCTATTTGGCTGGGGCCATGGATTGTTTCCCTCTCAAGGGTTTTAACCATGTGACAAACATCGGTGTGTTGATCTATGATCTGTTTGTGTGAAGCGGTATCTGAAGGTGTTCGGTCTTTTGGGAGTACCCTGTGTACCCGAACAAAAATTTCTAAAAGAGGGACACCATAGAGAAATTGCACAATTGTGCTCACTATATGTTCAAACATCTATACCCTCTATTCTAGTGTATCTCCAACAAGTTATTGACAATAATTCCAAGGTGTTTGGAGATATGTCTAAAGTTGTTCCATCTACTTGATATCATGACCATGATATTCACTTGCAACCACTAAGTGCACCACCTAACATAAGACCCTATAGGAACCCATATGCACAAAAGAGTGAGATTGCAACATGGTTTAAGAAATGAGATGTAGGCATAATTCAACCTAGCCAAAGTTCTTTGTATGCATGCTATAGAAGAAAGATAAAAATAATAACTTAATAATCAAGAATATATATATATATATATATATATATATATATATATATATATATATAATTTAAAGAAAATAGTTGAACATTAAAAAAACAAGTCAAGTAAATAATAAAAGTAACTAATTAAAATTAATAAAGTTAGTATGTGGATCATTGTTTTGGAATTGCTTTTGAAAAAAGTTGTGATTTAATTACAAACTTAAGCTTGTAAGGTGTGAAAGTGTATGTTTTGTATGGAGAAATCTTCTAAGCCTATTTTTTTACTATGATTTCACAACATCTAAAAAAATATAGTTGATTTATGTTTTTACAATTATGTTTTTATGGTAAAAAATATAATGGATCTCAAAACCATCATTCAACCTACCAACCAATCAAGTCATTTAAAATATGCATCACCTACTTCTAGAGGTAAAAGCCACATTACATTGGATATCCTATAGCCCTATTTAAGACAAATAAGTGACCATTACAAACAACCATGTAGCAAATAAAAAGTAGTTTCATCATTTTTCACTAGTGGTACATAAATTTCATGCCTTCAACACCTTATTTAATACTTGCGTAATGAGTACTCAATTCAAGGCCTTATTTAGTACGTGCATAAATCAATACACATATTTTCAATTCAATTTCAATGGAGTTGACAATTAATCATTACTCTAGTAGTCTAAATCTATATATATTACACAAATTATGGTAAAAATTACTATAAAAATACACAAAATTATTTATAACATTTCTTCAAAATCATAGATTTTAAAACAAATCTCTTAATCTAAACCAAAAAAATTTATACACTTAGTACCTTTAATAATGCTTTTGAAGACTCTTTCTCCAAGGCCTTCAACATTCTAACTTCCAACTCTCAACTTTCAAATCATTTAGTTAAGCATTGAGCACTGAAATTTGTAGTATGTAGATGCTAATTGCAAGAGTAAAAAAATAAAAAAATAATATAAAAATCATCCAGTTAAATGACATTTTCTGTTTTGAGGAAAAATTAAGGCAACTTGCTAAATAGAAAGGTATGGATGATGGAAGTAATACTAACTTAATAGATTTTTCTTTTTAGTGAAAGTATGGCTAGAAGTTGGAATTTGGAAAGTATAATTTTATATAATGATAATCAAATAAAGGTATTAATACTATTAGTAATAATAGAATGATGTTTTACTAATTTTGTTGCCCTTCAAAAATAGTAGTAATATAATGACTTCTTTAAAATTTTATTGCCCTTCAAAAATACGTTTAATTAATAAATCTAAACTTCATAAAAAACGGTTTAAAAAAAATTAACCTTATTTGACGGTCAAAATGACTCATAACGACCATTTTTCCCGTCAAATTCCATCACCATGTGGATGTAACATTACACAAGGCATGATTACATATGAAAATTTACCTTTGGTGTTATAAAACCAAGACCTCATTCTCAATTGGATCAATCATTGTTTATTATATTCACTTTTATGTTATAATATTTCTTTGTATTAAGAAACCGTAAAATGCTTAGGGTGGAGCTCTTCAGCCTAGGAAACAGCTGTCGTTGGAACAGAATGTCGAGAGAGATTTACTGGCGATTATTGATGACTGTCAAGTAGCTGATTTAAACATCCCACGAGAAAATATACAGGCTGCTTCTCATTTTCATACTAAACCGAATTATCCGACTATTCCAGGAACAGTGGAGATAGCTGGTGTGAGGGCGGTAGTAAAACCCTGGAAGCCAAAAAATAGGGGGCCAGAGATGGTTTTAGGGGATGATATTGGGTTGGATGCTGTTACCAAGATGTCTTTATCGGCATTAGTTGGTAAGTTCGGTTACTGGTCGTGCGCCAGCCGTGACGTTGTGGCTTTTGTTCAGGAACATTGGTATCCTCTGCTACTATACATGCCAGATGTTTTTAAACTATCCAGGGGGTGGTACTGCTTTCAGTTTAAGAGCTTGGAGGACTCGGAAGCTATCTTATCCAGCACCTGGCTGTGTGGTAAGGGTAGCCTGATGTTGAAGAGGTGGTGCCACCTTTTCAACCCTGAGAAGGAAGTATTGAAAGTGCGTCATCTTTGGGTTCGTATTTTGAACTGCCCCCTCTTCCTGTGGCATTTGGAAGCTTTCACTGCTATTGGCAATCACTTGGGGCGCTTTTTACATGTGGAGCCATCCCTTCTTGGGGGAATGGACCGTAGAATTGGTAAGATTCTTGTGGAAATTGATATATCACAAGGACTTGTGGCTGATTTAACTCTTGAATGGAGGGGGACTGTATATGAACTTGAGCTGGATTGCTGGGGTCTCCCTTTTCGCTGCTCGACTTGCAATAAGGTTGGTCACCTTAAGGCACAGTGCTCTGGGCGTCCAATTAAACAACTCGAGTGTCCTGGTTTATTAACAAATACTTCATCTATTAAAGAGGCACCTGGAATGAACGAGCCGCATGTGGAATCGTTGGCACTGGATATGACTACTCTCTCTATTCTAGACATATCACTGATCGGTAAGTTGCAATTATACTCTCCATCCCTTATTGTGTCTTTATCGTTGGAGGAGTTCTTAAAACTGAAAGTATCGTTGCTCAATGATAGCTTTATTCTGAAATCTGGTATAAATAAGGAAGGTCTTGCTTCTTTAAAGGAATCCTCTAAGGTGGCGGAGGGAGGTAACAATCTGGATACAAATACATCGTCTTCCTTAAATCATCAGATTGTTCCTGGGTTATCTGTTGATATTATACCTAAACCATCTTCGGGGGACTCCAGTACTCCGGTGGGGAGTGTAGAGATATTTGAGGATATTTACTCATCTCCACAGATTGATTTAGAATCATTTGCCTAGCCTGTTGAGTCAGAATCTATTACTGATGTTATACCTTCTTATAGGGACTTACTCCAAAAGACTATACTTCCTGTTTACTCGGGTGGCAGAATTATTGTTGGTAAAACATCTTTTGAGGTTTTAACATCCCCGGGAACAAAGGGCAAATAGTCCAGTGATCCCAAAGGAAGTATTCAAGGGGGTTTGGATCCCGAATTTTCGCCACTGAAGACTAGGAACGCTAGAAAACTGATGGGGTTGGTTTCTGATTCTCCTCAATTAAATTCTCCACCTTCTCATGTCCCCTGGGCCCTTAGATCATGGAAGGCCCTAGCATGGGGTTTGACATGATTATTCTCTATGAATATTCATGGGGTCGGGGGTGCCCAGAAACTGCTAGCCCTCCGTAGAGTGTGTGAGAATGTTCGACCCGATATTTTGATGATTCAGGAGACGATGGTGACTGCTGAAAAGGCGATTGATGTATTTTCAAAGGTGGTGAGGAGTTGGAATATAGGCGCTGTGGATGCAATTGGTCTTTCGGGGGGTTTGCTAACAGCATGGAATCCTAAAAAAGCTAATTTTGTTGTTTTCAAAACTGTCACAGGTATCTTATTGCAGGGTAGGTACTTAAATGGAGACCGTGAACTTAAAATACTGAATTGTTATGGACCATATCAGAACAGAATTCCTTATTGGAATCTTATTCGTGATAGTGGGTTGTTGAAGGAGGAAGGATTAATCATTGGGGGAGATCTTAATTTTACAGTGTCTGCTAATGAAACTTGGGGATGTACTGGCATGGATCCAGATGCTAACTTTTTTTATAATATTTTTCACGAGGAAGGCTTATTAGATGTGGAGCCATCAGTCTTACGCCCTACTTGGCAGAATGGACGGGGTGGTTCGGCTGGCATTGGCAAGCGATTGGATAGATTCCTTGCTGATGAGGATTTGTTGGAATAGGTTCACTCCTACAGGTCGTGGGTTGTTCAATCAAATATCTCTGATCATTTCCCTATAGTATTCCAATGGGAGACGGAAGGAGAACATATCCTTTATCCTTTTAAATTTAATGCGACCTGGATGGCTATGGAACCATTTGACCAGTTTGTGCGGTCAACGTGGCGGTCTTTGATGATGGAAGATGATCTTTCTCCCATGCGGACTATGGTTCATAATCTTAGGATGCTCAAAAGTGCTGTGAAGGAGTGGGAAAAGAATCAAAAGACCCGTGACTCAGTGGAATTAGTTTCCAATGAATTTGATATTGCTAGAATTTCGATAGATTTCTCGGCTGGTATTTGTGATGAGGAGATTCATGATAAGTTGAAGTGCCTTTCGGAATCACAGTTTTCAATACTGAAGAGGAAAGAGGAGACGGCACATCAGAAAAGTAGATTAAAATGGAATGAATGTGGTGACAATAACACCAAATTTTATCATCAATTTGCAAATGCCCGCAGTATTCATAACCATATCTGGGATTTACAAATGGAAGATGGTTCTGTCATCTACAAACAGGGAGATCTTGAAAAAGAAGCATTTGCTTATTTTAATTCTGTTTATAAGAAACAGGAAAATCTGTCTATTGTTGCACAAATGGAGCTTATTATGAAGTACCCGCGGATGTTTGGGGAACAGGATGGTGAGAGGCTCTTTATACCTGTCACCCTGAAAGAAATACATTCCACTCTGAAAGATTTTGAACTCTTGAAGAGTCCTGGGCCCGATGGATGGACCATAGAATTTTTCCTGCATTTTTTTGATTTGGTGGGACCTGAGTTACTGGCTATGGTGGAGGAATCTCGGATCCAAGGCAAAGTTTGTGGTTCACTGAACTCTACTTTTGTGGCATTAATTCCCAAGTCGGATAAGCCTTCCTCTTTTGCAGGATTTAGGCCGATCTCCCTTTGTAATCTTATTTATAATATTATTACAAAGATTATTGGTACTCGTCTGAAGAAGGGGTTGTCTTTAGGTATATCTGATGAACAGTTTGGTTTCCTGGAAAACCGCCAGATAACGGATGCCATAGCTATTGCTCAAGAAACTTTACACAGCATCAAGATAAAGAATAAGAAAGCTTTGGTACTGAAGTTGGACCTCATTAAAGCGTATGATCGGGTAGACAGGGATTTTATCAGGTTGGTTCTTTTACAGATTGGTATTCCCTTACCCACAACAAATTGGATCATGGGATGTGTGAGCTCCGCAAACTTTTCTATACTGGTCAATGGTAATCCCACACCTTTTTTCTTGGCATCCCAAGGCCTGCGTCAGGGATGCCCAATGTCACCGTTATTATTTTTGCTAATTGCTGAAGGTTTTAGCAGAATGATAAAGGAGCTAGCAGATCATGGTGATATTGTGGGTATTGAAGTGGCAGCTAGAATTTTTATAACCCATCTTTTATTTGTGGACGACATCCTATTATTTGGTGGGGGAACATTTCAAGAATGGCAAGCTATAAAAAAAGCACTTGATGTATTCTGTGATGCTTCAGGTATGAGAATTAGTCCAGATAAATCTCAGTTTTATCATTCAAAGTGGGAACCAGATGAGTTGGAGGTACTACACCAACTTTTTTCCTTTGATATTCGGCCTCTTGAGCATGGGTTCAGATACCTGGGATTTTTTCTGAAGCCCAATGATTATAAGATCAGGGACTGGTGTTGGTTACTTAAGTGAATTGAGTCACGCATCGGTGTTTGGGGACATCATTTCTTATCCATTGGAGGAAGGCTCATATTAACCAAATATGTCCTTGAAAGTATTCCTGTTTTCTGGTTCTCCCTCATCTGGATTCCGAAGGCTGTTCTAAAAGGGATACAGAGCAGATTGACTAAGTTCATATGGTCTGGCTGTAGTGATAATTCTTCTATCTGCTTGGCTAGATGGGATTTATTGGTGAAGCCCAAAGATTGTGGAGGTTGGGGACTAAAAGATATTGGCGCCTTTGGCCGTGCCTTAAATGCAAAAAACCTGTGGCGGTGCTTATTCATTCCTTGCCTGTGGCATCGGGTTGTATCTACAAAATGCTTACGTGGATGGGCTATTGGTGAATGGATCAAATTGGTTGAGTATGACAAGATGAACATCTCATATGTTTGGAGAGCTCTTCTGAAGGCGATGCCTATTTTGAAACAGTGGGTGGTGTGGCGCCCCAGTGATGGGTGGAGCATCAGGGTGGGTAGAGACCCTATTTTGGGTTTGACTGAATTGTTCAGGCTGTCGGATCCACTTTTGACTAAATTACTTGATAACAGAGTATATTATTTGGCTCAAGCAGCCATATTTACTGATGGTGACAGTTTCACTTGCTGGGCGGATGCATGGGATTTAAATTTGATAGGGGATCTGGCAATTGAATGGTCTAATTATAATTACAAGCTAAAAAAACTGGACTGAGTCTGAACCGTTGTAAGGATTCCCTATTTTGGAGCAAAAATGTTAAAACAGGGACTATCTCTACGGCTCTTGCTTATAAATCTTCGGTTCCTTCCACATTCTCGGAATGTATTCCACTATGGTTTAAGGAGGTTTGGCGGTGGAATATCCCCCTTAAGACGGTACTTTTCTCTTGGTTAATGCTGGCTGAACGTATTCTAACGTGGAACATGCTTCAGAAAAAAAGCTTCACGGGTCCTAGTATCTGTCCGTTGTGCCACGATGCTGAGGAAAGTATTACACATTTGATGATTAAATGCTCATTTTCTATGCAGGTTTGGTAGCATATTGGACATTTCTTTGAAACAGAACTTTTGTGGCATGGACTAAATATTACTGAGGCTTTCAGGAATTGGATTACAGGTGGAGATGAGCTGAGGACTATTCCATTTCATGTGTGTAGATTTATCTGGCTGGCAAGGAACTCCATCATCTTTAGGGATGTATATTTTACTCCACATCAGATTGTCGATAAGGTACAGTACATATGGAATGTGGGATCAAAGCGGCCCAAGGTGCTTAAGCAACACATTATACAGCAACCTACTTTTCAGCATGACTTGTCTATTGGATACTTTGATGGGTCCTCTCAAGAAGGTGGTACCAAGTGTGGAGCAGGGGCTATCCTAATAGTGCCTCATTTGGGTAGATATAATATAAAGTGGAATTGTGGCTATGGTACCAACACTCGGTCTGAGTTACTTGCATTGTGGAGTATACTTCATTTTGCTAGATCTATGGGCATAGAATCCATTCAATTAGTTGGAGATTCCAGGGTCATTGTAGAATGGTTTAAAGGTATTTTTCATTTAGAATCTGTGCACTTAACCTTTTGGATGGATCGTATCCTGCAGTTGAAAAGACAATTCTCAGTGATCAGCATCCAGCATGTTTAAAGAGAGATCAATCATGGAGCAGATCTCTTATCTAAGCAGGCACTAGAGGGGCCGGTTGGAAACTTTTTGGTGGCCCATGGGGATGGACGAGACCCATCCTCATATACTATTTTTGGTACTTTTTAGTTGTTTTGGCATACCTGCATGAACGCATAAGATTGTTATATCTTATGGTTCATTTTTGGGGTATCATATCTGCGGTTTATTATGTAATGTAGATTACATAATTAACCAGGGTAGATACTTTTCTGTAGATGTGGAATGTTATATTGTTTAAATACATACGGGATACAGGGTGTCTGGGTAGTAGTCTGCTACTTTCTAGTCATTGGCTGTGGTTTCAGTTATGGATAAGTGAAGACTAAGTCATCGAAATGTAATTTCTGTGATACCTTTTTTATATATTAAATATATAAGATCTTTTTTTATGAAAAAAAAAAATACTTGCTAAAAAAATCACCAACCTAGTAGATAATATTTTACCAATTCGGTAAATATTTTTTACCATTTTGAAGAATATTTTTACCCGACTTGGTAAACAAAATTACCTGACTTGGTAAGAAAACATTACCAACCCTTTAAATAATGTTTTTCACAAAACCTGGTAAATAAATAGGTAGATACGAGACCTGGCAATTTATTTACTAAAATTCGTTATATACAACACAGCTGTTGGTTTGAATATGTCATGGCCGACTTGGTAAAAAAAAAATTACTTGACTTGGTAAAAATAATTACCAACCCTTTAAATAATGTTTTTTACAAAACCTGGTAAATAAATAGATAGATACGAGACCTCGAAATTTTTTTACTAAAATTGGTTATATAAAACACCGCAATTGTTTTGAATATGTCATGGATATAATTTTGGAGGTTATAAATAGCCTTGTCGAAAAATATACAAATACGATAGAAAGAGTATTTGAGAAGTACAAAGAGGAATTAAAACATGGAATATATAGAATATTTGAGATCTATAGAGATACATAATACATTGAATTGTAACCTACTTTAAAATGATGATAGATCCAAAATAATATTGTAATATAAAAGAGAATGTAATAATTGATGATAGATCCAATTTACAACGAGGGTTTGGTTTTATAATATTCAAGGTTCTTTTTCATAAGTAGTCATGCTTTTTGTAGCAGTTTGTCTATATATTAACTTTAGTCCATTGGTTGTAGCTTGGGTGGCTAAGAGGAATGAATGTTATCCTCCTCACCCAGGTTCAATTTTTTATAAGTGATATGTATGCTCTTGTTAAGCCTCTATGCAATGTATGAGTTATGAATGATTGTAATCTTGATTCTCATATTTCTCATATGTGCATAAAACAAGATGTACAAAGCATGTATAAACAATATCATACATCCCAACCATGTGTTATCACTAAATTTGTATAGCCCTTAAAAATGTAGAAGTTAGTAGCAAGGGGGCAAATAATTCCATCCCAATCCCTAGGGAGATTAACAAGAAGTCACATAAGAGTATAGAAGTGCCCCTAGTAAGCTAAAGAAAGATTGTAAGTGACCGAAATATGAAAATCAATATCCAAAGGATAAGTAATTAGGCGACTATTGGATAAAGAGCATAGGACTAGAGGCTAGACCAAGAACTAAAATGATAAAGGGAGGCTATAGTGAAATTGAAGCAGATCATAGAGAGAGACCCTAGTACAAAAGAATGGTGGAGAGGCCTAGCACATCGTAAAGATATGAGGAAGTTAATGGATCGATCAATCATATCACACGGTGGGCCTAAAAGATTGTTGGTCGACATGCATAGCGCATTGTCGAGATGCACGATGGTTAAGCACACCCTGAGGAGTTGTTGGACCAAAATGGTCGAGGATGCGTGGATATCTCCTATTGGTAATGCCTCCCCAAGTATGCCTTTAAAACCACCTCAACCTTGAGTCATTATTTCTCGAGTAAACCAGGATGGTTTTTCGCTTGAAAGCATGTAGCACCAAGGAGGCTTTCATATGTTAAAGTGAAGGTGAGCTATCTCCCACTCACCCTATTCATAAATGAACACGTGTCAGGTGGTCCATCCACCTCATCTAATGTCACACGAAATCAACAAATCATGTTTTTCCACCTGTCAAAGTTCAAATATTTTTCGACCGTTAAGAGGGAAAACATTCAAATATCATTCTCAGTTAGTCTGAGAAAGAAACAAGAGCCACTTATGCAGCCACTACCACCCAATCAACACCTGTGAATAGAATACAAAAGTGATCATATACTTTAGCCTCCAAGTAATTTTCATTATTGTTTCTTTTACCCATCATTTTTACTTTTTATTAAAAGATGTAAATTTATTTGTACAATAATTTTGCGTCCTCTCCATTTTACACACTAGCCCCTGTCAAACTTTTTGTTATGGCCTCTACATCCAAAAGAAAATCTCCTAAACCTTGAAGATCAAGGGACACGCATCTATATGATTGGGATGACAACATATTTGACATTGTGGTCACTATATCAGACCTCAGCTGCATCATCCGTGAATCCCAATCCAAAGCATTTGCTAAATAGGACCCCCGCCACCTCTAGAAAAAAATGTCCCTAGCAGTATGCCCCCACACTGTATATTTTTTGGAATTCATTACTTGGTGTGCAACTTTATATCCAACTGATAGACAAGGCATCTTGTTTGTATATTACTCCAATATCCTATTCATAATAATCGAGAATTCCATAGAAACGATTATTTGCTTTCCTAGCCTTCTTGCTTTACAAATTATGGACAAAGAAACCATATGCACATATTACCATGCAATGAAATCCCTTTAGAGAGAATATATTTCACTTGAAGGAGAGGTTTCCAACTTCAACCTCACCTCCTCCTTATCAAACTGTGAAATTCATGGATAATTCAAAAAATCCATAGCCCTCATATGTACAATTTAGGATATGCTAACGATAGCATTGTAGATACTATAATATTTTTTTGAACTACTGAATTTTTTCCTTACGTACTCCATGGTGAATACCCTTGGGATGAGGAAGACATGTAGCTTGTATGGTTCATCCTCAAACCCATCAATGTATGATCTTCGTATAAAAACCAATCCCCTATTCTAGCATATTGGCTCAATTGCAATAGATTTTTATTTTCTAGAAAGACTCTGGGAAGGGATGCATCATGCATCAAGGAAAATATTGCTGTCATGGTTTTGCTTTCTAGTTATTTGAAATTGTATTTGTCATGCATTATTAGGATTAGATAATTCTAATTCTTAGTTTTAGGCTCTTGAGGTGCTCATAATTTTGGTACAAGAATATGTAAAAGAGGTAGGAGTGGTATTGAAAATGTTAAACCATAGGAATGACCTATAACTAGTTATGTATGGCCTCAGACATGCAATTTTAGAGATTTATTTTACTAGGCATGACTCCAGTCGTGGGGTTCAAACAACTTAAAAACCTATAATAGTTTCATCTACATTGCTATCATCGTCGTATCCTAGAATAGTGCATATGAGGGGTATGGTTTCTTTTTAATTATCAGTGAAATTCATAGTTTAATAAGGAGTAGGTGAGGTAGGAGTTGGAAACCCCTCCTTCAAGTGTTGAGATCAAATATGCTCTCTCTCAAGGGTTTTCATGGCATGGTAGTATGTGGATAAGTCTTGTTCATCTAGAATTTGTAAAGCGGGAAAGTCAGGAAAGTAGAGCATACTTTCTATGGCGTCCCTGATTATTAAAAATATGGCTTTGAAGTAATCTAAAAACATAATGGCATGCCTACCAGGTGAATAGAGAATTTCCCACCAAGTAACAAATTCTAGAAAATATACAATGTGGGGGTAGACTTCTCAGGACAAATTTGTTTCTCAAAGGTGGCAGGGGTCATGTTTAGTAGAGGCTTGGGATTGAGATTCACAGATGATAAAGATGAGGTTTGGGATAGTGGCCACAGTGTCAAAGACGTCAACATCTTGGTCATATAAATGTGTGCCCCATAAGATTCAAGGTTTAGGAGATTTCCTTTTGGATGAAAAGGTCAGGGTGGAAAGATTGATAGGGATTGGTGTGTAAAATTCAAAGCTCATAGAATTACTGTATAGGTAAATTTATATATTTTAATCAAAGATAAAAAGAAAGATGAATGAAAATTACCCAAAGGGTAAATCTTATGAATAATTTTGTATTATGTGCTCCGGTGTTGACGGGTAAGTGGAAGCTACACAAGTGGATATTGTTTCTTTCTCGGAGGGAATAAATGAGAATTACATTTGAATATTTTCCCTCTTAACGACTAAAAAATATTTAATCTTTGACAGGTGGTACACCGTGATTTGGAAATTTTATGTGACATCAAACGAGGTGGATGGACCCACTGGACACATGTCCATCTATGAGTGGGGTGAGTGGGATATAGTTCACCTTACCTTTATCACATGGAATTTTCCTTAGCACTTCATGCTTTTGAGTGGAAAACCATCTTGGTTTTCCTCGTAGGTAATGGCTCGAAGCTGAGGTGGTTTTAAAGGAATCCTGGGGAAGTCATTACTAATAAGAAGTATCCAAACATCCTCGATGTTATTGTTCCAATGTATACTTGGAGTGTACTTAATTTTTTTTCATCTTTAAAATGCGCTATGCATATCGACCATCAATCTTTCATGCCCACCATGTGATATGCTCAAACGATCCATTAACTTCCCCACATCTTGATGATGCACTAGGATTCTCCATCATTCATTTGTGAGTCTCTTCTTGCCATATGCTTTGATCTTACTATAGACTCCCTTGAACATTTTATCTCTTGGTATATCCTCTAGTCCTATACTCTTCATGCATTAGACACCTGACCACTTATCCTTCTTCTCTTGATTTTCATCTCCTGGTCACTTACCCTCTTTCTTTATCTTACTAAAGGAACTTCTATACTCTTATGTGACCTCGGGTTAGGATCTGATTGCATGGGATGAAATTCTTATTAAATGTATAGCATCGAGAGTCATTCTCCATGAGACTTCTGTTGTATCAAGTACAAAACTTATGTTGTATTAAGTTCATCAACTTATGTTGTATTAAGTTAAGAGATTGTGTTGTATCAAGCTTGGATGTTGAGCTCATGAGAATTCTTGTACTATTATCTTATTTTGTATTAAGATTAGGACCTTGTGTTGTATCAAGGCTAGAACATTTTGTTCTATTAAGTCTGGAACTTATGTTGTATTAAGTTCATGGGTCTTTTGTTGTATCAAGACTGGTCTTGTATTGTATCAAGACCATATGACTTGTGTCGTATCAAGTCATGAAGATATACTATGTGATGTATGGCTAGTCATGGTCATTAGGTGCTACAAGTCTCCTTTAGGTATTAGCTACTTCTAGAGTGATTTACTTTAACATATGACTATATGACCCGGGGTAATACATATGATCATATGTAAGGAATGATTCTTCTGAGTATAATATGATATGATAGATGATTTAACATAGGCCATGCAGTAAAATATAAGCAATAAAAGAGATTATCATAGAAAGAGAATTCAAAGTGAACTCAAGTTATAAAGATTCAATTAAATATGAATGCCTCAATTAGTGCTTTAGTTAAAGCATCAGTTGAATTATTAATGATCAACATTCAGTTAAGTAAAGAAGAGCTCGGTGTTCATCACTCATCAAGATTCAATTAATAATGATTAAATATGTGATTAAAGAAAGATGGAATGGTTAACTAAAGTGTTTACACTTTAGTAAAGTTAATCAAAGGATGACACTTCAGTTAAGAAAGTGGGTTGCATGTGACACTTGACTTATTGCACTATGACACTTATGTTTGTTAACTAAGAGATCAATATTCAGTTAGAGAGTGAGTTCGCTCCAATGTCAGTTAACTATTAGTTAATATCCATGATTGAAGGTATGGTGCATTCAATGAATGACTTGATTATTCGAAATTGTAATGCATGTGTGGTTAATTATCGTGCAACCATTACTAGGGTTTGCATGGAAATCATTATGAATTGTTATTATTATGTTGGGCATATGGAAAGTTCATAACAATTGTATTAATCTTTATTCTCTCTGTTGTAGCTACAACCTTTTTCCCAAATTTCTAAAAAATTTTGGACCCTCCTTTTGATTTTATCTAGCCCAAGTTTGTTTACTCTTTTAAAAACCTTTCCTGGAAGTCCATTTTTCTCCGCTTAAGAAGTTGATTGTCGGAAGCTTAGTCAATTATTTTTTTCCTCTGTTTCAGGGGTCGAATGATCTAATACTATCATTATTTTTTGTCGACACCATGGAAACCGTGAAGTCTTAGTTTTATTTGAACTCTTAACTCTGATTTGCTTTCGATAAATTTTCACTGTCGAAAGTTTATTAAGGTTTGAATCGGGGCATTAGTCCTCTATGTTGCCAATGGAAAGTCATGTTTTTCGCTGATGAGCTTTTATCTCCTTTGTTTATTTTTCAAAAAACTTTACTTTTTGACTTTCGGCGTTTTTGTTTTATCAGCGGATGGAGTTTTAGTCTTTAACGACGCTGCCATTTCGGAGGCCTTGTTGTTTGTCTCGTCGACACTGTGGAGTATTTTTTCATTTTGAGGTTTCGATGAGTTAAGTCGTTAGTTGCTCTGATCGCCGAAGAATTTTTATTGTCGCGGAATCCATAGTCAGTACGGTCTCCCACTGTTGCGGCTGCGTAGTACACTATCCCACCGATGCATTAGTCCTTCCGCTCACCAATGCCGACCTTTAGCACTTAGCGGTTCCGATCGTCGACAGTTTTGGGATTCGGAAGCCATAGTTGGTCTGTCTTCCGCCGTTGTGGCTTTTTAGCTCTTATCTTTACTGATGCCGTGGTTTTATTGTTTTAAATTTATGTTTTTCTTTGCACTATCGGAAGGGTTTTTGACTATTGATCAGAGGACTAGCATTTTTTGTTGCCGACATGGCAGCAGCGTTGAGCTCACCATCGCCCATAATTTAGTCCTTAGTGGTTCCGATCTCTGACGCCGATGTTTTCTATTGCTGCGGAACCCTTAGTCCAAATGAATTCCACCGTTGCGGCTGCTTTGTCAACTATTCGCCCGATGTTAGTGTTTCTAATCCCCGATACTTAGTCATTACAGCTTCTAATCGCCGATGGTTTTCATTTGATCGTGGAAGCCATAGTTTGTTTGATTTCCACCGTTGCGGAAGCGTAGTGAACTAACCTGCTGATATATAGTGCTTCTGCCCATCGATGTGAGTTTCCTTCCCGATTATTAGTGTTCAAAACTGCCTATAGGGTCTTCCCGCTGTTTTCATGGGTGACGGAGGTTTCTGTTTTTGGTCAAGTTAGGGATCTCGTGATGAGAACGTAGTACAGGGCCTCACTTTTTGATGATTAGTTTTATTGATAGTGTGGTTTATGTTTTGATTGAAAAGCTAGATGTTCTTGAATGCAATCTAGATTAATGATGAGTTTTTCGTTTTAACTGCAGACGAATTTAAAGGATTTTTTAGACCCAGCTTGGGGATTGTTTCTGCAAAGAAGATATGTCTAGAAGACAAAGCAGAAGAAAGGAGGAAACAATGAAGAAGCAGGGATAAATAAAGCGAACAAGAAAGTGAGGGTCAGAGATCTCAACAGATCAATAGCAGTAGAGGCCCAGGCTTGGGAAAAGTTCATCAGTTACCAAGCTGGTCCCTTTTTATAAAAGTTCTCTTAAATCTTAATTTGAAATGTAACGTATTGTATAAACCATGAGCACTCACTAAAAGACAAAATTGTGGAATTAAACGGTTGGGGGAGCCCAAAGGTCACCAGGAAGGCAGCCCAAAAGTTTTGTTGTTTTGTATAAATATACGATATTTAAATGTAACGGAGGACTTTTTCCCAGATAGATTTGTGAGATTATGTTGTAAGAAGAACTATTTCCTTTTGCAATAAGAATTACAAGTTTCATGTTGGAGAAAGCTTGGTGGAAGATTTCAAATGCTGTGCTATGGATTTGTTGAATGTGAACTATTTCGTTTTGTGCTTTGTGTCCATTAACTGTGATATCATTCTAACTCTTTGAACTTATGTTCTTGTTATGAATGCGCTCTAGTTTATTCTATGAAATTTCCACTATGAGTAATGAAGGCTTTTCATAAACAATGAGCTATCTTGTTGTTCATATATCTATTAATGTTCATGTGTTTTGAATTCAGTAACATCTATCTGTGATTTTTCTTAATGCATGTGCAGAAACACATTACTCATTGATAAATGATAATCTTGCTCCCTAGGGATAGGTTAGATAGTTAGTTTTAGTTTCTTGTTGTGTGTGATTTAGATGCGAGTGAGTTAAGATGAGAGGTAAGAACCTGTGCATCACATTGTGACCGCTCCTCGTATTCTCTATCAATCTGCATTCTTAGATAGGCACTTGCATATCATACTTAAATTCAAAAAACTAAAATATACACAGTGGACCGGGCCGTAACCGGTAAAACTTTTATTTTGTTACTTGACCTATGGTAGCCAGACCGTAAACTGGATGGATTTCCCATACGAAATAGTAATGGGCTAGTTGGGAACGTTTACTGGGGAGAATCCCTAACTGTTGTTACCTGCAAATTTCCAGGCATCAACACTCTCTTATCGGGCAATCTGCTTATGTTGTAAAAGTTATTCTCTACAATCTATCTCTTATAATATGAAGAATTGCTCGGGTTTTTCATCCTCTCTATTATGAGTATTTTTTCCAAGGCATATCTTGTGTTGTGGATGAATTATTGTGTGTGATTCAATTGTGAATTGTTACAGGTCCTCAACATATTATTGATAAAATCTTTAAAGTTCAATAATATATCCATTATTGCTCAAAACATTAACATAGTATCAAAGCGTAGGGTGTGAAGGAGCTTAGGTTTTCCCATGCAAACTAAAGCCAACGTGTGAGGAGTTGAGAAAAAGATTGGATCCCTGCAATCAATCTCCGTCCAACCAGAATACCAACTTGAAGGTACTTCCAACTTTAACACATGGAAGGAAAGGGTGTTAAGCATTCTTGACGAGCATGAGCTAGATGCCTACGTGACCTTAGTGAGTGAGGAACCTTTATCCAATGAAGGGCGAATTAAAGAGAAATTCAATATGCACCATTCCCGTCACTTTTCACGAGACAAATTTCATGGAGAATTTCTAATAAATTCGTGAGGAATTAGACAAAATCGTTGAAACCCCAATTCCCAAATGGGATTATTTATCTTACTCATGAACGAATTTAAAAAATTCGCTTTGAGATATACAATCAAGCCTTTAAATATTAAATTATCGTAGTTTGTGTTAAGGTTGTTTTCACAAAGTGGAACAACCTTGTGATTTTTTATTTGGATATTATCATTATTCAATGGATATTGTGTATAATGAGAGCCTCATAGAGTTGAGAACTCGTCCAAAGAAGAGGATGATGATCGTCGAAATATTTTTTTCTTGAAGAAGAGCATTCGCTCCGAGTTTCATGGGATCTAGTTTCTCCATGCAGACATTCTCTACCTCATGCATGCACTCAAATTTGCAAAGGGATCAAGACCAAGGGACTCTAGTAATCTCCACAAGGAAGTAGAGATCAAGAGGGAGAACACAAAATAGTAAAAGATAAGTACTTTCATTTTTTATTATATGTTATTTAGATCTATATGGTTTTGAATGTTTTCATTAAAGTCATATAGAGACCATATTCCTGGGATTATGAATTGTGAGAATATATGTTGATTGTCTTTCCTTTATTGGAAAATAATATATGAATATAGACCTGCATGATTATTTCATAAAGATATGAATATAAAGCATGCATGATTGTTTCATAATATATGAATATAGAGCTACATGGTTGTTTCATAGGATATGAATATAAAGCAAGCATGGTTAATTCATGAGATATGAATGTTGGGTTGCATGATTGTTCATAAATACATGAATATAGCGCTAATGATTGATTCATGAGATATGAATGTTGCACTGCATGATTATTAATAAAGATATGAATATAGAGCTTCATGATTATTCACGAGATATGAATGTTGGGATGAATGATTATTTGATTACCATATGGTTTTATAAAATCAGATTTTGTTTTATTTCAATCTGTATTCCTGGGATTAGGAATGATGTTATGGTATGAATATGATTAAAATCATATGTTACAATCTTTCAATTTATTGGTAAATAGAAAACTCATGTTAAGAAGAATAAGGGGTTGCATAAATATTCATGATATATGAATATAAGACTGATACAAAACTACAAAACATTACATGAAATATGAATGGGGTTATGTCAAAACATTGATTTAATGTGTACATAACTATATGAACCATTGCAAATACATTAAGTATTCATGTGATTAAAATTCACGAGATATGGTTATATTAAAACATTTGTTAAATGTTTTGCATGTTAGTATGTGTTGTTTGTCATTTTATTGAAATGATTGGATTATGCAAGGTTTCTAATAAATTGATTGAATTTGGCTTGAATGGAAAAACTATATGCCCTAACCTAAAACAGAGAGCAGTATTGTGAAACAAGAAGCTTCTAGTAGCAGATCGGGAGGTTCCTATGTATTAGGAAGAAGTTAGAATAGAAGCTCTAATCCTACTCTGAGAGATGTTAACAATATTAACGATAATTAAATTATCTTATTTAAATTGATGTGTCAAGAATATATTTATACATAGATGAGCATGAGGTCTTTGTGATGGAGGACCTTTTTTATGATTCTCACATCTGATGGTGAGAGGAAGTAGCTAGATTCACTGTCTTCTGAAGAACTAGTAAAACTAATTTATGTATCTTCTGTTAAGAGGAGAAATGCAAGATGGAAATATTTAGAAGGAAGCTAAGAACTGTATTCAAGAATATTGTTATGATTTTTATGATCAGTTGTGTGGTAGTCACCAGGAAAAGATTTTCCCTAGTTAAGGAAAATGTGTAGTAAAAGAGGATGAAGAGTTTCAGGCTGATGGAATATAAATCCATGGACACAAATATGAAGATAAATATGAAAGTTTATACTTCTTATTTCATATTTGGAGGATATCAAGTCAGTTGAGATGTATTTGGTTAGTCCCAGGTCCTAGGATCTATTATATGCTTTGTCGTCTATACATAGACATGTACAAAGAATTTGTTGTAGTACCTACTTGGTACACATGTATGTGGACTCAGATATGTTTTGGTTAGCGAAATAGAGTTTCAAATATATATGAAATATTACCAGTATCATGATCGAGGAAAGATCATATTTGTTGATCTAGATAGAGCATGTTGAAAAGTAGTAAATATTTATTAGGTTTCTAGTTAGTTATATCCGAGACATGGTACATATCCACATAGGATCAACATTTCCAACATTCTTACTAAGCCTCTTTTTGGGACAAGCTTGGTATAGTACATAAAAAATCCTCGAGTGTAGAGGGAGTATTGATCTATCTTCACGGGTGGCAGTAGATAAAGTCCCCACTAGTTAGTCATGGTACATGACTTAGGAAGCGAGGGGTTGTGATATCTTATAGAGAAAGTCCACATGAGTAGAGACATGGGAAAAGTCTCAAAGACTATTGATACTCAAGATGAGACGTAGTCTCGACCGTAATAGAATAGTTAAACCTATTAGAGAGGTAGTTTGGGTGTTTCAATATAAAGAGAAGAATCATTGAGAAAGTGATTAGGCCTTGAAGAACATCACAGAGAATGGAAAGTGTTGTTTTATTTGTAAATTTGGAAGATATTCTGATGTATATTATTATTGTATATTTTCGTACCCCCATTGGAGATGTTTTTACCTCTTTTCAGGATGTCATTATTGTATATGGACATTGAGGTAAACCCTTAGTTGTGAGTTAGGAAAGTAGTCCCCAAGTTGAATATAATAAAATGTATTTTTAAGTCCCCGTAGGTGAAGTTGGCCCTGTTAGGGTAAGAGGTCGGACCAGTCAAGTTATTAGGTCAGTCACATGAAGGGTATAAATAGGGATGCACCCTCCCTCATTTATACACAAACTCACTAACTCAATTTCACATGAGGAGAGAGAAGAACAAGGATGAGAGAGAGAGAGAGAGAGAGAGAGAGAGAGAGCTGCAAAATACTTTGTATACTTGGGTTTTTCCATCTTGTGATATTCTCTTAGTGACAGAACTATTCTAAGGAAGTTTGCATGGTTTTCTCCTTTATGGTTTTCCTGAGGAAAATATTTGTGTCTTGTGTATCTTGTCTATATGCTCTATATTATGCATCTTTTTTTTATTTTTTTTATTTTATATAAATATCCTAATAAATTTCAATAAGATTAGAAAAACTAACAACAAGCTCACAGAGAACTTCTCCAAATAGCAAAATGTTCAAGAAGTCAACAAATGTTGAAGAGTGAAAGAAAAGATGGGGCTTTCTTTCTACATAATATTACACATTTGTTGTATAATGTTGTATATGACGGATTTAAAATCCATGGTTCCCATTTTTGAGAAACTATATTTTGGATAGGATCCACATGATGCCACTATGTAAGTAGATGGTTGGTCTTTAAGCATACCTATTTTTTTCTGCTTACTATTAAGCATATGTTTGAGTACCTTTGAGGTAAATTAGAATAGGCTCTTTCTTGTATTTGATACATGGTAGACCTATTATATGATTGTGCTATCCAACTATTGTTTTAACCTGAGATAAGTGATGCCAATTGTGGCTAGTACTACAAAATATAAGTGTATTGCAACTAGTACTACATAAAGAAATATGCATGTAAAAGAGTACTACATAAGAAAATGTGTTTTGTAGATAGTATTGCATGTAGAGGAGTAGTGTAGCTTGGGAAGCTACTTACTAGGGTGAAATACTTGAGCTTGCAGTTATTAGGTGTTAATAGTCAAGATTTTCGAAAAACCCTATGTGTGTTATGATAAAACACATTGAGATGAAGTTTTACTTCATCGGAGTCAAGGTCATGTAAAATGAAATTTTAGTACATAGCTATTGATGAGCATATTGAAAATTTGTGGACAAGTCGTTGTCAGTGACACAGTTGAGTTACTTTTGAGATAAGCTTGGTATGGAAGGAATTCCTGGTAAATCAGAGAATGCCTCCATCACTGAGAGGGAGTGTTAAATGTGTAGCATCATCAATTATTATCCATGTGACTTGTGTTGTATCACGTTTGGAACTTATGTTGTATTAAGTTCATCAACTTATGTTGTATTAAGTTAAGATCTTGTGTTTTTTGGTTGTTCATTATCAATCCACGGTTCAAATATTTAAGATTAGGTGGAAATCCACGGTGATAATCTTCCAATTCGACAAGTTTTGAACCTTTTAAGCAGGTTCATCCTCAGGAGAACAAGAATATCACTCTTTTTTGTGCGTGGGTATGAGGTATGAATGATGTTAGTTTCATTATCAATATTTGAACCATGTATTGATAATGAACAACCAAATCGTATCCCTCCATGGAAGAGATATGCTACGATGGATCCAACTATTTGAATGCACCAGAATAAAAATTTCCCACCGTACAACAAATTTAAATTTTCTAAAAATTGTTGTAACCATAAGATAGTCCCTTTTTTTGCAAAAATTAACCACCACCTATAGAATAAACATGAAACACTTTCACAGAACTCAGCATGTCGATTATTTGAGGGGAGATTAGGAGAAACATGAAAGAACTAGACGTGTTGTCCCAAAAAGCGTATAACCTCCACATGGAGTTAGCAAAGGAGTTACGAGTTGACCTCTGGATTAGCGTGGTACGATGATCAAGGAAAAACATTCACTGGAAAAAACCACTAGAAAACAGTCTTTAAAATTTAACAAAATCATAACAAAGCAACAACCCACGTCTGAACCTATAAGATGCGTCGTTAACCTGTCCAATGAAGAGTTGGATAAGAGAGTAAGAATGATATACTCCAGAAGAGACTGAACTTATCCCTCGCTCCTGGAATGATTCCACATGAATATATAATCTGTGCAATAGAGGACACGATAAAATGATTGCCCGATGACAAGGTATAGGACATACGATAAGAATGTGCGATAGTCTTGAAGAACGTTAAACCTATGAGGAGCTACATAACAAAGGATGAATACAATGTGTTAAAAAAACTCAAGGATAGAAAATATGAGATGATTCTAAAAGTAGATAAAGGGAATGCTATGGTCATTTTGAGAGCTGAGGATTATCAAAAGAAGATGACTGAACATCTCGATAGCAGGTGTTATAAGAAAGTCACCAAAGATCCATAAAAAAGGTGATGTGAGATGTTACCAAGGTGATTAAGAATTCATATTTAGATGAAGAAACCAAAAAAAAACTCACTCCCAAGAATGTAATCATGCCACGCATATACAACTTACCTAAAATAAAAAAACCTAGCATCCCACTAAGACCCATTGTCAACACAATAGGATCCCCGACGTAAGATGTAGCTAAGCACTTAGCAAAAAATATTAAACCTTTCCTTGGCAAGACCTTCTCATTCATCAAATATTCCTCATAGCTGGTAAGTAAAATGAGAGATTGGAAGATGAATGATAATTATTTACTAACCAACTTTGATGTCTTTTGACTTTACACAAAAATTCCAATTAATGAAGCTGTTGAGGTCATCAAGAAGAGATCGAACCCTGAAACCATTCACTTGGTTGAGATATGCCTTAGGTCAACCTAATTTTTCTTTAAAGGATAAATATATTAGCAAACAGAAGGGGTTGCAATGGGCTCACCAATGTCACCAATTGTGGAAAATATTTTCATGGAGTATTTTGAGTAAAAAGCGATAAATTCATCTCCACAAAAACTAAGATGGTGGGTCATATTTGTGGACGATATATTTAGAAACTGGCCACATGGAGAAGACAAGATGGATGAGTTCCAAAAACATATAAACAATCATTTTGAAAGTATAAAATTCACTCTGGAGAAAGAAGAGGATAAGTCCCTTCCTTTCTTGGATGCACATATCACAAAGAAAAATGATGGTTCTCTATATCACCAAGAATACAGAAAGAAAACACATACAAATAGATACCTTCATGCTGACTCACATCATCATCCCTCCTAAAAAATTGGAATAATAAACACCTTAGCCACACATGCTTAGAGAGTCTCAGATACGGATCACACAAAGGAAGAGTTGAAACACCTTAGGACATACCTCATGAACAAGGGATATAATGGAAAAGAAATCGACAAAGTCTTCCAAAACATAAAAAGAAACAAGGAAAATTAAAATTTTCCAAAAATCACCCTTCCTTGTATCCATGGCACTACAAACAAAATCACTAATGCCCTTAGGAAGAAAAACATAAGGGTAGCATTCGCTCCCCCGAACTCTTTAAGAACCTGGTTTGACAAGGCCAAAGATCCTATCGATCTGAAGCACCATAAAGGTGTCTACAAAAATCCTTGTTCTTGTGGCGATGCCTATATAAGTGAGACTGGGAGATCAATCACAACTAGGTTAAAAGAGCATAGTGCAGATCTACGCCACAGAAGGGTTAAAAACTCAGCCATTGCAGAACACTCCCAAAAAACCAACCATCACATCTTCCTAGAAAACTCAAATGTCTTGGCGATTATCCCTAACTACTACATAATAAAAGTCCATGAATCCATAGAAATTGAAAAATGCGTAAAAGAATTCAATCGGGAGGATGGCTTAAGATTGAAGGAAGATTGGAAACCCATCATAAAAAAGCTTAGAAAGTAATTGGCACTTAGGAATTTTACAAAACACTTTAACACTATAATTAACTAATAAAAAAGATTAATAATAAACATTTAAAAAATTTAATTCCAACACATACATTAAACCTATAACAATTATTATAATAATTAAACAAATAATAAAAAATTACAACAAAATTAAATAACATTTATAACATTTAAAACAAAAAAATTTAAAACACAAAATAATTAACCTTTAAATAACTTTAAAACTAATTTTATAACATTTAATTCATAACATAAATAACTTTTTAATTAACAATCAATAACATTATAAAATTTTAAATAAATATTATAATTAAACATTATAAATAAACATTAAATATTTATAAAAAAACACCATAAATATGGAACTTTAAACATTAAATTGATTATTTAATTTAATAACACATAAGATTAACTTTTAACTAAAAATAAATTACAACTTAAAACCATAAAATAAACCTACATTATATTAATAAATAATAATACTTAAATTGGACAAAAAAACCCTAATTCTACCAAAACCGACCAAAAAAACATTAAAATTTATGAAATAAAAATAAACTAACAATATTCATACCACAAACCCGTATGCAAAAAAAGAGAGAGATTCTTATTCTCCTGAGGATGAACCTTCTTAAAAGGTTTGAAACTTGTCAAATTGAAATATTCTCACCGCAAATTTCCAGTTACTCTTAAAGTTTGTGTTGTATCAATATAGGATGTTAAGGTAATGATATATGTGTGTACTACGATCTTATGTTGTATTAAGTTCATGAGTCTTGTGTTGTATCAAGCCAATATGACTTGTGGTATATGAAGTCATGAGTATATAATATGTGATGTATGGCTAGTCATGGTAACTAGGTGCTACAAGTCTCCTTTAGGGATTAGCTACCCCTAGAGCAATTTACTTTAGCATAGATTATATGACCATGGATAATACATATGATCATAGGTAAGGAGCAATTCTTCTAAGTATAATATGATATGATAGATGACTGAACATAGACCATGAAATAAGATAAATAGATAAGTAATAAAGATATTATGAGAGAAATATAATTCAAAGTGAACTCAAGTTATAAGGCTCTAGTTAAATATGAATTCCTCAATTAGTGCTTTGGTTATAGAATTAGTTGAACTATTAATGATCAACAATAAATTAAGTAAGGAAGACCTTAGTGTTCATCAATCAATAAGATTCATTTAATATTGATTAACTACGTGATTAAAGAAAGATGGAATAATTAACTAAAGTGTTTACACTTTATTTAGACTAACAAAAGACACTTAAGTTAATCAAAGGATGACACTTCAGTTAAGAAAGTGTGTCGCATGCGACACTTGAGTTATTGTACTATGACACTTATGTTAGCCTATTAACTAAGTGATCAGTATTTAGTTACAGTTTTAGTTCACTCCAATGTTAGTGTCGAGGCCCCGAAATTCGTAGGCAGCAACAGTAAGGGATTCTCCCTGATCAACGTTCCCAACTAGACCGTTGACTATTTGGTGTAGGGAATCCGTCCGGTTTGCGGTCCGACTACCGTAGGTCAAGTACAAAACAAAGGCCTCACCGGTTACGGCCCGGTCCACCGAGTTTTTGTATTTTTTTTTTACTTAAATTGTGAAATGTAAGTGCCTAATTGATATGCAGGGTGATAAGATGCAAGGAGCAGTCACAATGTGATGCACAGGTTTTAACCTCTCGTCTTAAGGCTCACAAGCATCCAAATCGCAGACAACAAGAAAATAAACTAACAACCTAAACTATCCCTAGGGAGCAGAATTATCATTCATTGGTGAGTAATACATTTTGTACATGCATCATGAAGAGTTACAGATAGCCGATACTTCTTTCAAGACACATGGACAATTACAAATATTTAAACAACCAGATAGCCAATCGTTTTATGAACAACACTTATTACTCACAGTGGAAAACATCACAAAATATACTGAAGAACCTTCAACAAGAACATAGGTTCAGGAAGTCAAATACTCTCACAATTAATGGAACACAGCTGAAAACGAAATAGTTCCCCTTCAACATTGTTCATTTAATTACATTTGATGCATTCCATATCGCACTTTCACCAACAGGCAAAATTGTAGTCTCTGATTGTAAAACGAAATAGTTTCTCTTACAAGCAAATCGTTTACAAGTTCTTCCAGGGAAAAAGTCCCCCTAAATTCTAACTTTCCAGCATTTAAACTACCGCCACTGATCATTTGGGCTGCCCCTCAAAATGGGTCACCTTTCAGCTTCCCAACGCTTCATATTCCTTTATCTTTCCTATGCGTGCCCATGAGTGGATAAGTAACTGCCGAACCTTTTAGAACTGCTCCTTTGTCACCATTCATTTTGTTTCTTCTTTGGTTTGTCCCTATTTAGGCCTGTCTTCCTTCACGCTGTAGCAGTTTGACCGATTTCTGTAACCCACCTGCATTCAAACGACTAGCATCATTCATTGAAAACGCATTCAAATGATGTCAACAAAAATGGCTAAGCATTGAGAAGCTCATGCACTGCGTTACTACCACAAGGTAAGCACCGACACCACTACCTTGAAAAGAAGCGGGGACTCATCGGATACTTAGAATAATAGCATCGGAAGTTGAAAATCCCACTACAGCCGTAACAGCGGAAAGGAACGAGGAAACGGACAAGTGACCGAAGGGCGAGAAAAACTCCTCAATCAGAAGCTGGCAAGGTTTGGACATCGGAAGCCAAATGGATTTCCTAGCCACAACGGCGGAAGCGGAAAAACTACGGGCAAGTGGCAGTGGGAGGAAACTGAGTCGAACATCGGACGGACTTCTACTTCGGAGGCCAAATCACTTTGGGAGCCGCAACGGCGGAAGCAGAAAGGTTAGAGACAAGCAATGCGGGCGGAACAAACTTAATCAGGGATCAGAAGACTTTGACATCGGAAGGGAAAAGGCTTCCCCAGCCGCAATGGTAGAAGAAAACAGCTTCGGGTCCGAGGCTAAAAAAGACAAACGTACGTCGGCAAGCGGATCGCTTTATGCTTCGGATGGCTAAGCGATTTGGGATCCGCAACAGAGGAAGAGAAACAAGTTATCATCCGCTGATTTAACATAAGATGATGCCCAGTCTAACAGAAAACTTTAAGTACTTCGAAACTATAAAACTAGCAAGGGTTGAAACCCATTTGCTTCCGAAACAGCGGACCTTCAAAGACAAAGACAATTTACCCCTGGCTAGGCATACCAAACTCGCATCTGCGACCAACCATAAAAAAGATACACATGCAATCTTTAAAGCAGGCTGTAACCCAATCTTAAAAATCACACGACCAATGATTCAAGCATCCAGCAATGAAAACGACTTTAAATTATGAGGAGGGGCCCAAAATTCAGAAATTTGGGGAGAAAAGTTGCAGCTGCAACAATTGGCGATTACCTGGTGAACCTAGATCTCTAGGCGATTAATATTTTAGTGACCGAATGTTTAACAATGAGTGCATCCCATTGAATTCTTCCAGCCATCTGGATTTCTCGAATGCCGAAAATGTGTACCTTCAATCATTGATAATAGTCCAATTTAGGAGAGTGGAAACCAAGATTTTCAAGTCCAGATGACTCTGTTGAGGCCAGAGGATGAATTTCATTATTACCTTTGTCTTCAGGTAGCTGATAGCTTTGGACACCACAGGATTATAGCATATGATAAACAGAAATATTCGTTTGTTCCTCATTCCCATGCCTTTTAGCACTTTTTTGTGCTTTTGGACTTTTGTCCCTTTTCGTATGAATCCTCCTGCATGCCTTTCTTACTGAATTTTAATTCAGGATCCTCTATCCCATAGTGTCCTTTTGAGTGAGTGGTGTACTTCAAGTTTCAGCTCACGGATGGAGAGGATATTTTAGCAATTTAGTACTTATGATTCAGCACCTGCTTTGATTTATGATGCTTTCATAGGAGTTTTTTGACTCTTTATTCGCCTTTTGGCATTCGTTTCTTGGCATGGGATCATTTATATTTAATATACTGTTCACCTTTCTCCTTTCCATGGGTCCTCTGTTGTCGCTCCTTAGAACATTTTAAGTGTGACGTGGATGGAGCCCCAACATAGTATTCCAGACTCTTCGAATCTGATTTATTTCACAGGGATTAAGCAGGACTTCAATGCACACAAAATTATTCGAGAAAATGACTAAACTGGAAGAAGTTCATTTATAAAAACAACAACCCACATTCCGGACCACTAAATTGTTTATCACTCCCAAAAATTTGATGTTCCCCATGCACCCGCGGGTTCGTCCCTTTTATTGAAAACAAGAAACCTCAAACTAAAGCAAATTGAAAAACATGATTCAAAAGACAGCCAGACGAATTACTTATATACAAGACAGAAGAAATCAACAAACTCAGGAAAAATAAGGTTTGAGAACCAAACCATTTACTGGTAGGTTCTCCTCCCACCCCTGCAGATCTTGCAACTTGTAAGTAGAAGGACCTAGCTTGGCTGCAATATGAAAAGGGCCTACCCACACCTGCTGGAATTTGGTATGCTTTCCTTTCTCATAATGGGGGTGGTCCCATTCGAGGACTAAGTCTCCTACTTCAAATTCTTTTGTCCCAGCTTTATGCTTGTCAAACCATCTCTTAACTTACTCTTGTTGTTGCTTAAAGCGTTCTTTGGCTTTAGATCTAGCCTCTTCTGGTTTCAGGAGATTATATATTCTTATCTGTAAAACTTCATCATCAGACCCTCTAGACTCTTGAGCTAGTATGGAAGATGGTAGCATGATATTGGGAGGAAGGATGGCTTCTTTTCCATAGACAAGGGTATATGGAGACACTCCAATCGCAGACTTGGGGGTGACTCTATCAGCCCAAAGGGAATTTGGTAATGCTGAGTGCCAACTCCTCTGGTTTTCTACCATAGTCTTCTTTAAAATTCTAATCAATTTTTTGTTAGAGGATTCAGCCAGGCCATTTCCTTGTGGATAGTAATTAGCAGAATAATGCAATTTTATCCCTTTATCATGAGCAAATGCAGTCAATTTAATTGATGAAAAGTATTTATCATTATCAAAGACTAATGAAACTGGAACTCCAAACCTGGTCATGATATGATCTTGCAGGAAGCTGATGACTTCGTCTTCGTTTATCTTACGCAGCGGGATAGCTTTGACCCAGCGAATGAAATAATCAGTCGTGGTCAGAATGTACTTGTGCTACAGAGAGGAATTTGGTTTTATTTCTCGAATAATATCCATCCCCCATTGCTCGAATGGTTCCGTGATCATCACAGGATTTAGGGGTGCTGCTGCTTTGGGTTGTCTCCCTGCACACCTTTGGCAAATCTCACATTTCCTGACATGTGCGTGTGCATCTTTGAAAAGTGTGGGCCAATAGTAACCCACCCTGAGGATTTTGTGGGCTGTAGTGTCTCCTAAATAATGTCCCCAGCCGGCCCGTCATGCAACTCTGTCATTATGTTAGGAACCCATGTCAATCCTTCTCTTTACCATGTTAGTATATTGTTGTTGGACGCATATGCTTTGTAAGTCGTCCCATAGTAATTGTTGATCCATAGTTTGTGTTATTGTTGTTGGGCGCATATGCTTTGTAAGCCGTCTGTAGTATTTGTTGATCCATAGTTTATATTGGCCCATGGTTTTGACCCATAGTATTGACGCCTATTTTTAGTATATAAGTGTGTGTTGAGGCCAAGGAAGGTACGGTAAAGTTATTTTGTATTGATCTTGCTCAAAGGAGGTTGCCCACTCGAAGTGGCCTACGATTAATATAAAAGTGATTTTGAGTTCTGCTGCTATATCGTGTATTTTGATTAATTATTTGCTGCAGGGTCCTCACATCTGGTATCAGAGCACTTTCTTGGGCTTGTTGGGTGAAATTTCTGCCCAATTTTTTTTTTTTGCTTCTGTTGCAGGTTCGGATCTGGGAATAATCCCTATCCGCTTAACTGTGGGAAGTACTTGGGCATAAGCCCTAAAAATCATTGTGAGGAGTACCACAGGAACCTCGAAGTAGCTGGCCCATTGAGAGGACCTACCAGTGAAAAGGGAAATGACCCCTACCTGATTGACTAGTTCCCACCCGTGAGGTAAACCAAGAGCTGTCGTTTGTGGCCAAGCGGTTATCAGTTTTACCTGAGCCGTGGAGTGAGGGGTACTACCCAAATATACAAGCTGTCAGACAACATTGGTGGCCAAGTGAATCCCTTGAACCGATAGGAAGCCGCACATACTTGGGGTCCATATCTATTTTTAGTTGCACAATCGCAGGTTTCCTCTGTCCAGAACTGTTGCCGGTCAGTTCCGCGCCGTTGCAGATCCATTTGTTGCCGATCACTTCCGCGCCGTTGCAGATTCCACTGTTTTCGATCACTTTCGTGCCGTTGTAGATCCCTTCCTGAAAAAATAAAAAAATAAAAATAAAAATAAAATAAAATAAGAACTCTGCATATCACTTTTCGGCCATATCTCCTTGGTTTCAACTATGTTTTCCCTGAAAATTCACTGACACCTCTGCAATTCCATTCTA